>KZ506267.1:24210-42472 GCA_002844005.1 Limosa lapponica baueri | reverse complement strand
TGAATATACGGAGGAAACATATGTGAACAGTCACAACTGTTTTCCATGTAAGCACGCTGAAGGTTGCCTAGTATGTTTAAAAATACCACCAAATACTTTTCAGACGAAAAAAACCCTGCTGTCTAATGGTCCTAAAAGTCGTAAGCATTGTTTTCCTCAAATGACCAACAGATTTGCACTGTACAAGTACTTCTAGTTTGTCTCAACGGACTAATTTTATGTTTTTATTTACATTAATCAGATGAATTGCATAACTGGACTTGTCGAGTGGTGAAAAAGATCTCCATTGGAGAAGCGGATTTCCTGACTCTGGTGCCTGGAAGTAAATCAACAAGAAATGTGAAATACGATGTTCTGGCTGCAGCAGTTATTGTAGTTGTGCTCAAGTTATTGTTTTTATTAGATGATCACTATGAATGGTAAGTGTACGGGCACTGTAACAAATCTCAAATTTCAAAGAGTGCAGATTATTTTCTTGGATCATTCTTTCTTTAGTAATGTTAGACTTATAGTATTTGAATTTTGATTAAGTTAGTAGCATAAAACATACACCTGAAGACCTTTTAGACATTATATATTACTACTTTGTAAAAATAATCAGTTTGAATGTGAAACTTGGAGTAAAATCAGGGTGTAATTTTTGTGGATTGTATGTGAACTTCTTGTGAAATGTGCAGTATTTGGATCTACAAAATAGCCTGGTGTTATTTTTTTTTTCAGGTTACTTTCTGACTTCGCTGAAGAAAGAAATAAAAACAACAAAGAAGGTACATAAATATTCTAGGAGAAGCAGCCTTATGATTTTTGTAAATGAAATAACTTTGTAATCGGGCTTAAAAAGACTTGTCTTATTGATCATTAAAATTTGGTTTTGTCATTTATTTTTTTTTTTAGGGCAAATCTTTATTCAAAGAAAACAGTACATCCTCACATAAAATCGTCTCAGTTTACCTGCATAATTCTTGTTGTACTGGATAGGGGAATTTGGTACACATTTGCTAGGTACTTTTCTGCTTCTCCTTGTGCATGTTTGCCTCTTGTTTCAGAGTTTTATGCATGGTAAGTGAAGATGAATGGATATGCAGTAAAGAGGGAACGCACTTTGATCGTAAATAGCAGACACTTATTAGGGGCATCAAACCACGTTTATGATAAAATCCAAACTTGTTTAGTCTTGTTAAATAAAATGTCTTAGTGTGTAACATATTTCAGATGTAATCTATTTTCTTAGTCCAAATAATCCTGAGAGAGTGTGGAAAAGCTAGCAGCAATTAAGATAGAGAAGATAATGGTGTGAACATGGTTCTTTGAGGGCAGAAAGACCAAATCAAAGATTAGAAATCTTCAGGAAGATGTTCCATGGCCTGATCCAGATCACAGTTGAAGATAAGATCAAAGATACGTTACAGTCTATTATCTTTTAAGCCTTCCATCCAATTTTGGGTCCACTTTGACCCTTCTGTTACTTTCTGAAAATTTATTTAAATAATAAAATTGGTGTTAGCCATGTGTGAGCACAATTACTGCTGTATCTAGAGATAGTCATCACTTTTAACTAAAACTGGTAATTCTCATTTTCAAGTGGATACACAAACTTATTTTGGACCTTTTTTTTTTTTTCTTCTCCTTTTCATTTCCCTTGAAAACTTGAAGTATGTGATAGTGACGGGTAGAAATTGTGCAACTGCTTACAAGCTGAGGCTCAAAGCCATTAATGTCTTAATGGGGTTTCTCCCCTATTAACAAGTCTCATTGCCCTTGGGACTTAACAGCTCATTCTTTGCCCACTTTTTTAATTTAAAATCTGCTGGTGCAAAACGATCCATATGCTGTGCTATGTTGTCCCTATCCTTAAAATGCTGGGGTGATGGTGAGCAGCTGCACAGAGGAGCTGATGTGAGAATTTCTGTTAGAGCACTGATTAGTGCCAGATCTCAAAACTGCCTCTGGCATTTTCTCAAAGTTAGCGTGCTGAAATGAATAATGGTTAATATTGAGTTTTAAAGATACAATTTATGTTGACTCTATTCTCGATTTAACTACCCTTTCTCTAGTCTTTTTTTTTTTTTAATTAAAAAAATAGTATTTCAGCTCCTACAGACTGGAAGCTGCACAGTAGTAGATAGTTGTAGTTACCTAGTAGGTTCTATGAACTGCACACATACACAATACTGTTTATGTTCAAATAAAACGTGGTGAGGTGTATATATGTATGTGTGTATCACAGAGCTGTGTGTTTTCTAGTCGGCTCAGCTGTATGAACATCAGTACGGGCAGTACTGGCCAGGTAAACGGTTATTATAGAGTAGCATCATGTCTTTGACAATGGTTTTGCTTGTGACAGATGCTTAATAATTCATAGGAAGTTAAATAAAAAATTCTGCCTCCTTCCCCTCCCGACTGCCCTCCCAGCAATTTAAGAGTACTTACTTAAACCTCTGGGTTTAAGGAGTTAATAAAAGAAGTTGTATCTTTGAAATTTAAGAATTACTGAAGGGTCTTTAATCCCTTCATTTGTCTGTTGCTTTTTGAGTCCATCCATATTTTACCATTTAAGACATCCTATGGCAGGATAACTTGAATAGCAAAAATGCAGATAATACAAAACGTATATAAGGCTGATTATAAGAACAGTATATTCACCTTCAAAACAGTTTAAACAGCTAGCTGGCAAAGCTAAGCGTGATGCAAGCATTGCACACAGTGCAGCTGAGGTGATGGGGAAATGCAAAGCCTGGTTAATTCACAATGCAGATAATCCACCCATGGGTAATAAGAGTTGATTATATTATAAATATATAAACCTACACCAGAGTTCTGTTTGGAATTCTTATACTTACTGTACCCAGTTCGTCTGCTTCAGTCCTGTGCCTCTTTGGAGCATGGGTGATAAATGGGCTGCTAGAATGGCACATGCCTTAATGTTTTGGCATGTGCTGGTAAATATTTGTTCAGATACAGAGTGAAGTTCCTGTGCTCAAAAACACGGGAGGCTGATATGAAATTAATACAATTGTCTAGTCCATTCTTCATGCCCTGTAACATTTCATGGAGAGTAGAATAAGCAGTGAGGAGCTGATGAAACTATTTGAAATCTTACACCTGAGCTTGTTTAGGTCTTACTTGTTTAAACCTAAGCTTGATGTGTAGCTTCGTTAATCCCTTGAAGTCAACTTTCAAACAGGTGAAGGCTGCTTCCCACTGTGGAGATCTAGTTCATTTGGTAGAGAAGGGGTAGTTTCTAGGCTTAGCTTTCAGAAAGGAGGGAAAAGGTTTGAATTGTGCTAAATCTATGAAATCTGTTCTAAGCTAAGGAGCTTCTTTGCACTTCTTAGACACGCTGTTCTTCTACTGCATTTCTGCATTTCTCCTTTCAGAATTGTTAGATCAAGCATGTCTTCTGAAAGCACGTAGAACACAGGATAGGTTTGCATACAGGTGGAAGACATAGAGTCTAACTGTGTGGAGACCACTTTCTGTGTATTACACATTTCTTTGACTTCTTTCCAACCTAAAATGTGAACGTTTTATTCAGGTGGTCCCTATTTTGAGTTCAAAAAGTGGTACAAGGTTATCAAATGTTCCTTGGATGTGAAGCAAAAGAAACTGGATGAAGAAAGAGCCAAGTAAGAGGTTTTTAAGTACTATTTCTTTTTTTTAAGGTAGGAAGTTTTATGTGAAATCCTGACCCCCACAGAAATTAAAAAGGTTAAGAATTTGCTTCACATTTCCATCCATCAAGCTTGGGTGAATAGAGCGATTAAATCACTATCTTAATTTTCTATTTACACTCATAATGTTTATCCAGCATATTAATTAAATGCTCACTTTCTGTGACAAGTAACTGAACACTTAGCTGATTACAGTAAATCTAGGCTTACATGCCTCAGTTTGCCTACTCTGAAGAAAGACTTCCTAGATGTGCTGGGGCTTTTAATAGCACTAACCATTAAATTATTTTTATTTTATTTTAATAGCTCTAGTAATATTTGTAGGAAATCACTATTCTTTTACTTGTTTGCTCCAGCTTTCTTTTTCCTAACAATTCTTATGTCTCCTACTTGTAGGTATCTGTGGAGATGTGAAAAGCCACTGTTTTATTCAGCCAAGAAGAAATCTAAAGTTCTTAGGAGAAGACGTGAGTAAACTTTGCCTTCCCAGCAAGTCGAAATCTGCTCCAACTTTTCCCATCATAGAAAATCTGCAGCCCTGACTGCGATAACATTTACATCTTAAAATGCTTTCTCTTCTCTCTTTCATCTCTGGGTACGATTAATGTAGTACTATTTTACAGCCTGTGGCTGGAATTCTTCAAACAGACGTTTTCCTCATGCTTAACTGAAGCTGCCTTTGCCACTCTTCCTAATTACCTACTGCCGTCCTGTTCACTGGTTTGTTAGTTGCCTTTATACAGTTGTCAACTTCATGAGTTGTTGGCAGTCTTCCATAGCTTTCCTGTTCCTTTTCTCCTTTATCCTGCTATGGATATCCCAGTATGTCCTTTGGTAGACCTTGCCATGTCCCTCTTGTCTCCCACTCCTTGCAGTCTTCTGTAGAAAGTGAGGAAGGCTTGTCTGAGCGTGGCTTTGCTTGAATAGCTAGCTATACATCGTCAGAATGCAGGTACATCTACTTTAGTTTAGTAGCTCCAGTAGTACTTACAAGAAATTAGTGTTTTATGTTGCCACAAAAGCAAACAAACAAAACAACAAAAAATGCCACTTACCTGTGGAAATACAGAAATACAGCATTTTATTCAACCAAGTTAGATCTGAAGTTCTTCATTCTATGTTTAATAGTATCTAGTAAGCAGCAGAATTATGGAGAGATGTTAAGTGTGGCAAGTGATATTTTTTCCTTTATATACTCTTCCAGTTTCTGGAAGGGATTGATTCAGGGACTTCTAAACAAATTGTATAATCCCATTTGGTTTGAATCGCTCACGTTGAATTTCTGCTTCAAGGATGCAATTGGGGTTTTTAAAATGTTCTTACTCTTCAAAATTCAGTAGGGTTGATCCTGCAGTCCAGTCATGTTCCATGGAAATATACATTTAGGTTTATTTATTTCAAGCTGATCACTTGCTCAGATGCCCTTTAGTTCCTGCGTTTATAAGAAAAAGTGAATAATGAATCATTGTTCATCATTTCTGTGGAACTCTAGATTCCTCTTCTGGCTCTGCTTCTCTTAGAGCTAGGAGACGACCACTGAGATTATGGAGCTTTACCACCAGTTGTTGCAAGGAGGAATGTCACCTAATGCCATTGCAACTGGGCAAGATTCGTCTTAAACCAAACTTAAAATAGTAGAGACAAAGAGTGCTCTAGAACACTCACGTGCCAGATACTGGTTTTCAGAAACCTTCCTCAGCCTTTGTTTTTGATGGTAGATTTTAATGTCCGCTTCAAAGATAAGCTTCCCAGTCCTTGGATTACTTTAGGATGTCTTTTCTGCTTTTTTTCCAGTTTATGAATGAGTTTATTCAGAGACAAGTCATAAAAAGAAGTTGAAGCTCCAACAACAGTGGTTTTTAACCTGCTTTGTATCCTAGGGAAACAAGGCTTAGGCGGTCATATTGTGTGTGCTGATCTATTGTCAGACCTTCTTCCCTTCTCAGCCTCAGTAACTCATTCTTTCCCTAGTAACTTACTTTTCACAGTGGGAAAAGGTGGAGTGTTTTTTTGTTGGGTTTTTTTTTTTTTTCCCAGTTGAAATTTGCACTATGAAAAACTTAACCTTAAATCCATATATCTATGAAACCAAACTTCCTTACTTCTGATACACAGGAAACTGCTCAAAAAATCTTAGCCCGTCTGAGTGGCAGCATACAACCAGGTAAATACAGCGAAAGGCATCCTGGCTGTGGTTTCTGGCAGAATAAAAATACCAGCAGTATCAAATGGATTTTATATGTTTTACTTGGGGAATGCTTTTGGAGTACCCCCGTATTAATATAATTTTAGATATGAAAGACATGATGTTTTGAATTATCTTTCACAATCTTTCCCTAAAGCACGTGACAGAGTTGAATTTTAAATGGAATGTGGGGTTTCTGTATTCCACACAGAGGTTTAAAGGAAAAAAAAAAATAAAAAGGGCACAAATACCCTGTTTTCATCCTCTATTACCTCTATTAGTCACCTCTAAGCAGTATTCTAATACGTAATACTTTTGCCTTGGGTTTTTTTTTTTTGTTTCTATTTGTACAGAAATGGTTGTGAACTTACAGAATCAGTTTGGCAAGCTGTCTGGTTCAGTGCTACCTGCTGAAAAGCCAAATCCTTCAAGTTTTCAGTTAAGTTGGTCTGAAGAAAACACAGATGGGAGTTGTTTTCACGGGCATAGCCTGAAGGGAATTTTGCAAGAAAAATGTGGTTTACTTACAGCCATGAACCCTGACTATTGGCTGTGTACAGTTAAACTATGTAATGAGAAGTAAGTATTCAAATTTTTGTTAAATACATTTTGGAAAGTTCTCCTGAAAGTAAAGTGAGATATATATATATATATATATGTTTTTACAGATGACAAATATGGAGTGTGTATGCAGCTGTGTATTCACATATAGTTATACTCATTTGTAGAAAGGGGTGTGTGCGGAATGGTTAGTCCTGGATTGGGAGTAGACAAATTGTAATATGAAGAGTGATCAAAGTGAGCTTTAAAGAAGAGAGGAGATGAGACAAAATCAACAACTAGAGTCACATGGCAAGAGTAGCAGCTGGGTACAAATATTCACTTCACTTCCTTCTTCGTAGTATTTTAGAAAAAACTTGCGCCAGAGTGTTATAGTAGTAGTCTTCATAGTATTTTAGAAAAAACTACTCCCCAGAGAATGGGAAAACGGTTCCATTCCTTACCCCCCTGGCCCCCCGAAAAGCATAGGAAATTAATTTCCAAAAATTATTATACTGCTTTTGTAATGGCCTTAATCAAAATTGAAGTTAAAATTAGCAGTTGGCGTTCAAATAGGCAGGCAATTAATGCCTCCAGAACATATTTTTTTTTAAAAAATTACGAGTGAAAAGGTCTTCATCACTATTTCATCTAAGCATATCGAGAATCAACAGTTGTATTTTTTGTAAGCAGAAAAGTACAAGGAGAAGTTTTTCTTATTAGGAAAGTAAAAGAAGACATATGAAAAAAGAAAACATTTGGTGCTGTTAAGGAAGTTTAGTGTCTGTCTTTACTTGATAACTGTTCCCAAATCCTGACTTCGCAAGTGAAAGGGAATTTTTATTTCCAGTTAAGGGTATATCAAAATCTATTTGATATGCTACGTGTTGGTAAAATTACTTTCTTTCAAGGACCTAAGCAGCAATGAGAATGATAGCCCAGCTGATCCAACCTTGTACAAAATTATATGGATATTTAATTATCTGCCTGATTTGTGTTGAACTTCTCACTCTGCCTTTAATACCTTCTCCTCTTGGGTCAAATACTGCAAAAATTGGTGAATTCTCTGCTTGGTGGGTGCTGGCAGAGAACCATGGCCAGAGACAGAGAGCAAAAGCCCTGCTGAGGGAGTGTAGGAGTTCGGCAGCATTTACTCCAGAGAACAGGAAATACCTAAAATAGTGTTTCTGGTAAACTCCGTGGGTGGTGTGGATACGGCTTCTGGATCATACGCTAGATTTTGGGTCTGCCATTGGTTGTATCGTGAAATCCTCATCCAGAAGATAAATGTACCAGTGGGTGAGAGTGAAAAAGATGAACTTTGCAGATGGATTGGATTCTCCTGAATTTCTCATGTGTGCAGTTAGAATGTGGTGGTTTTGGAAAGGAGGTCAGGGCACATTAATGTGAAACGAGATTTCATTAGTGCGTTGAATAACATCTTAAATATCTTTATCTGCTATATACTTCTAAATGGCATGCTTAACAGAGCAACGGCCCCTACAAAATCTTAGAGATACCTTCTTGATTTTTAAAACTTTAAATATTCTCCTTAAAAATTACTGGCTTTTACATGTATGCAGTCTTTTCTGTCTTTCAGTGGATTTATTTGCTTATCTTTATTTTCCTTTTCACATTACCTTTCACATATCCACCGTGACAGAAATGGGTTGGAATAATGTAAACACAGTGTTATATTACAAGAGCTTTGGTTGTGTGGATTCATTCTTTTGTATGAATAAGAAGCTTTTTTTTGAAGGGAGGAGAGGTAATAATCCTTTTACCACAAATTTGCGTAAATCTTATGTACACACTGAATGAGTGGATATTTCGGTGTATGTTTGTGTGAATAATCTTTCATGCAAAGTCTGTTTTAAGCCTACATTTTCATATGTAATATATTAAAATGTTAATGGCAAACTGTCATAGCCTTCATGAAACAAGATTTGAATTTAAATTCTTACCGGTTAAATTTCCCATTATATCATTTGCAATGCAAGTAGTTAATTATACATCTGACACTTATTTAACTTTGGAAAACATCATCTGTTCCCTCAGATATGAGGTTTTATCCTATGCAAGTGTTTGTTTTCAATTCTGTTATACATACAAACTTACTATTTCTCTAAAAATCAGCGTGGTCTGGGACTACTGAAATGCTTTAATCGTAGGACTAAGGTATGATTTTAGATCAGCAGATATGAGACTGGTCAAATGGTTGATTAAATGCTCTTACATTTTCTTTTATTTTAAAACTTTCCGTTTTAAACCAGATTCTAAATTAATTTAGTGTAAAAGTCTTTAGGTGACTTATGATGAGGTATTATATAATGTATGAAAAATATTGATAAAAATGTATTTCCTTTATCACATCTAAATTTAAAATCACTTTGGATTTTTTTAACTCTTCGGAAATGCTCTTAGGGTAATTAGCACAAAAATAGCACAAAATGGGGCAAAAATGTGCGTGTGTTTAGGTACTCTTGTGAAAAGTGTAACTCCAGGTAATCAAACAGGTGCTTTACAGTATGGATGTAACTGTGCCTCAGAATACACAACATCTCCCTCTGCCCTCTCCCCGTGAAAACCGAGATTTAACACCTAAGTTGCCATAGGAGCTGTAATTGCTGACTCTCAGGGTTAGGACTAGGACGTATCAAAAAGTCTTAATTCATATTAGCCCAAAAATGCAGATTTGGTTCAGCCGACATTTCTCAATGAATTAGCAAATGCGTTGGGTTGTGGGGTCGGCTAATTCATTCTGACGCTGCTAAAATGTCCAGTGTAATTCGTTTTTTGTAAGAAGACTCTGGCAGCTTTTGAGGAACATGAGGTAGGGCGTAGGGTGGGATGTGCGGCACGAGAAGCCTAGTTTCAGATTTCCAACCTGCCAGGCTTCGGGAGGCTTTAAACAAAGACTCTGCTCCCTGAAGTGCGGCTTCGTGGCACTCCGGGATGGGTCCGTCTGTTCCTCCAGTTTGAGGAGGTAAAATGTAAATGTTTGTTGGGCCAGAGGGAGCGAGCAAATGACTCTATAGTCTAGTAATTAGCACGCTTGCCCGTAAATTGGGACAGACAGGTTCCAGTCCTTGTTCTGGTGAATATTTAAGACCGCTGCTCTGAATCAGACAGAGGGGAAATTTTAAACTCTGCTTCTCCACATCCCAGGGCAGTACCTAGTAAGCTGGAAGATGCATAGGGCTTACACAGTGAGTAGCACCTAAATCCCCATATCAGTGTAAAATATTTTTTTATAAAAATGAAACAGCTGAATATTATCCTACTTTAAACTAACCACTTCTTATAGAAACAAACTTGGGGCTAACCCAGAACAGGGTATTTTTCCAACCAAAATTGCTGAACTTCATTTTTACGGAGCTATCTTTGCAGTCTGTCCTCCGTGTCATCTTTTGTTCAGTCTGACACTCGGTACCAACAAGTCCAGTCTGCTGTTTTCATTATATACTTCATCAGTAAAATCACCTCACCGTTTTCATTAACATTTTCACTGTGAAAGCTACAAAATAATTAAGCAGGAGGCTGCTACAGCGCTAATTACTTTCTGTTGACCTGGTCAATGTTTACCCCAGTGTTTCCTATTTTACTCTGTTGACCTGAACTTACATTTTTCTCTCTTGTTTCTAGACAGGTAATTTACATTTAGCCCACAAAGGCAACAGAGAAAAAATGGATGGGTTATAAACCCATGCAATAGTGTTAGGAAGAGGAGAGGGGACCCTATGGAGAGCGTGAGCAAGGAATAGATAAAAGATCCTGGGGTGTCTGCATTGGATCATAGAATCATAGAATGGTTTGGCTTGGAAGGGACCTTAAAGATCATCGAGTTCCAACCCCCCTGCCCTGGGCAGGGACACCTCCCACCTAGACCAGGTTGCTCAAAGCCCCATCCAGCCTGGCCTTGAACACCTCCAGGGATGGGGCATCTGCAGCTTCTCTGGGCAGCCTGTTCCAGTGCCTCACCACCCTCACAGAATTTCTTCCTAATATCCAATCTAAATCTCCCCTCTTTCAGTTTTAAAACCGTTACCCTTCATCCTATCGCTACACTCCCTGGTAAAGGGACCCTCCCCATCTCTCCTGTAGGCCCCCTTCAGGTACTGGAAGGGGCTGTAAGATCTCCCCTGAGCTTTTCTTCTCCAGGCTGAACAACCCAAAGTCTCTCAGCCTGTCCTCATAGGAGAGGTGCTCTAGCCTCCTGGAGATAATCTTAGAAATTTTAAAAATAGAGTAAGGTAGCCATTTTCACACTTTGCTACATTTGCTAGAAGCTGGCAGAATGAACAGTGGTTCAGTTGAGTCCTGAAAGGAGAAAAACATATTTTTTGCCTGTACGATCCGGATTCGTGGTGCAAGAAGCCACACAGGCTTTTCCTTCTTACCATGTCTGCACCATCTCAACGTGACTCCATCTAGTCCTCTACTTCAGGGCTTTGCAGGAGTGGATCCTTTCACAGAATTGATGGTGTAGACCAGAATTGTGATTCATGCTGTTGATAAAATGTATAGTTTTCCTCTAATTACATTTAAATATATAAATGCTAGCTAAATACTAAGTACACTTGTAATTTACGTTTCCCCCCCTCCTCCTTTTCTTTTCAGAGTGTGTGGTCATCTGGCTCATTACAGAGACGTGGACTTTCCCCAGAGTTACCATTTTGTAGTAAGGTTATTCTCCTTCCTTCTGAGGATACAGCCTTCTTATATCCATGATGAGGTTTGTGTGATAGAACACAAACTTTTTAATAAAAAACTCTGTAAAAAGCCAAAATACAGCACAGGCCTAAGGAAGTAAAAAGGCTGAAAAATAACAGTATTGAAACCACTTAAATTAGTTGGTTGGATCCCAGACCATGGTATCACATCGGTCTTTTTACCTGCATGGAAATTTTTTGTTAAGAAGGTAGTGCTGAGATCTACTGCTGTACTTTAGTTGTAGTGTCATTTTAAATATAAGTTACTGATTTCCAGCTGGGAAAGTTACCAAGGAAACTGTTTATCACAATGTATCTCCTCGCTTTGCATCAGAGCCAACAGGAAGCTATGAAATTACCATTTTTTTGGGCATGATTGTACATACTTTGAGTGTACTGGACAGCATGTTAGCATCTAATTACATTGTGAAGTTTTGCAATTAAAATGTTATCTATTTTTTTACCTGTTGTTGTATGACAGCAAATACCTTTCTAGATAGTAATGTTTACTTTGGTTTGAAATGGTTTGTTAACAAATAAAAGGAGCAGTTGGTTGATATTTTCACTGCAGTGGGTTTTTTACTCATTGTTTCTAAACGGGCTGTTCTGGAGCGACTCCAGTGCTGTTTTCTACGTTTCCTTGCATCCTGTGTATCTGCCAGACTCTTCTTGTGCCTGAGCCTCTCATTCAAGTTAACACCTTTCAGGTCCGTGCTCCACTCCAGGCTTCACAGATTTTGCAGCTACTTTTATACCTGGCCCATCCTATTTCTTGTGCAACAGTAACTGCCGGGTCCTCCTGTCGTTCATCTTTTGTGAGGCTACTGTAATTTGAATTTCTTCTGGCTGCTTTATAATCCAGCATCTTCAGCAGCTTGCGCCCCAGCCATTCTACCAGTTTCTCATGCTCAATCTTATTTATGCACTGTGTTTTTTAAGCTCTTCCAGACAATGTGTAAATGAAGTTGGGTGCTCCCACTACATTAAAGACACCGTAACATATACATATGTTGAACAGAGATGTTGAGTCGATACCCAGATGAATAATGCTGCTTTCAGTTGAATGAAATAAAATTCAGCAACTCCAACCAGTACAGAAGTTGCCGAATCTATTTGATCAAAACCTAAATCAACAGCTGTTTTCAAGCATTATTATAGACAAGAAAAATGGCGTCTGCAGACTTTACAAAGAGTAATATCTTCCTTCCTGAGCAAGGGCTTCGGTGAGATGTAATCTGGGAAGGTAATCAGTTCCGTGAGCAGACTCCGAGTATGATGGAAGGGTTCAAAATCTGTTGCAGTTCAATCCTTGAAGCTGTTGGGTAAAAATTGGGAACAGGCAAATGATAGGAGAGCAGATGTGCTGCCCTGCCTGTCTGGAGCAAAGGGATACAGCAGTATTTCAGGCATGGGTAGAGCAGACAGGACTATTAAAGGTAAGTTGTAATAGTTACTTGGAAATGCCAGCAGACCGGGAGGCTTTGCTGGCTCAGTAGAGGCAGGGTGTAATTGAGCATGGTGTCCTGGTGTAAGGTGACAGAAAAGACATTTTGGGTGAAAGTTTTTACTTTTTCAGATATTTTAGGTATTTATTGTAGAAGAGGGATTTAGAGCAATGGTCCTATAAAGTGATTGTAACATGCAGCTGAGAAGGCATAGTTTTAGCCATGCAGAGCTAAACTGTGCTTGATGGGGGAAGAAGAAAGAGCAGACTGAGCTGTTACTTGTTGTATGTATTTGAGATTTCATAAGCGGGTACAGTTTAGCATGTCTGAATCTCTTGCCACGTTGTGCTAGATGCTTCAGACCTCTCACAAGATGTATATTGAACTGATGTTTGCATTAATGGGCTCAGAATGTACCAATTTGAATCTCATCTTGTGTCCAGTGTTTGTGCTTTAAAATGAGGCATTATCTATTATGTTTGACCTCACCTGAGTGAATTACTAAACTTTGTAAGTATCTGGTAAAATTACTCGTCGTTCTTGTTTTAGATGAGTATTCATATCGGTTAACAGTCTACAGAAGTGTAATACACATTTGTCAGTGTTTTCAACAGTGCTTGCTCAAGCGACTGAAAGTGTCTCATTCTTTTTACTATAATATCTGTTAAAGTTTTGAATTAACTATCTAAAAGACACCTTATTATACATAAAGGATTTATTTAATTCAGAAGTCTTTATTTGAAAGCCTTATGCACTTAATTATAGGTACACCTTCCTTTTAAAACTACTGTAGTAGTAAAATCTGAGCTTCATAAATTAAAAATACTGTGCTCATTGTTACATTGTTACAAACGTAACAAAGGTCCCTTAGATGTTAGAATAAATTAAAGCTGTACTTTAATAAACTGGAATAAAGCTTGCAGTTAATCATCAAGAGCCATGTGCCTTCTGGACACGTAGGTTAAGAGTCAGATGTAAAAGTAAAGGGTGTGCCCCTGAAATATTTAATGTTAGTTCTATCCAGTTTAATCAATCAACACTTATGTTGGAGTAATGATGTTTAAGAAGCTGACGAGCCACAAGAGTGCCTTATCTTCAGTGAAGTGTAGTTGAGCTCTCTTGGGACAACTACTTTGAGTCCAGTTAATATAACCCTGAGGTGGAGCCGTGCTGGTGGAACAGGCAGCTACCGGCGGAGAGCTGAAGGGCAGGGTGTCTGCCGCAGCCCCGCAGTTCCAGCCACCTCTTCTATCGAACTTTAAGTTACAGCTCCTTTCTCTAACTATTTGCTGAAAATGTCCAGGGGAAGCTCAACTTTCTGATAGCTACTTCTTCCCGTGGAAATTTTAAGTAGAGAGAACCCAGTTTGTTTTGTTTCTTACTCTAAAAGTGGAAGAGAGTTCTAAAGTATGTAGATAAAGGCAAGTGGTTTTTTTAGATTAAACTTTTAAAACGTTATATGTTAAGATTTAGAATAGTTAAATAATTATTAACTTAGGCAATAGCGAATCAGTTATTCTGAGACCTTGATGTGCCTTCTAAAGTAAATTTAGGCTTTTTCCTAGTTTGTTATATTTTAACATACTATTTTTTCTATCTTTAAAAGTGCAAAAGTAACCTTGCTTTATGAATTCTCCTAAAAAATGCAGCCTTTCTGTTGTTTCAGTGGAGAAATATGAGAGATGTCTCGTTTTCTTTTGAAAGGTACAGCCTTCAGCAAAATTGGAATTTTACCTTATAGTTTTTCACTACCTCAGTGTGTCTGCATTTTCAGTGTCAACTTAGTCTCAGTCAAATACATTTTTCTTTTTAAAGTTTTTACCATTTTTCAGACATGAAGGAGAGGTGTTTGACTTTCTCCTTAACCTCTTATGCAGAGCGAGGGCCCTGAACCTGATTTAACAACAGGAGAGTTGGCAAAGCCCAGTGCCTGTACGCAATATTAGTCTAATTTATTTGCCATAGTGTGTTGTATGGGCTTCACTCCAATTATATCTTTCCTAACGTGTTTTTAGCATGTCCCCTGAAACAATGGTGTTTGGGAGATTTGAGAAAGCTTTGTGCAATGTTGCAGGCAACACAATGAATAACTCGCTTTCTCATAACTTCTTGGGGAGCTCAGAAGTCCCTTCCTCAAAATGACTTTTCTCCCTTCATGGACAAACAAGACTTTTGCTTATGGTCCTGAAAAGATGATTTCAGGGTATTTATGGAAAGTTGTTAAGAGGATGCTTTTGCAGGGCGGGGAGCAAAACAGGACCCACAGAGCTTTTGGGAGAGGAAAAGTCTGGAAGTGTTTGCTCCTTGGTTCAGCTGTCTCTTCCCCATGTCAGGTTGAGTAAGCTTTATGCTGCTTCACAGAGAAGAATCAGGATAAGTTCAATTAATGAATCTCCTATTTTGATCCAAAATGAAATAGGCTTCCCAGCACATATGGTCATACATATTTCCTGGCTGAGCATGTTGGTGTGTGGATTTACCAAGCCAACGCCTCTCACTGCTTTTGTCCTTGCAGTGAATGCAAAATGCTTGCTTTCCAATGTCTCCTCCGCAGTTACTGGTCTTGTTCCTCTGCAGACATGAAGCTCCTTTGTTCCTGGCCAGGTTGAATGAGGGGATAAAAAGGGGATGCGTACGTGAAAGAGCTTTCCTCACTGCTGCTTGTGCTAGGATGGTGCCGAAACGGTGAATAAGGGAGTGAGTAAGGATTGGCAGAACAGGAGACGATGAATGCTTACGTCCTCATGTGAGGTTATAGCTGCGCTTGTACAACTGCTAATGGCAGCATTTTGAGAGCCAGAACGCTCCTCCCTGATCCTCAGCATCTACACTCTGCCTCCGGCAGTACATCAGGTGGTTTTAAAAGAAAATATGAGTGCATTCCTCTAGTGATCTCACATGGCTGCTCTGTATCGTAGAAGTATTGTGTGTTTGCTCCCTGTTGTCCTAGCAGTGGCTTTGCTCGTCAGCTGCAGAGCCTGCTGTTGCCTCCTGAGAACGCACTGAGTCTGTTTAGTGTCTGTGTTGCAATCCAAAAGCTTGATCTGGGTCCTGAGGTGCTTCTGTGCTGCCTGTTCATGGAGGACACCTGCAATGGCTGGCTGATCGAGCACTGCATACCTCTGACAGGGCTGCCTGAGGCTGAGTAGAGGCTTCTGTGAGACAGGGGTGAAGACGCCACCTCTTTACAGGCCCGTGGAAGAGTGTCCTAAAACCATCCAAGTGCCCCAGCTCTCAAGGTCAGGGTATCAGACTGCAGAGCTAGTGAGTTCCTGGTGAGCCATCAGCTCCTCACAAGCTAGGCAGGCTTCACGTCTGGCAGGCGGGCTGGTTCCTGTGCTTCCGAGCAGGACTTAGACCGTGGTGCGGCAGGGTTCCCCGTCACCACCGCCTGCCACTTGCCGTGACGCCGGGATGCGAAGGGATCCACCCGGCCCTGGAGCTCACGTGCACAGTAAGCCGTGCTGCGTCGATAGGAGGTTGTGACAAAATGCTTTTGTTCAGTGAGCCGAGGCCCGTGGCGTTCGTAACTCCTAGCTGGGCAGCCGGGTGGCTTCCCTGCTGCGGAGGAGAGCGGATTAGGCAGAGAACAGCATGCAGCCAGAAGAGCTGCACCCGCTGTTCCCTTGCTACACCGCTGCCGGCCTGCGCGGCAGGACCTGCGTGCACAGAAGTCAGAGCCAGAGCAAGCGCGATACCGAGCAGAGACGAGAAATGTTCAGTGCGACTGGTCAGCACGCTAAAGATTTTAACATTGATAAAGTTCTAGGCTTCAGGCAGACTTATATATTTTTTTTTAGCCTACTGCAAAATTGCTGCATTCACATTGTAGTGATTTCAGAGCATCCTCAGTCAGGCTGGTGGGGCTGCACCTCCTGCCCCTGAGCAGTCTGTATGCTCTCAACAGCGTCTGCGTTATCTTTAGGGCTAAGTACAGAATTAAAGGGGGAATATTTAAGGAATGCTTGCAAGATCACATATAGGGATGCGGCTGAAATGAAAAAGCAAACTCTTTCTTTTATTTTCCTATATTTCTATATTTCACACATTTGTGCTTTCATTTATTTCTTTGCCCTTTTTTCCCCCCAGCTTTTTCCATCTTCTCTTTCCTACAGGGCATTTCCAGCTTCCTTTTCCACTGTCACTTGTCTTTCTATTTCTTTGTGCCTGCTTTCACCTCACTTCCTAGTGAGTTCGTGAACCTCTGCATGGGCTTTTCTCTTCTTTTTCTTTTTCTTTTTCTTTTTCTTTTTCTTTTTCTTTTTCTTTTTCAGCCCTTTGATGCCTTCATCTAATGCTGCGGGGGTCAGTGATCAGCTTCAGGCTTTCTTTTCCAGCTCTGTCGTCAGTGACCGCAGGCCTGTTGCAGAAGAGAAAAGCTTGCCTGGTGCGCTGTGTAACGGGAGAGGAGTACAGAAGATGCGCTGCTTTTTACAGCCAGCTCTGCAGCCTGGCCCTCGCATCTTTGGGGTTCAGATCAAGTAGAAAGTATCTTGTTTTGGCTCCCTGCTGCGTTTTGTGAAATCAAAAGTACTGTTACAAACTTGATGCAACTTGTTTGTATATTACATAGGTGTGAATGGCTAGTGCGTGTGGACGATAATTATCAGGTATGAGATTTTCAAACCTTATTTGTTAGGTAAGTCATAACAGTAGCTAATTCTTGTCCAGAATAATTCCCAGTTTCTCTAGATAGCGCTGTCAAAAGACAGACTAGGAAGAGGTGCCAGCACACCGAGACAGCGCTTGGCCGGGTGGTTGCAAATGGCGCGTGAGTTCGGTGGGGTTCCTCGCGCGTTTCCAGTGGGATTCGTTTAAAAGGCAACGAATCCATGAAGAAGGGAAGGAGAAAGCTGAGGGCAGGACGGAGGCAGAGGGAAAGGTGAAGGGAAGGGCATGAGAGGTGGCAGAGAGCAGTGAGATCAAGGTGAACGGGCTGAGCGAGGGAAGAAGTTGGAGTGAACGCCAGTCAGCGCAGGGCAAGGGAAGTCCTGCCAGAGCGCTGCCGCATCATGGGCATGGCTTCATGCCCAAGCCCAAGCTCTCCTAAATCCCTTTGTGCTTCTTGCCTGATTTTATTCAGCGATGACGCAACCCGGTCAGTGACATCACAGAAATACACCTACAAGTGGTGTTACAGAGCCTAGATTGTGACCGGTAGATTAGTCAGCGGTGTCACAATACGGTGTTTATATCATTGTCTCCTGAATGTGGAAGTGATTGCTGTGTTGATAACTAAGTTTTCATCGTCAGATCAGGCTGTTAAGAAAAACCGTCCCTTTTGCGGAGACAATAGCTTTGGTTTATTCGGAATAAAATCCTGGTAAATTCTAGCTGAAGCAGAAATGCCGAGTGTGGCACATTACTAAGATTTCAGCAATTCGGGTGCAACGTAAACATGTGACTGAACTTCAGCACGTACTGCATCTGGGTCACTTACAGCTACAGGGTAGTATTATATTTTATTGTTAATGAAAAGTATGCACGTGCGCCAGAAGGCAGTTATTGTGTCTGCGCATCCCAGAGTTCTACAAACAGAAGGAAGGAGCACGAGGAGCAAATAACGCCTGAGAAAGTTATCAGTCCTTTCCAATACTTGCAACTGTAATTTGTATTGGAAACAGAGCGAGTTATACGAGTTTGGAAAAAATGAAACTATCTGTCATCTTAATTGGATGACAGTATTTTTTTCATTCAGAGCAGATAAAT
>KZ506267.1:1039-21855 GCA_002844005.1 Limosa lapponica baueri | reverse complement strand
TTCTACGAGGCGCACCCCTCCGGCAAGGTGGATTTCGGCAGGTAAGGGGGTCGGGCAGGCCCCCTTCCCCGACCGAGGGGGGCTCCCGGCGAGCTCGGCTGCAGCTACGTCGTACTGCGCGAAACCGGGTGTTTTGAAAGAGCTAAAACTGAGCCAAAACCTCCCGTTTTCTATAACTTGGCGGCGCGGGACGCCGAGGTGCCTTCTCCAGGCGGATCCCTCGCTGTCTTTAACGGCTTGGGGTTAGGTCTGCGCTTGGCCCCGGGCACCCCGAGTCAATAGGAAACGGGGTAACTCGGAGGTGATTTGAAGAACCGACTACAAAATTACTGTGTTTCGAATGATCGAACTCATTTCCTAGTGAAAGCATAGCTTTTTTTACCAAATATTTTTTTTTAATGTACTGCTTTCAAGAAAGAGGATTCTAACGCAGCAGTTCGCTAATCTCACCCTGTGATTAGGCTTTTTTTATACGTGCTTTCTGCCTCCGATGACACGTAATAGCTGAGGCCATAGCAATTTGGGTACCTGCGCTTCGCTCTTCTGGCACGTAGAAGCCGGCGATAGAGATCCTCTCTGCTGCCTCGGCGCTGAAGGTGTGCTCGTCCCAAAAAGCAGGCGTAAAGCACGCTGCGGCCGGGCATCTCCTGACATCGCAAGTTAAGTTGCATGGTGAGGGGAGAGAAAAGGGAGGCTTTTGGAGCCCTGAAGTAAGTAGGAGTAGTTCCCGTGGCCCGCACACAGAGCGTTGCGGGCTGCGGGGTCCTCGCAGGCAAAGAGAGCATGTCTGCTTTTGGTAATATTCCTCTGCTTCCGCTGCGGTCACGCAGAAAATATAATTCAGAAATTATTAAAATTGCAGCAGGAAACTTATCTCCAACCTTTGCTGGACGCATCTACTACTTTGTGTGCAGATCCATGTACCAGTAATCTTGAAACCTAAAGCTGAAGAAAAATAAATGTTTGGCTTCTCTTATTAATATGTTCTCATTTTCCCAAAAGAAGCTGTGGTTCTGTTAAGGGATTGAGTTACTGCCAAACCCTGCGCTTCTCTTGATAATTCTGCAGATAATCCTTTCTGCGCTGCTGTTAGGGGGGCAGGCAACGTGTGTTATGTTTAGGTGTTGCAGTGACAAAGAAATGGCACAGAAATATGTAGGTTTTGCATTTGCTGCATTTCTGGTTCAGTGGCTGCTTTAGTTCTCAGTCTTTTTAGCTCTCCCTCGGTTCTCTCTCTCCATGTGAGCTTTGCGTTGCTGGAGGGAATCAGCTTAGTGGTCTTGTGAGTCCCAGCAAGGCTGATTTAGCCCTTCAGCTTGGCGGGGTTGGATCAAGTGAACTGCACCCAGGTTACTTCAGTTGCCTTTTTCATTACGAGTGTCTTTGACTGGAGGATTTACGCATTAGCTATGGATATTCAAGGCTTCTTTTGTCACATTGTATAAGAATAGGAGCTCCCTAAAGAAAAATCCCACCTTGTGTTCTGCTGTGCAGCCCTTGATAGAAGGTGGATGTCCTCGATACCGAAGGTGTCTACGTCAGTGTGCACACAAATACGTACGAAGACCTAAAGAAAGGGCTTGGTGCAGGAGCTTGTCTTTTTTGTTGTTGTTGTTTGCTTTTTTCCAACTATAGAATATTGATTTATAGCCACAAAGTGATCTTATAAGTCCTGGAAACTCCCACTCGTTCTAAGTGACTTCAGCTCAGCCAAGCTGTCCCGTTGAAGCTCAGTGAGACTCCTTGTGTAACTGATAAAGGATTGAATGCGTAATTTGCAAAGTGCTTTGCAATCTTTTTGGTAGAAGGTGGTGATAAATGTAGGATACTGTTAAGCTGATTATAGTGATTAGAGTATTTCACAACTTTATATTTCACAACTTTTTGTATTTGTAGTATATTTCAATCTCTGAATGCATCTGGGTAAATAGATGAAAAGAATGTTATCTATCAGGGAAGGGGTGTGATGATGGTAGGGAACTGCTTTTTGTGGGGTTTGGGGTTTTAAAAATATTTATTTATTTATTCTAAACTACTACCAATTCATTAAAAAATGCCAAGTTTGGGTATTTAAGAAAATAAAAAAGCCTCACTTCTCTCCCCACCAATCTGCAGTAAACTAATGTTAAGTTTGTACTGGAAAGAAAACTGTTTGAACTGGTTTAAAAGCCAGATTTAAACAATGTTCACTTGAACTGACTTGAAAGATGAAGCGTATATTTTACTCATAGAACCAAAAGATATTAAGTTCTCCAAGGTGGCAGGACAGCATTTTCTATAGATGTCCCGCTTTCACATGGGCAGGAGGTTCAAGTAATCTTGGAGCTTGCTTGTTCTCAGCAATCTCAAAATGTTCAGAGTAAATATTTTTTTTTTTTTTGTATACTACAATTTCATGCGAAAAACTCCAGTTTTTTTTTTTTTTTCCTCAGTCATCTGTTGAGAGTTTCTCAAACTAGTGTCACAAATTATTCCAGCAGTGACCAGGCAGTAAGTCTTTTGGCTTCCCTTGTCAGAAAAAATCACTGCCAAATTGATTTGAGGTCCCTCTGGCCAATTTCCCTGTGTAGTCTATAACTAATTGGCAGCTTCTAGGTGATGTTTTCAGATATGCTTTGGGCGTGAAGGCACCTTCTGAAAGCTCAGTGGGAAAGAGATATTTCATTAATTCACATTTTGTAGTCCCACTTGGGAACTGGAGCGGGTTGTGACTTGGTAGTATTACCTAGGATGTGCTAGAGGTTTTGTGGGGGGTAGACTAAGGTAAGCGCCTGTAACTCTTTCTTTCTGGGTTGGATTCGGAGCATGAGCAGGTCAGTTGTGCTCTTAGACGGCTTTGCGATTTTATATAGGCTGGTGTAATCCAGCTGAGTTTGGTCAAATTAATCCTGATTTACATTGAGTGTGAGTGAGATCAGAATTAGGTTTCTGGGTTTTTTGTGTTGACTAATCCTTGCAGTGCACTGAATCAGAATATGAACTCTGTGAAACTGGGGCAGCTAATTTAGAAGAACTTTAGGAATGTTTTTCATGTGTTCTAACAGGTGGCTTTTTTCTTTCCTCTTTCTTCTTTTTTCATGATTCAAGTAAAAGACCCGTGTTGGTTCTCCAGAATGACTCTCTCTACTCTCAGAGGCGTCCTTACACCAGCGAAGATGAGGCCTGGAAAACTTTTCTTGAAAATCCCCTTACAGCAGCTACCAAAGCTATGATGAGCATCAATGGTGATGAAGACAGCGCAGCTGCCCTCGGACTGCTGTATGATTACTACAAGGTAAATTGTTGCGGGTATGCTCTAGCAGCCAGCTGAGCTCTTGTGCCACCTGTAGAAAAGGTGTCATTTGCTAGAGGATTTTACAGAAGCAATGAATAGGTCACAAGGGCTTTAAACTGTGTGGGTTTTAAATGGGGAAAAAAAAAATCCATGTCCCTTTTTCTGAAAATTGGGTGATGGGTCAAAAGCTTCAGTTGCACTTTGCCTGTCGGCTCCAGGTTCTGCAGGAGGCAATGTATTATAGAAATAGTCATGAAGAATGAAACTTTGGGAGTGTGTCTGTATCTGATATGTAAATATGCATGGGGAAAGACACTTCTCGCCTTTTGCTCGTGTGATCCCTGTTCTGGTGGGATCATTGACTTTTGCTGGGGCTTTGATGTGCTACCTCAGTCTCAGCTGATACTAAGCTATAATTGCAGATTTTTGGTGGTGTGGGGGGTAGAATTGTCCATCTGAAGGAGCTGCTGCCCGCATGTCTCTGACCTTCAATGAGCTTCAGCTGCTGTAATCTGTTAATCCTTGCAAGTGTGGTTGCCTTCCTCAGCGTTCACTGTCTTCTCGAAGACAGGCGCCTTCCTAGATGCTCACAAGTGAATTGGACACAGTCAAGCAGATAACATTCTGGTTTATGTGGGATATGTTTTACTGAGCTTTCTTTCCTAAATACCAGAAGTCTAAGGCCAGGGTAGTTACCTCCAGTCATGTCCAAGTCAGTGGAGACTGACATTTCCAGGCAGGGAGGTGTCCTGCTCACGTTAGAGGCTAGCGTTATGGTGGCCTGGCTTGCTGCTTGGAGATACCTGTATTTTCTGTGCTGAGCCTGCAGGGAGGCCAGGAGACTGACTTGGCTCGTGTGCCTGATATTTTGGCTGGTGTCTTTTAATAGTAGTGAGTTCAGTTGCCGGCCTTGGTATCTTCTTCAAGCACGAGGAGAGGCTGCCTTATGCATACAAAATCCTTGCCTGTCCTTTTAAGAGCTGAACATGTCTTACATATCAAAATATTCTTGTAATGCTTAATATGGAGATTAGCACTACGCACACACACACCAAAATGCCACAAACTCACTGATGTGGATGTTATTCAGCTACTTCTGTGAGAAAACTGGCTTTCTGATTTGTGCCTGCACTTGCTACACTCTTGGAAAAAAAAAAAAAAAGCCCCAACACTTTCACCAGAATGATTTTAATCCACAAAATCAATTTTGATTTCTAAACCTGTAGATTGCAGAAAGAACATTGATGTTGATCCTTCACACTTGGCAAAGCAGAAAGGATTTTCTGTATGTTAACGTCTAATTCGGGGTTTCCTCTTCTGTTTGGGTATCAGTGGGCGTACAGAAGAATCAGTGGAAGAACAGGTATACCGCACTTGCGTGAAGCAAAATGGCTGGAGGTTGAAAGATTTATTGAGGGCTGCTATGAAGTAACGCTAGAGGGACAACGTCTAGGCATTTCTAATACACCCCCTCTGCAATATCAAAGGCAGACAATGAGATCACCTTTGTATTAAAAAAAACCAACCCAAAACCAAACCAACAAAAGCAAACAACCCAAGTTTTCTTCCATTTGACTAATGGGCTACCCTGATAGCTCAACTGTTGTTAATAAGGCCTTACAGGAAAGAAATTTTTGACCAAAAAGCTAGAGTTTAAGAGTGTTGGACTGGAGGCCAAGCGCAGCTTGGAAGACCCTTGTTTTTCAGTGGCTAGTTAGCGTTGGCTTCCTAGCGGTTTTCAGCTACAAGTTCTCTAAATTTTTCCTGGTTACCATGGAAAATCCAACAACTCTGGTGTTATTAGAGATTCCAGGTTATGTGGAAGAGCTAAGACTTGGGATTTATTTGGGGACTCTTTAGAGAAGTATGCTGTTCGTGCAGGTATGCCATCAGTCTTCAACTTAGCAGTAAAGCAGTGGTTCCCTGCGTTGCACCCAAGCTGGCAAACGCAGGCAGTGTCTAGCAGGCTTCAGGGAAGGAAAGTGGTGGGAGTTTACTCCTCCTTATGCTGCAAAATGTTTGCTTTGCTCATTCAGGAGGCGTGTTGAAGGGTGACAGAAGTCCTGGGCACTGTTTGTGTGTTTGCTGAGGAGCTTGCGTGGACTTGCTGTGCAGTCCAGGGGACCTGAGCACCACAGGCTTGTGCCAGCGGTGGTGAAAGCCGTTTGGGGCGCTGGCTGTGTACTCTGGTGAACCAAGCCGCTGCAGGTCGAAGAGTTCACCTTCTTCTGGAAGCCTTGGCCTTGCAGCACAGCCAGGAAAATGGCGTATGTCTACGTGTGAACTGGGTGGTTTGTGTGATCGATGTGCGATGTTTTCAGGGCAAATCCTGTCCGTGGCATAAAATATGAAGAGCAGGATTGAGCTGTCTTAAATCCTTTTGTTTATAAAAGATTTAATACAGTTTGGCCCAACGTGTGGTATGTGGCCACGCACAAAAATGAGCGGGAGCATCTCATTACATTTATTGGACCTGGTCCTTCCTGAATTCCCTGGTCTCCGAGGAGAAAGGAAAGCCTCAGGTGGTTTTTGAGGAAGTAGCCTAGAGAGCCTGTGTTCTTTGGGAAGGGGCTGTGGAGCCTTGAGCTCATCCAGCAAGCTGAACTCTGCCAGCCTGCAGAGATGAAAACCTGCACCACCAGCACAAGCCATGGGGATTCTCCTCCTGGTCCTGCTAACCTGGGTGCAGGTGCCCCAGCCAGGGGTGGGTGATTTTTCTGCACTGGTTTTCCCACCCCCCTGACACTCACAGGAGGCCAGGGCTGGCACAGCTGGCTGGGTCGGCTACTCGGGGATCTGCAGGACATCGCCTGGGGCAGGCCTAGCATCCCGAAGCTGTGCGAACATTGGTGAAGCCGTAATGCTAGTAATGACTGGTATCAGAGAGCAATGCTTTCTTAATTTGACTAAATGGTTGTGTTGTGAGGAGATAATTATTTTTTTTTTGTACGAGAGGAAGAATGCATATATATTATAGTATGCCTTGCATTTCCCAGGTTCCAAGGGAGAGGAGATCTTCTACAGCTAAACCAGAGGTAGAACATCCCGATCAAGATCATAGCAAAAGGTATTAGTTCTTATTATTGTGTGTCGGCTTATCTCCCTTCCCTCCTGGACCACCAAAGCTGCTGATGGAAAGTAACTTGCTGCACCACAGTGTTGTGCGGGAAGAGAGAAATTGTTTGCTTTTGCTGTGTGCTCCAAATTCCTGTGCTGCCCCAGGAACAGGACAGGGGTTGGACCATGATGTGGAGAGCTGAAGCCCAAACTGCTCGTCACCATCCATCTGCTTTCTACGTGCTGGTTTCATGCAGTTGGCGTAGCAAAAGCTGCTCTCGTTAACAGTAGTCACAGCCTGGTAGCACAGGCACCCCAAGACTGCAGAGGTGACTGGTGACCCTTTTAATTTTGCATGTGGTTGCTTCAGTTGCTCACTGCTGATTTTTGTTCTTGGGCACCAGCAGCATTGCTTCTTTGTGCATGGGCTGATAGGGAAGGACTTCAAAGCGCTTCTGATTTAGTTTTGGGTTTGTATTGTTTGTGGACTTCTTTAGTATCCTCTAGAACTTTTTTCTTTCTTCCTCTTCCTGCCCTCCCCCTCTTGTGCCTCCCAAGCAGAAGATGATACTGATTAAGTAAATATTACAAATGTGAGGTTCATTCAAGCCAGGCTTCCACTCCTACCATCCTCTTCCTTTGGACAGACTAGAATGCTTGAAGGACTCGAGGTGAGGTTTTGTGGTCCGGCTGAGCCTATTGAGTGACTTGTTGTTGAGAAGAGTAGGCTGGTTCCCGGCCATATGTTACCACTGCTCCTCTTGTACCAGCTCTGGTCTTCCACTGACCCATAACCTAGCAGGACAAAAAAAAAAGTGGCTAGTTTTCTGCCAGTGGAACAAGCCGAACTGGCTCACCAAGGGGATGGGGTAGCATCAGAATTGGTGCAAAGGAGAGGGCAGGACCACATTGTGGGGAGGGAGAAAGGGAGGACTGGCTGACTTAGTGGCTACTAGCTATGAGGTCAGCTCAGCCACAGAACTCAGTGTTGTCCTGGCAGAAATGAGTGTGGTGGGGTGGAGAGTGGGAAGTTACGCAAACCACTCCTGGGAGTCTCGGTGTGGATTTTCTCGGGGTTTTGTGCATGAAAGAGGGATGTAATTAGTGCTTCCCAGGTGGCATGCAATCCTAGGGCAGAGGAGCAGCAACCTTGCTGTCGCTCCTCCTCCATCTGCCAAAGAGCAGTTTCATGGAGCCTGCGTGTGCAGATGCCTGGTGGGAAGGGCATCAAAGCGCTTAGTTTTGGACCGCTGTTTTCCAAGCAGTGAGGATCTGGGCTGTGAACCCTCACCCTTTGCTCCAGGGTAATTCACCTCCAAGGTGGGGTTGTTAGTGAGTGAGGGTTTTTTTGAATGAGTTTCTCAGCTTTTCAGGTTAGGATTGAGCTGTTTTGCACAAGCAGGAGAGTTGGTCTCAGCTGTCCTTGTCCAAAAGGCTGAGAAGTATTTGTAGCCCTTGTTTAATGAGAAAATGAGCTGTATAATTTATGCATGACTTTTTTTCTTTGCCCTTTAAAGGAACAGCATCCCAAATGTGACAGAACAGTCGCTCATTTCTGCTGGAGAAAACAGAGTCCAGGTTCTGAAAAATGTGCCTTTCAATATTGTCCTTCCACACACGCCCCAGATGGGCATGGACAAGAGAGGCCACCTTACAACCCCTGACACAACGGTCACCGTCTCTATTGCCACGATGCCCACGCATTCCATCAAAACGGAGACGCAGCCCCATGGCTTTGCAGTGGGCATCCCACCAAGCGTCTACCACCCTGAGCCCCCCGAGCGGGTGGTGGTTTTCGACAGGAACCTCAATCCTGACCAGTTCAGTTCCAACACCCAGCCTCAAAACTCCCAGAGGCGAACACCAGACTCCACCTTCTCAGAGACTTTCAAGGAGGGCGTGCAAGAGGTACCACGAGAGGCGGTCGGTCGGTGTGTGCATGTGTGTGTGTCTTGATCTCGGTGGAGAGATCCAGTTTCATCTTCAGTTGTTCTTGTTACATGAGCCAGAAATCTGTCCAGTGATTTAGGAATAGAAGGCTTTCCCAGAAAAGTGCATAAGTAAAATTAGTAAATAAAACCTTCACAACATGAAATCATTTATCAAAAAGCAAATGACTAACCTTACTAGTGACAGAGCCTTTGGCTTGTGGAGTGTGGAAATAATTATCTTGATCCACAGCACCGGGCCAGGTTATGCAAGAGTTCAGCACTCCGCGGTGCCTTTGCAGGTACCGAAGTGAAGTGACTGTGTCTGTAAGCTTCCTTACTGCCAGTTTCTAGGCATCATGTGTGTCGGTGGAAAACAGTTGGTTTATTTAGGGGCCTTGAGTGGGAGCCTGAACCTGGATGAAAATCCGTGGTTTTTGTTTTATGGTACCAACTGAAAACAACAGCGTAACCATGTTTTGATTTTTAAGCCAGACCTCAAGGAACTGTGTAGGTATGCCCTTTCTTTGAGATTTGGGAAAGCTTTAAAATGTCACCTAAACTGACTCAGAAGGCTTGTGAGATGATGTATTTAGTTGACACCCAAAAGTTTTGGATTAAAACCTTGCTCAAGTGTCCTGTTGGTACAGACCAAAAATCAGTTGTTATCTGATGATCAGTTTGCCTGCCAGAAAGTTCTGTGGTAACGAGTGTCTGTTTCGACTTTCCTTGTTGCTGCTGTGTTAATTGTTGTGTTGTTTTGTTTTGTGTCTACCCCAGGTTTTTTTCCCTACTGAACTGAATCTCCGGATGGCCAACATGAATTCAGAAGATTATGTTTTTGACAGCATTTCTGGGTAATGCTTTAAGACCCTTGTTTGCCTGTATCCTCCTGTTCTCTTACAGTTTCCAAGGGCAAGCAGTACTTCTGCGTCAAGTCTCTGTCGGGCACTGGGGGGCTGTGGGTCTCAAAACCACAACAGTGTCTGCTCATTTGAATTTCACAGTTGAAAATCCTACCTGTGTCTTTAGGGAAAAATACTTCAAGGAAAACTACCTGCAGGGTTGGAAATACCACCCAGTTTCAGTTGCTCTCCTTGTACCACCTGCCTGTCCCATGGGAAAATGCAGTGCTGCAGCCCTGCAGTGGCCTCAGAGTTGGCTTCCAGCTGTGTCCCTCTCCCTGGCTTGCCTTGTTCTCTCCCTGCTGAAAATCCACAGCAGAAATAGGAAGCATGAAACTCTTCTGAACTCTTAGGGAGGGGAATAAACCAGTTGTTTGGTTAGTTGAAGTTGACCAAGAGGGAAGAGGAGAAGACCGTGGCCGCTGAATGGCTTATTAGCTTATGAATTTAATTGCTAATAGATACTACTTTTCTATTCCATGAGAGCAGCCTGAATAGGGAGCTTCCAGGCTTGCCTGATGATGTATCTTGGGATTTAGCTTGCCAAGAACTTCTCTTAAATGTTCATTCATGAAGGAAATGGTTGAAAAAGGGGCTCATCCTGTTTTCCAACTTCCTTGCCTGTTGATGGCTTAGTGAGTCAACTAACGACTTTGGAATTTCTCCAAATTAAATGTGGAACGTTTAATCGGCTTTCCAGGAAAATGCCTTAGCAATCACTGCCCTCTTCGCTCTGTAGGAATAACTTTGAATACACTCTGGAAGCCTCCAAGTCCCTCCGACAGAAGCCTGGGGACAGCACGATGACTTACCTGAATAAAGGTCAATTCTACCCGATCACGCTGAAAGAAGTCAGCAGCAGTGAAGGAATCCATCACCCCATCAGTAAAGTCCGAGTGAGTGGCGGCTTTTGTGGTTTCTTGGGAAAGAGGGTGTGTACGTGATCAGCCTTAAACTCTCGCAAAGTGCAGTAATCTAAACCAGAGCATCAGCACTAAGGCCAGCTTACTCGCTCTCTTACGTCAATGTTCGTTCCTTTGCTGTCCACCTACTTCCAGACCAACCCATCCTGGCTCAGTCTGTTAAGAAGTGGTGTCAGCACTTGTGTAAAGGTGATGCAACACCTGGAATGAGATCCTTGAACTCCAGTTAGGAGAGCAGTTCTGCTCATCTCTGTTCATGACCCAGAAAGCGCTGCTGTCTGCCTTCCTGTTTGGCAGCGGTGTGCCAGGTATACTGCGGTGCGTCAGGCTGGAAAGCCTAAAGCGGAAAACCTGATACCAACGAGAACTTCCAAAACAAATGTACTCTCTGGCCTTTTCTTTCACGTGTTTGCGTTTTGGGTTTTTTGTGGTGTGGGTTTTGTGTTTTTGTTTTTGTTTTTTTTTTTAAAAAAAAATCTTACCTCCACCCCCTGTTCTTTCAGAGTGTCATCATGGTCGTGTTTGCTGAAGACAAAACAAGGGAAGATCAGCTCAGGCACTGGAAATACTGGCACTCAAGACAGCACACAGCCAAACAAAGATGCATTGACATAGGTAAGGAACACTGTCATTGCTGATGTCAAACTCCAAACCTAATTCCTTGGCAAGGTTTGGCTTTCTGCTAAAGCTTTGTTATTTTAAGGAACCTTTGGATCACGCTCTCTGCTGTCCACAGCTTTGCTGAAAAGCCCAGAGAGAGCTTTTGGTTTCTTGGAGCTAATGCTGTAGTTTTTATAACTCCTTAAAGAGGCTGATTTTTTTGGAGGATTTTAGTTGGTGAGCAGGCTGAGTTTGGGGTTTTGCATTGGAAGATCTTAACACCCGCCTCCGAACTACAGTTGCTTTGGCATATCCTGGTGCTTGTAACTAAATCACAGCTTATATACTCTGGCTGTCCTAAATACTGTGTTTCTTCAAAGGACAAGATCCGCGTAGAAATACCTCAACGCTAATGATCCTCCTTCCCACAGCTTCTCTCATAACTGGTCTTTGGTACACGTAAAAAAAGAAAACACTGCAAATTTCCACTTGCCTCCAGACAGCGCTGGGGCTGGCTGGCTTCCAGCCTTCTCTGGCTGAAGGCTGGGTTGTACTCCTCATCCCTTCCTTCTGTGAATAAAAGCAGGGATTAATCACTTGGCACTTAAAGCAGACGCGCATGCAAATCTTTGTTTGTTATTGAAGGATTTTTATTGAGAGCTTATGCCCTTGCTGTATGGGGTAGAGTTTCCTGCACATAGCAGGCTATGGCACAGGACATGCGATAGTTGGGATGTCTGCCTTTCTCACTGGAGTTTCTAGTTTGGAATTTCTGCCGAGTCCTGTTTTCCTCCTTCCTCCTGTTTGTTGGGTTGTTTTTTGGTTTTTTTTGGTTTTGTACCAGAACTATTTCCAGCCTTTTTAATGATCCATTTTTAAATACAGTTCAGCTTCCTTTGCCTCCAAGGGGTCGCTTAGGAGTTGCAGTTTCTGGCTGCTTTGTGTGATTAAGGACTCTAGATGCTATCGCCTCTTCCTCATGCGTCCTTCTTTCTAACAGCTGACTACAAGGAGAGCTTCAACACCATCAGTAACATCGAGGAGATTGCGTACAACGCCATATCCTTCACTTGGGACATCAATGAGGAAGCAAAGGTATGTGACCATGATTATATTTCCTGTCCTTTTAGCAGATTCGGGGACTGGGGGAGGGGAAGGGTGTGTGGCCTACCTGGTGATTAGCATGTAACAAGTTTGTTTACGCTCTTACATTAGGCAAAACCTTCTGGCTATTTCTTAATAGGGTTTGAATGTGCAACTGAGGAGAGCTTTGCAACTGCTTTAAGGTTCTTGGCAGAACCGTCTACCTGACAGACAAGTACTGACAAAAGGAAGCGCCGAGCATTTCCAGAGCAGATGAAGTGGCACGGGAGGTGTGATGGAGCATAGCTGGGCTTGGCAGGGAGCACAGTCCTGTCCGTGGAGGATCCCTGCGGGAGGCGAGGGGCAGCTTCTGAAGGAGATAAGGCTGCGGCGATGGGCTTGCCTTCAGCAGAAGAGGGAGTAGCTTCTGCCATTGAGCTCCAAAGCACGTGTTGCTGAAGCCGCAGATCCTAACACCCGGTGACCTATTTCTAGTTAGAGTAGCCGCCTGGTGAACTCTGGCCTGATCTTTTTTCAGAACTGTGGGCACTACAGTAGGTGTGTAAGTACAGGCAGCTTCCCTAGCTAATAGTTAAGTGTAGCTGTTTGAGGCCACTCCAGATTTTGAAAAAGGCCCGTGCATCTTCTGGGTGCCAGGACAGTAGGTCAGAGACTGAAGTTGCCTCTGTTCCAAAGGCATTTGCTGGAGTCAAAGTGCAGAAGTTTTCTTTGGAGAGTTTTGTTACTTGCTGTGTTTTTGTTAAAAATTGGGAACGTTTTCCTTCAGTTTTTGGAGGCTGGCTGTTCCCTTGTTAGTACATCATATGCCAGTCACCAGCATCACGGAGAAAACTAGTGGTGGCTGCAGAGTGCTGTGTCCAGGAAGGGCCTTAGCTTGGGGGACATAAGAGCTCTCAACAGAGAATGCAGAGCTCCATGTGTGCCACTGTGCTCTGCAGGAGGGACAAGGGATGGTGTCATTGCACAGAGCTCACTGTTACTATGAACTTTGCTCTGCAGCACAAAAGCTTTGGAGAAAAGAGAGAGGGAGGGGTTGTGTGGGAGCTGCTGTTGGGTTTCAGCTCTGTGGGAGAAGTTTGGGATGTTTGGCAGGCAGCAGTGAGGAGCTGCGTGCTGCTGATGAGAGAAAGTTCTGCCTTGCAACATGTGTGACATTACTTTTGAGGCTGGCGTTGGGTGCCTGGCTTCCCTCTTCACCAGATTTGGTTTCAGTTGAGGCAGGGAGGAGACTAAAAGGCTGATGTGATTTTTTTTTTTTTGAAGCACGAAGCACTTTGCTTTGTGAACAAATAGATGAAACTTCAGAAGGGCTGTTGAAAAGAGGCAGTAAGTATTCCCCAAGTGGCATCCTGCTGCCATAGCCAGTCTAACATGGTCCTGTTCAAGGAACTCTGTTAACCTGTGTCTGTGAGGTACTTGAGAGCTTAGGATTTGCACACAAGGATGGATCAGGTAGACGGAGGGATGATTTGGGGTCCTCGAGGAGTCGGAAGCACTTTGCAGCTCTGCAGCTGCCTCTCTGCTGGCTGAGACATCCTACAGCAGTAGGGATGTGCTGCTAGCCTGGGAGCAGGGCTTAGAGCTGGTGCTGCGCATGGCTGCCCCAAGGAAAGCCATGCTTTCCCACCAGGTGACAGAAGCAGGAGGTTATTGCCCAGGTGCTCTACAGACCCCTGGATGAGGAGTTTGAGCCTGTAGTGAAATTGACAATAGCAGCTTGAAAAGGTCTAAGGACCCTCAAGGTGATATTTCAGCTCAGAGCTGAACTTCGTGGGATGAGGTGGTCCAGGGAGGTGTGACCTAGACTGGTTTTGCAGCTACATAGCCAAAATTTACCTCCAGATTTACACTTTTAGTGTGTGAGATCCATATATTTTGAGTATTGATTTGTATGAGCCTGTAGAGAGGACTGTTGGTACCAAGAGTGCAAGTCTCAGATCCTGGGATCAGAATCGTATGAAGACGAAAGTATTCTGAACTGTTCAAATAACTGGCATTTTTAGCAAGCGTTCTGTGTGTTTAAGAGTCTATATAACTGTATTTTTTTAAACCTGAGTGGATATGTTTTGTCAGTGGTCTGATTTCTCGCCAGTGGAGCTGCAGTTCTTTCTCAACTCCTGTGATCTTATCAGGAGATGCCTGAGCCAATTTCAACAGTTTTTATTGCATGGTTCATTTACCTTGTATGCTCTCATGCTCTCTCTTTCATTTTCCGTTTTTTTTTTCTCCTCCTCCCCCCAGTAGTAGTCTTGAAGTACATGAAGAGAGCAGGCAATGAAGAGAGATGAGTTTCTGATGCTACAGAAAGTCCTCCACAGTAATAAATAGTGTCTTACATTTAATAACAGCAGCAGTGTTGTATAGATGATATGTTTAACCAGCTAGCAAGCCTTGATTATTAGAAACTTACTTCCTGAGCCCTGGAGTTACCTGGGCCAGAGCCGAATGATTCTTCTGGGGTTGCTGCTTCTCCCATTTCCCTCTTGCTCCCAGTTTGCTGTGGGAATGATTTGGTCCTATGCAGTGGTGTCAAACAGGAGGTGATGAGGCTCTGCATCTGGGGTTCCTCACGTAATTACTCATTTAGGCACCCAAGGCTCTGGATGTCTGTCACATTTAAGGGAGAAATACCGTGTTATCACAAGAAGCTGGCAGCTCTGGGACCAGGTCTTTCTTGTCTTGTCTTTCTTGTGCTAGTTCTTGCTGTGGGGCTGTACAGGGATATTGGACCCCTGCTACTTTGTCCATGCAGGAGCGTCACCTGCCCGAGAGAGTGTTTTCTTTGCAGGCCCCTTGGAGCACTTTGAGGATTTTGTAAAATACAGCTCCCTGGTGAAGAAACACTGTTTTCAGGTGATACAAGTCACGTGCTCACTCTGTAGCAAGGAGAACGTGTGGATTTTGCAGCTGCAGAGTTGGGGAATGGAAAGAGTGTTTGAAATGCACTCAGCAACCAACCAGTATTTATTTCCCAGTTGCGTTGAGCCGAGGGCAACTCCAGGGCTTTAGACACTGGATGCAGCAGGCAGGTCTGGCTCTGCACGAGTGGAGGTGTCACACAGCTGGCTGTGTTGGTGTGCTGTTTGTGAGCCCATCTGCGTAGAAACCAGGAGTATTTCATGCATGACAGATGCTTCCCACTCTGGGACCAGACAGTGTCCATGGGTTTTGGAGCAAATGCTGTGTGCTTCTTTCTGGCAGCTCCTCTCTGCCCTCTTCTGTTGCTTTGGGACATCACAGGAGCTGCTAGAAGTGGCCACTCTCTGGAAAAGCGGTCGATTAAGTATTCTCTGAGGATGTTCAAGCCAGAAACAGACCCAGGATCCAAAGCTTCCTTGCTCTGAGACAGTGAAGGGAGCCGAGGGTGGAGAGAAAAAGATGGACTGTCCTGAAGTGGTGCTCCTGAGACTGGAAGGAGAGCAAGGACATGGTAGAAGGATTGACAGGAGACACTGAGGAGTGGGGATGTGGTGATTCTGATGGGCTTCCAGGTGTGTCTGTGTTAGAGGTGAGGTCTGGCCCTGCCACCTGACAGATCAGAGGAGGGGAAGAATTGAATGAGGAGGCAGTCATGCTTTTTTGAGGAGCAAGAGGGAGATGGTGGACTGGGAAATTAATTGATAAACTGGTGGGTTGTTGAACTGGATATTTAGGAAAGCCAGTGCACCTACTCAGTCAGAATCTGTCCTGGTTGGGTGGAAGCATGGTCTGATGAGTCTGACAAAGATGTGAAGCTGATACTTGCTTGCATGCAACAGGTAATGCTGGAGTTACCCTGAGGCTTGTGGAGACTTCAAACAGTTTCCCACCCTGTCCTGCACGTCTGCTGTGTTGGGCAGACAGTCAAGGTGGGGTTCTTCTGCAAACAGCTTTTAGATGTCTGAACACAAGCTCGTCATCTTTCGCTTCTATGACTTCATTAGGGATGGGATGTCTAGAGCTGGGATGGAGCTTGCTCTCGAGGTGCCTGCCCCTCTTGTGACTGAGCAGGCTTCGCCATTTTTAAAATCGTGATTTTGAAGGTAGGGAGGAGGAATCCTGTCCTTGCAGAACTTTTTATGTTTTTGATCTCCATGTGTCAATTGGGAGAAGCTTTTGTAGGTTCAGATCATGAGTTTTTGAGGCTGGGAACCATCTCTTTCCAGGTCGGTACAGCATGCCTCGTTCTCCTTCTCTTGGTTGATACCCATTAGAGATCTTTTAATGAAAAATGCCACTGTGTACATGGTCAAATGCACATTACTTCTGAGTGTTTCCTGCTACTCTATTCATAAGGTTGGCCGTTGTCCTGTTACCTGGTGTGTTACCCGTTAGGCTGTGAAGCAAATTCTCTATCCCTTAACTCTGGCCTGGGGACATGGCCTGCTCTCAGGTCAGTGGCAGTTGAACAATCTGGACAGATCGGTTTCCCCAGGGTCAACTGGCTTTGCTGGATCCCGCTTTGCTCAAATCCTGTCTGGGCTCCTGCCTGGTAGAGCAGGAGGGTTGAGGCCTCATGTCTCAACAGGGCGAGTTGTTGTCTTCGTGGTGATCTCAAGACCTTCTTTTTCCCCATTTTTGTACTCCTGATGGTGCAAGGGCAGTGCTGTTGGCCGGGGTGCCTCTTCCATGCTTGCCAGTGGGTCCCTTCTGAAACGTAGTGTTGCTTCCACCAGCTCCCAGAGAAGGGCCCCCGTGGAGGTCTTCTGTCTGGCTTTCTTTAGGCTGGATGGTGGGACTGTAGCCAAAAATGATGTCACTGCACATTAAGGGCTCTATTGTCCTCCCACTCCTTCCCTCCAAAAAAAAATAATAATAAAAAAAAGGCATTGTAAGCCAGATGCTGTGTGAAAGAAGCCTTTCTACTAAAAAGGGATACATAGAAACAGGGGCATTTAGAGCTGGAGGATATAGTGGTAGATCTTTTTGCTGTCTTTGCACCGAAGGGAAGGTGCTTGTGATAGCTCTTGAATGACACCCTCAATAACAGAGTAATTAATATTGCTGCCTTTTTTTTTTCTTCCCAAGAAAAGTGGAACAGTCCTGTATTAAAGTAATTTGAAGCTAATTTGGGTTGGCCTTTTGAAATAGCAGATTGGGCAACAAGGGTGGTCTTCTGGCAGATCCTCATGTGCATCGACTGCAGTTTTCGGGCAGATTTCTTTGTTCAGATGAGCTCAATTTTTGGAGAGGGTGGGTCTCTTGCATCAACCTGAAGTAAGGCTGGGGTGTACACCACCACTGATTTATTTTAGGAGTCTATTCTAGCATAATCCTCAGTTGGTGTTCCTTCACTGTAGGAAGAATTTCAACTTTTCTGATTGATGAATATTGCATGCGTTTATATGGATGCCATTGTAATGAAACAGCAGTCATATGCCTCATTAAAGAAGGTGTTGCCACCTTCAGCAGCATTGAGGAGGTACAGGTTTGGCTAGTTGGAAATGAAACTATGAAATGTGATGAGTCAAACATACTTAAAGGAAGGAGATTGGTTTGAAGCCAAGGCTGCAGACCACAAGTACTTTGAGGCACAAATACATACAGCCTTTAGAGCAGGGACATAGGAAAGTCGTAGCAAGTATTGGTTACCTGCCTCTTAATAGGACAGACCTCTCTCTACTCTGTCCTGGGTTTTCTTAAAAACAAACATGTGTTGCCCTTGATTTTATGCTTTACAAATTAGAAGCAGGTTTCTACTCACAGTCTTTCTTCAGAACTTGGTGTCCCAGGCTCTACCGTCTCTTGCAACCAACTACAGAGCTCACAATGTGTGTCCTAAAGCAGGAGAAAACTGGGAGGTGACTTTTTTTTCCTTTTTTCCATTCCTTTCATACCTGATGGGAAAACTTCCTTTTCAGACATTCAGACATTTTCAGGAATTCTTTCAGTTTTGTGTTGGGGTTTTTTGGTTTGGTTTTTTTGCATTTTTTGATGAGGTTGGAGTGGGTTGGGTTTTTTTTGTTGTTTGGGGATTCTTTGTTTTGTTTTGTGTTTTTTTTTTTAACACATTGCATTCTTTTTTTTTTGCCGAACTGCTGCTTTTTTTTTTTTTTTTTTACTTCTTTTCTTACCAATCCAACAAAAGCTGACGCCTGGCCCTGCACCTTTATCTTACCAGAGCGTGGGGTGGGAGGAAGGATTGGTAGGACTGGGAACCTCTATCCCTGGGTTTCCCATGTGTTGCGAGCAGAGACGTTCCTGTATTTCCTTGCCTCAGAACAGGTCGGAATAACAATCAGCATTGCTCTTTGAGCAGGAATATGTATTTTCCTTTCATTACCATTCATTCATTTCGTTGATGGGGTGAACTTGCTAGGAGGATGTTCTCTCATCCGGGGCTGGGTCGTATTTCCCACTCGGCATTCCTTGGCGTGGTGTGGGACCCGCGATGTGTTTTGTGTCAGTCACCCAAATTGGGCTTGGTAGGTTTTGAATGCAAACTAACTTCCCGGGGCTGCGAGCAGGATGGCGCTGGTCTGACTGAGCGGAGCTGGAGCGGATGCGGCCCTATCGCACATCTGCCAGACAAACCTTATTTGGAGCGTCCGATCCCAAAGGCAGGAGGCGGCTGGGGAGCCCACAGGTGCATGAATTGCCCAATTTTTTTTTTATCTCTCTTTCCTGGCTTGCCTCCTGCTGATGCAAAACCTGTGGCACATGTGGGAGGTGAAGAAACGAATGTGAGAGCAATAAGATTACCCACCTCTCAGGTGATCTGCACCAAAGTGTGGTGTGGTTGTGTGTGGTTGGTTTTTTTTTTTTTGGGGTTTTTTTTTTTTTCCTTCTTCTTTTAAAGACAGATCACTCTTCCCAGCGCTGCTTTCTTAGGACATGCCTTCGCGGATGTGTGCAGGCAGACCTGTGCTTGCCCTGCCCGCACTCCAAGCTGCCTGGCCGTGACCCGGTGCCAACCCTGGAAGCCACGTAGCTAGGTTAGCACAGCGCCGTGCCCGGGCTGACAGCTCTGCCTCTCGAAGGGCTTGGACCTGCGCTGGTCTAATTGATAAGGCTTTTGGGCCGGATGGGATTTGCATCCAGCCAGCTCACAGCACAGGTGAAGTACATTAAGGCCTATCTTGTACACGTCCATGTGGATAAATCTTTAGAAAAGACTCTTTATTTTACCCTTTTATGTTTATATTTGTCCAAGCCTTTAAAGAAACCACATGCGTTCAGCCATCGTCAGCACTTAATAACAACCTTTGAGTTTCCGGGTAATTTTTTCTTTAGCGGAGGGCTGATAAATGGGTTGTTTGTGGAGTTTGGGCCTAGGACTGCTCCTTCAACTAGCCAGCAAGGAGTGCTGTGACCACGCGGCTGCATAACCCTGAATTGTGCATGCAGCTGTGGGAGACCAACCAACCTGGTGGCTGCTGGGCGTTGTGTTGACATTCCCAGGATTCCTGCTGGCAGCCAGGGTGGGGAGCAGCTCTGTCCTGGGGTCGGCAATAGCTGTGTAGCTTCCTGTTCCCTAGGGTTGGATGGTGCACGTCTTGGTCCTCCGAGGAAGTCTGTGCTGGCAGAAGAGGAGGAGGTTGGTTTGACTCTTCTAGTCTATATCCAACACCTTTTATTTAGGTCTGATGGGTCCTTTACCTTATTTATTCCTCTGTTTTTTAATCTACTGTGGTAGCCTCGAAGGCTCCTGTTCAGGTCAGTTCAGTTAAAGGGCCACAGAAACCCTCGTCCTGCAAAAAGTGAAAATAACTCCTAGATCGAGTCAGCTGTGCAGTGTCTGCTGCCTTCCCCGGCCGGAGACCACAGGAATGGCCTTGCTGGTCTGAGGGAAGGCGAAGTGAGAGGCGGCATAGGACCTGTGGGTCCCGTTGTGCAAGGGCGGCGTGTGGCCTCAGGCTGGTCTGCAAGTAGGATGTGTGGCGATCAGTCCACAGGAGAGACACGCTGTCTTTGTGCTGGGGAAATGGTCCCAGGACACACTGGAATCCCTTTGCCTACTGTGTCTTGGGCAGGACATGGAAATTATTTAGCCAAGGTCAAGAAAAACAGTATTCAAGTGCGTTCCCTGGAAAGAATCTTGTCGCAGTGTAACCTGTCCCTGGTTGTCGTGTTGTAGGCTCCAAACTGTATTCTGTCCAAACACAGTAATCCAAAATTGAAAGCATCCTGACAATTCTAAGTTGAATATAAAATTAAATTGAGAGGCTTTTGCCTCCTAGTGCTAGAATAGAGCTAAAGTTTTATCTGAATTCTCAATGGGGAAAAAAATACGTAAGGGATTGGGATTATTGAGCGATGTCTTCATCCTCTGGGTACAAAAATATAATGGAGCATAAAAAGGAGGAGGTGAATTCAATTTACCTGTCTTCTAAAGAAGTGAAAGCCATGTGGAGCAAGGTGGTCAGGCTGGAATAGTCCCAAGTCTCTCTGTGTAGGGTCTTACCCAGAAGGATGTACAAGGCTGTGCACAACGGGGAGATCTGTTACATGGCCATTAGTCTTTCCCGCAGCTGTGTGTGCTGGGGACTGGCCAGAGCTTGCAGTGGGCTAATACCCATCCGAGTTGCTTGCCATTACCTATGGCAATCCAGACGTTGTTGCTGTGTACCTACATATTGTTCCTTTTCAACTTTGCTTTGCAGTGAGTCAGAAGAGGCTCTACAAGGTGACATTTCATCTAAAGCTGCTGCATATGTAGCCTTTGGACTAATCAAAAATTGCTGGTGCTTTTTGTGTGACAAAAGAGCATGGCGTCCAAGATAAACCAAGGAGAGGAGATCTGGGTACGCAAGCCTTCATTTAAAAAAGGCATCTTTCATCTCGCTGACAGCGAGGTTCCTGCAGCGCTTTGATTGCCCTTTAATTACGCCTGTTTTTCCTGGTTTGTTTGAAAGGCAGATCTTGTTAGAAAAAGGTGCTGTGTGGAAAGAACTTGGCTGTCTCTGCTGCCCTTCCTTGAGGGCACACAGCAGAGCTGCCGGATTAAATTTTTTTTTTTCCTGCATTATTAAAATGGAAGATTGTTTCTCGTAGATTTGAACACAGGCACATGGTGTGTTTCTCCCTGAGTTAGGCGAGGAGGGGC
>KZ506266.1:232237-265614 GCA_002844005.1 Limosa lapponica baueri | reverse complement strand
GCGGAGCGCGGGCGGCCCAGCCCCGCCGCCGGCCCGCAGGAGGAGTGCGGCCTGCCCGCCGAGGCGGTCCTCGCCCCGCTGAGGGAGGCCCTGGCCGCCTGCCGACCCGCCGTGCAGGTGAGGCCCCGGCACCTCCCTCCGGGGCCGGCAGCGCCGGGGGCTGCCCCTTTCCGGTGCGCCCCTGGGGAGCCATCCCCGCCCCCGGGGGCTCCCCGGAGCTACCGGGGGGGGGGGAACAGATCCCCCGTCCAGCTCATCTCTGCTTCCAGAAACAAGTGTGCGACGACATCGGGCGGCGGCTGACGGTGCTGGGGGATGCCTGGGCTCAGGGGAAGCTGTCGGCCCCGGTGAGGAAGAGGATGAGCCTCCTGGTGCAAGGTGAGGGGGCTGTGTCTGGGCCCTCAGGAAGGGGCCCCCGGGGGAGGCCAAGCTGGCACCACTGATGGGCTCCCCTTTCCCGGCAGAGCTCCAGCAGCAGCACTGGGATGCAGCTGACGAGATCCACCGCTCGCTCATGGTGGACCACGTGAATGAGGTGAGCCAATGGCTGGTGGGCGTCAAGCGCCTGATCGCCGAGACGAGGAGCCTGCCTGCCGCGGAGCCAGCTGCAGCGATGGATGGCAGTGCCGAGGCTGAGCCTGGCCAGGAGGATCCCTGGTGCCAGGGACAGGGGTGTGGACTGTGAGCCCCCACTGCCCAAGGGGGGGTCTGGGCACCTCCTCTGCCTCCCACTCCTTGCCCAGGAAAAGGGGATTTTAATCATGGTGACGTTTTGGTGGTGATTCACTACGTGATGTTTAATAAACAGCACTAACCTGCCCCTGGCTGGAGCCTGCGCTGGGGTTCTGGCACCTGACAGGTCCAGGTTCTCTCCCAGGAGCAGCAGGACACAGGACTGCTGAGCAAGGTTACCACCAAGGGGGCACAGACACAAAGGGAAGGAATGACCCTGGCAGCACCCCCGCTGTTGCCCAGGTTGAGGGGGCCGCAGTGCGTTTCCCTGCTGCCCCTGTTGGCAAAGCCCAGTTCCCCTCTGGCCTTGCCCTGGCAGTGGCGGGGAGGGGGACCCCCAACAGTCAGCACATGGCCCAGCTCTGCTGGAGGAGGAGACGGCCCCTGGGCTTCTAGGCTGGGGAGGCTGACCTGGTGCCAACCCGCAGCATCCTGACACGGGCAGGGTTTGTGCTGCCCCTACAGCCTGTGCTCCTGCCTGTCCTGACCCAGTTCAGACCTAAGCCTGAGACCCGAAAGACCTGGGTGGCCCGCCAGGTCAGGTAAGCTCAGGGTGTTAATGTTCAACCCTGGACAGCGGGGAGACTCCACCGTGCTTGCTCCCTCCCAGGCCCACAGGAAGGCCTCAGCAGCTGCCCCCACCACAGCTGGGCCAGGCTGCAGGTGGCACCCAAGCCTGGGAGCAAACCCTGAGGCTCTGCATTCACCACTCCCAGCCTGCAGGGTCTCAAGGCAGGAGGGGGAGATTCTCTGCGCTCTCAAAGGGCTCCTGGTGCTGCTTGGCTCCTCTTAGCTCCCCTCCCTGGTCCTCTGAGGACCCAGCAGTGCCCCAACATAGAGATGCACCAGGTCAGCACAGGGGTTTCATGGTGTTTATTGATCAAGCATGAGCTCCTAGGCAATTGCACCAGCCAGTTGTGCTAGAGCCTGAGGTGTCACACGTCCGTCCCCAGCATCAGAGAGGGCTGCAGCCAGCTGGTCACAGTGCCAGCACCTCCACGAGGCCCAGGAACAGGCCCAGCCATGACCTGGAGACAGGGAGCTGGAAACTCAGATGTCCATCTCAAACTGGTCTTGATCTGCAAGGGTACAGAGGGATACAGGGCCAGGGTTAGGAGGGGGCTACCTTGAAAGAAATGTGCAGGCAAAGGGGGCAGGAGCTGGAACTGGAGCTGAGCCAGGATCTCCCCTTGCCCTTGCAGCCAGGCAGGAGCCCCATTCCCCAAGCAGTGCATAGGCAGGAGCTGTGCGCCTGGGCTTCTCACCTGGCGTGGCTTCTTCGCTCTCATTCTGCTCCTTGAGCTCCTCCAGCTTGACGAGGTTGGACTGGGCCAGGGATGTGACACCGGGGATCTGGGGCAGGCAGCAGGGAGGGGTCCTGGCCACGGGTGAATTCTTGCACTCCAGCAGGAACTTGCGGTCGTAGATGATGCGGGTACCTGCCAAAAGCAGGGGGGCTGTCAGGCACTGCTGGCCCCTGGCTGCCCCCCTCTCCAAGTACCATGGCCGAATCCTGGAGCAGGGGGTGGGACCCAGCACTTGGCCACAGCTCGAGGACATAGCTGGCTCTGGAGCCACTGTGGGGCTTCCCACATGGCAGACTCTGACACCCATCCTGCCCAGCAACTCTTCCCCACAGTGTTCCTACCCCTGAGGCTCCTGGAGCTCTGCCAGGGGACAGTGCAGAGGGTTCAGCCTCGACATGGATGGCCCTGTGGCAGCAGACCCCACAGCCAGCCCTGGGGCACTCTGCACAGCCCCACAGCCCCAGTCCGACAGCCAGGCAGGGCCCCAGTGCACCCTGACCAGAGGTGGCTGCAACAACAAATGCTGGGTGCCCCCCATTGGCACCACAGGGAGCTGTACCCAGGGACCAATTCCCATCAGCTCAGCCAGGGAGCCACCCTGCTGTGCTGTGCAGGACAAGGTGCTGGGTTTGATGGGACCAGCCTGTGGGGTGTACAGCCCAGGGCAGTGCTCCCCTGGGGCACATGCTGTACCCCCCACGTGCCATGTCTGCTGCCCTGCACCACGACCAGGCCTGCCTTCCCCTGCCCGGCTGTCCCTGTGGCTGAGCACTGCTTCTCTGCCAGGCTCTGGCTGTGAACCCAGAGCTCCTGCGCAGCCGGACCCTGCCTGGCACTGCAAACACGCTAGGGCAAGATGCGGCCCCGCCAGCCCCGGACCTGGCTCCCTAGCCCCAGATAAGCTTATCAGAGGCACACAATGGAGCCAGCAACCACAGGGTGGGTGTCCACGGCTCAACTGAAACGTGCCCAGCTCCGGATGGGGCGCATGCTACCCTGAGGACAGACAGCAAAGAAAAGGACCTGCTGAACCAGGGGCATTGGGGGTGGTGGTGGAAGGAGGGCAATAGGGCAGGCCCAGGTAACCCCGGAGGGAGCTGTGCCACCCCGTACCTTCCCCCAGGGCTGGTGAACTCAGGTGGGAGCAGACTAGTCCCCTGCGTCTCTCCCAGTTCCAGCCAGCTGTGCCTGGCATGACCTGCCCCTGCGGGACCAGCGCTGCATCCACCCAGCAGAGTAAGCACCCGGCACTGCCTCTGCTTGCTCCCCCTGGGACCACAGGGCAATGGTGGCCCTGACCTCTAGCAGTATCTTCCTACAAAACTTTGGGGTTCCCTCTTCCCCTCCAGCTCTGGGCTGCCAGGGAAGCCACCGCCCCATGGGTCTGCCTGGATCTGGTGTCCAGAGCAGGTGCCCATGTCCCCAGGGAACAAGCTGCAAGGCAGAGAGCCCAAGAAGGGACCCGCTCAGGAAGGAGCTGCCTTGATTAGACGGGGATGGGGTGGCTGTGGCCATTGTTCTGTTCAAGGGACAACCCCCTCCCCGTGGTGGGTCTTACCCCCTGGTGTGGTGGAGTAGATGGTGCCACCTGGTGTGGAGCTGTAGCCCTCCGGGGTTGGGCGATGGTGGCTCCCTGGGACGGGGCAGGAGGTGGTGGCGGTGCTTGTGGCAGCCATGGAGCCCAGAGGGGTGGGGAGGAGCCTTATGCCTGTCCCACCCTGCCCTCCCTGCAGCTCACCCCAGAGCAAACACCTACTGCACTGCCACACCTCCTGTTGGCAGTACAGTCACTGCTAACACCAGTGTTTCTCCTTTGGCATCTGCACGGTCAGCGGGGTAGCAGCACTTCGGTGGTTTTTGCCTGCCTTCCTCAAATATTAGGAAAAATATCTGAATATAGCACCCAGTAGCGTTTCTGAGGTTTATTTGCCTGCGGTACTCGGATATTGCTTGTGCACTTTGGGTTTTCAGTACTCCTTCCTCATGCTTTTCCCAGGGAACCTCTGCTGCTGCATGTAAGGATGTGTCTGGAGAAGATGGAGGAGTCTCCATCTGCTCTGAGAGACCACCAGCAGTGGTCCATTAGATTGGACACTATGTGCACTGTAGTTACCTGCTTGAGGAATGGACCGAATATTCAGTGCAGTTATTGCATCGCCACTGAGCAAAAGCAGAAATAAGCATAGTCCAAGTGCAGAAAGAGGAGAACTTCTGCACCTGGGTAGAGAATGAACATTCATCTTAAGCAGTATGCAAAAATCCCCTTCTTCCTTGTGGGAAGGACTTGAGGAGTTCTTATCAGATTTAAAGGCTTACAAGAAGCCTAGAATTGAATACATTATGTTTTTCTCTTGTGCAAAGTGGTCTCTGCTTTACTAAGATCTGCTTCTAGGCAGCTAGTCACAGCAAATCAGGTGAAGAAACCCTGCATTTACCTACGAGCTACCTATTTAACCTTCTGCAAATTAAGATGCCACCAGCTGCCACGTTGTTAACTCAGCCCTTATTTCCAGCCGCTGAACAAAACCTGATCTCTCAGGCAACCTACCTCGGAAGAGTGCTAGAAGTAGCAAAACTAATCCAGAAAGAAAAAAAAAGTAGCACACACAACCACGCTGGCATACACACAAAAGAGCCTAACAAGTGGCAGGGGGAGGGCTCAGCAGACCTCGCACACACCGCAGGCAACTGCAGATCAAAACCCTCCCCCAAATCCTGACTGCATCCACCTGCTAATTACGTGACCCTGAAAAGATGCATCACTGGGCACAGCAGCAGCTACCAGTGAGAAAAACATACAGCCTCTTCCAAAATTCTCACACACAACCTATAGTACTGTTTGCCTTTTATTGAATATTCATGTAAATATTTCACATTAATACAGGCTACATAAAGTAGAGCCGCTATAGGACATGAAATTTACTCAGCTTTTCCTTTTAAGTATGTAAACAATTATACATGTATTTACCACCTTAAAAGGTTGAAATCATGTAATCAGCTAGTTCTCTGCTGCGTACAAGGAGCGTTCAGTAGTGTTTAGCCAAAAGCACTAGTTTCGTCTGATTTTTAAGATCAAAATGGCTAAACTAACTGGAGAACAGTATCAGTTTGTGTATAGTTTGTATAGGTGAATCAATTTGTTCTTACACAACAGGCAATCAAGTTTCCAAGCCCACAGAAAATTGCTTAGTTAGGCACATTAAAAAGAATCCCCAGGGTTCTTCAAGATCATAAAGATTCCCAAACAAGGCTAAAAAAGGACAGACCCCCTTAAATCAGTTGACGTACTTGAGATGCATGTTTCCAATGTGAGGTGCCCAGGTGCCAGGCCAAATCTACAGCAAGAAATAAAAAGACAAGTCTATTACGAAAACAAATAAAAGTTCCTTTAACAGAGCGTTTAACCACTAGAGGGCAAGCTTAAGGCTTCCCCCTAAAATATAATCAGGCTGTTCAAAGGCTGGGAGGCCTCTTCAGCTCTGGTGAAGGTCTGACTGCAAGATGCCAAGTATGGACATAAACCCCCTCATAACAAAGCTGATTATCTGGCTGAGCAGTCTTGAAACGCTGCTCATTTTACCTGAAAGGTTTGGTACAGATAGTGCCATATACTTTTTATATAAACACACACACGCTGTAGGGGAAAAGGCATGCAAACAATCTCAATTCTAGTATCACAGAACTGAAAAAAGTGTCACCTATCCAAAAAATTAAGAAAAACAAAAAACAAAGCACAACACCATAAAAGGCCCCAGGTAAGCAAAGGTGGAAAAAGGCAGCCACACTACCTGCTGAGCATCAGTACATTCTGTTGAGTTCTGGACAACCTTGATCATGGGATTCCAGGCAGGATCTGGAGCATGGAGCCCGTTAAAGAGAGGGCCTCCCGGGCCATCTGCTAGCTGAGGGTGTGAGGGTATTAGAGTGCCGCCATACATAGAAATCGGTAGGCCCTGAGGGAACAAGAGAAAGTGCTGTCAGTGAAGAAGGCAGCGGCTGCGAAGTACCATATTTGCTAAAATGACAGAGGTGGTTCACACCCATATGTAACCTTCACCTACTGGCAAAGACCTAAGCACTGTGAGGAAACGGGGCACTGCTGCATAGCTCGGCAGAGAGTGGAACACAGCAACTCTTCAGAGCTTGAGATTCAAGCCAGTGTACCCATTTTCTTGAAATCACACCTCGCCAGTATGCAGCAGCCTCTGCACAGTGCTTTCAGATGACCCCATAATGCCAGGCACAGCACCTGTACAAAGTGGCCCCAGTGTCCACTCCTCTCCCCCCTGCAGCACGCCGTAACATGGGGCAGGGCTGCAGCCAGGGGCTGCACTTCAGCAAAGCCCATGTACAGCTTAAGCCTACAAGACTCTGAGTTGAAGATGTTCTGTGAACTACTAGTGGCCACCTAAAGTATTCTTCCAGTTCAGAAAGAGTAAGTTACAGAGCAGCTTTTTGCAATTATGAGATCTCCTTCCCATGTTTGAATGATTGCTGCTCTGCAATTTAGGAGACCCCAAGAGCACATGCTATAGCTACTTCTGAAACATACTGTGAGCATGTCTGCTGTTAGGCACATCGCCCTGGGACATTCCTCCAGTGGTGGCTGAGCTGACTATAGCTTGGCTACATCTGTCTGCCTCAAGCTACTTTCCAGCTTTAACATAGAAGGCACAGACTTAAAAGCAGTCCTCTCATCCTGCCTCTTCCTTAAGAAAGGCATGTAGTATTCGTGGGCATGATTTGTACTGAAATCATTAAGCGAACTTTTAATCAGCCTCAAGAGCTGAGTAAGCCTTATGAAATGTTTCCGAGCAATTGAGCGTCTGAGAAAGGAAACACTGGAGAGCGATGGAGGCATTCAGCTACTTGACAAGAGAACATTGAGAACATCTGCAATCAACAAATTCTGGTTTTGTTTAAACGTGCCACTAGGCTTGGACACCTTTTCCAGTCAGTACTGGGATGAAAGCAGGTTCCAGACTAGGTGCAGCAAGCAGAGGCACACAAATACAGTGTGAACAGGCAGAACAGGAGATATCACAAAAAGTCCTCGGTCATTTTACAGACTAAAGCCAACCCTCTGTAACTTACTTTAGAAAAATCCACAAAACTACTTGGCATAGGTTGGTGGAAAATATTCGAGGGAGCCACTATTCCAGAATCATCTCTCTCCATTGGCTGATGCTGAGAAAATGTGCCTGGGTCCGACAGCGGCTGATGCATCGGATGATTTCCCATGACAGGCTGAGACCAACCTGACAAGCCTTCTGGAAAGGAAGAGATTGACAGTGGCTCATTACAATTCATTGAAGATACTCTGGAGTAGAACTCAGCAGCTGCACACACCTACGTACATCCAAAGGCTCCCCAAAGACACACAGCCGTGGAGGGACTGTGGTCTGAGCAAAGGCAGCCCTTCCACAAAGGTCCACCTTTCCTACGCAAAGCAGGAAGATACCTGCAGTTTTTAGGCTAATAACCCATCACAAGTACTGCAAACACACACAGTCTTATCTGCAGCACCAAGGCTTCTCATGGGGAAGCAGCAGCAGGCAACACTATACAAGGATGGCTACACACACACACACTTTCTTTCCCTCCAGCTCCCACATCTTCTCGTGTACCATGGAAATACAGAAAAAAGTTACACTTATGACAGGCCCAAAAACAGGGAAAGAAGACAGACTGGTGAGGCCAGGCACATGCTGTCTCCATGTACATTCATCTTATCCTCCAGACAAGCATGGAGATAATGGGGTCTACTAGAAACTGCAAGTTTCAGGTGTCCACAACAGAACATCTCGGGTCTGAATGTAAAGCTTCAGCTGTTTCAAAGTCATTCTTTTGAAACTGGGATGCCTGGAACAGAAGTTACCCCATACTATTCTAGAGATCAATGCAAAAATCAGCATCCACAACTATGTGTTCCTAGATGCATTAGCTGCACCACAACTAACATTTAAAAATGTTACTGGAAAACGAGGTAGAAACTTGGATGGAGGCAGTTCTCCTTTTAGGTCAAGGGTCAGACTTGGAAACAGATCCCCTTAACAGATAAAAGTTGTTTACTTTTTAAATTCTGTATCATTCAATAGACTTAATATGGAATTTCTGAACTGTTCTCAGGGTTTACAAGTGCATGCTGACAGATAATCTAGGTTGGGTGAGAACCACTTACATTCAGAGTGAAAACCACATCGCTTTCACTGATACACACTCTCCCACCGCCACCATCAGTTCTCCCTTCAGGACATACTACATGGAAGGTGATTACAGACTGTGGAACTTTATTCCTCCTCCCCACCTTTCTTTTCAAATGTAGTATCATAGAATCATACGGGGTTGGAAGGGATCTCCGGAGATCATCTAGTCCAACCCCCTGCCAAAGCAGGTCCACCCAGAGCAGGTCCCACAGGATCTCGTCCAGGCAGGTTTTGAATGTCTCCAGAGAAGGAGACTCCACCACCTCTCTGGGCAGCCTCTTCCAGTGCTCTACCACTCTCAGAGTAAAGAAATTCCTCCTCACGTTTAGGTGGAACTTCCAGAAGGCCCCAGAAGTGTCTTTAGGCTACCCCAGGCTTCACAACAGACTTACCGGATACACTGTTAACTCCAAAGGACCAAATACCGCTATGACCGACAGGAGCGGTGAAGTTGGTTCCTAAGGGTGTAGGAGTGACAGATCCTCCCTGTCGGATTCTAGCAAGCCTTTCTGTTCCGATGGGAGGGGGTACCTTTCGATCTTGATTGGCATTACCCGTTTTTGGCTGGCCCAAGTTAGAAGGTGCAGAAGCAGCTGAAAGGGGCGAAGATGATCCTGAGGAAACTGACGGAATAGGAGATTCACCTGCTGAAAAGAATATTTCTCTTGCTTAATTACACACAAGCTAGGAAGCATAAATGCTACCCGTTCTATCCCTGCAATGTTACCTCAAGCAAACAATTAAAAGCTTTTAAAGGCTTTTTTGGCAAGCATTCTTCAAGTCTATCACAGAAATTCTGTTTGGAGTTTATTTTAACGCTAAAATCAACATTATAACACAAATGCTTTCAGCCATCAGAATCATGTGATATTCTCATGACATAGCAGTACAAACTAGTTACAAGAAAGAATAAGAAACATGGAAGAGTTTCAGGAAGAGGTGAAATCATTAGCCAAAATACCATAAATATCTAATAAACAGCCTGGTTTGGTATCCACCATTTCCAGCAGAAGAGAAATTAGACAGCTTCCCAAAGCCACATACGTAACATAAGAGCATAAGTCCCACCAACTTCAGAAGTGTCACTGACTCTTCTTGGGAAATCCAACTTCCTTTGAGCACTCATTTAAACATTTTAGTTCTTACGCTCAGAGTGGCAATGAAGTTGCATGCAGTGACATGAAAAGCCTCTTCACTTAAAATTCTGAATCAAAGACCCATATTTTCTGTAAAGCTACTTCCATGTTCTTCCCATTAGGAGGAAAACCCACAGTCACCTTGGATGATGCTCAAAGATTTTGGAACTTTTTAAGTAACATGAAATAATTCCAGAATCCCAATTAAAAACAAACAAACAAACAAACAAAAAAAAAGGCAAGTATAACTTCAAACCATGGCAAACATGACATTTTCACCTAATATTACACTCATACTATTTAGAGGGGAATCTTTAGCTTGGTATAATCACTTCCACTCCCTCACAGCTTCATGCCCTCAACTCTCAGAGCCTACAATGACTGGGGTTTTTTTGCCCAAATATGCCCTTAGCAATGCTACCAGAACTAGTGGCATTTTACGTGGGAAAAAAACCACAAAATAGTACAGCTTGGGATATTTGCACGTCATTCTCACAGCTGCTAAAAGCAATTGGAAAGCATTTTGTGCACCACTGGGTAATTTCCCCTCAAGTTACAAATCTACTAAAGACAAAAGCTATGAATTTATAGTTAACTAAGACAGACCCATGAAGTTCCTACATGAATTTGTAGCGCTTGTCCAAGGATGTGGTGAAAAATGCTGTCTGTTAAAGCTGGGAGTCCCAACAGGCGCTGGCCCTTGAAGGTAAACCCGTGCTCCTTGTATGTTTGCTGAAAAGCCTGTCAAAGGACCTGAAGAAGAAGTTGTAGAGCTGTTGGATGGATCTAGAGAGGGTAAGCCTGAAATAAACATAAATTTGATTAAATATCTCTCTTTGGGAACCTGCTTCAAAGCACCAGAGCGAGCTAGTGCTCCAAATATAATTAAAGCATCTTATCACCTTCGGGGGTATCTGCACATGGGAAGTTCATTTTACAGGTGCATGATTCTCCCTTAGAAACCAACAGAAGGCATTTCTGTATGCTCTCTGTTTTGGCCTGAAGTTTTAACAAAAACAGCCATCCCTTTGGTCACTGTAAAGAAAGGATCTTAGCAGGGAAGGCAAAGGAGGAAAGCTGGGAGTGGCAAGGATCTCTGGTTACAAAAAAGCCACGCAAGTCAAACAGGGATACAGGGCTCTGCGAAAGCCCCGGGGAAATCCGGCACCAGGCAGGTAGGTCGCTGCAGGTCGGTTTTTGCCATCCTACAGGCATGTTCCCATGTAGGTCGGTCAGAGTATGCTGTGTCCAGATAACCAGGGCTGCCGATGCGCAGCACAACAGGGGAGGGGGCTGCTTTCTACAGGGATGTATGACAGGAAGGGAGAGATGAAGAGAAAGTTCAAAGTCCCACAAAAATGTTAGCAAGGGGGAATTACAGTTTTTTAATAAGCCAAAGCTTTTAAATACTTTTCCAAAATGTTGTAAAAGCTCTTTATCACACATTATTACCTGAAAGCAGAAACGGGTACGGCCATATGTTCACCTGAGTTTTGGGTTTAGTTTCAAGGGCCTATTAAACAAGACTAGTTTCAAAACCATTTAAACATTTCAAAATGACCACAACCAGGACCAGCCTATGTTGCTGCAGAGCAGGGCTGAAGGTTGTACCTCCTTACACCACTGCAGTCTGCAAACAGCAGTGGTGACAGGCAACACCTTAGGTCATAGACTAGAGGTGCACCTTTCATCGCCTGGATACGTTCCTGAAAGCCGGGTCTTTTCCCCAGTACTATCAACCAAGTCAACCTGATTTACTGCTTCCAACCAGCTCACGTGGAAAGACATGACTCATTGGATTTGAAGGAGGTTTTTTTTCTCACTAGTCCTACCCCAAAGGTTAAAAACCAGAAGTCTCCATGACAGACAAGGAGAAACAAATCATTACCACCAGCAGAACACGGGGTGCTCAGATGAGGAAACCTGAGAGCGGGAAGACAATCTTTCCAGGTCTGTCACAGCACAAAATGCTATGAGGAAGATGCTAGTGCCTCTGTGGGCTGCCTACAAACACAGTTTGCTTGATCTGTGTTTGTCTAGAGCTGCAGCACAGAGCCCAGCTGTAAGCAGACTGCAGCACCTCCAGCTGCAGCACCCGTGCATCTGCTGTGGAGCTACCCATGGGACACTCTTGCTAATCCTCCATCCATAAAAGTCATCTTGGAGGTAGCCTAAAGGCCCCTATGGTGACACCACATATAAAAAACAAGTTTCCAGCTGGCTGAGAAATCACTGAAGATCCCAAGTCCCCCCCAAGCAGAAGGGGTAACAGAGCTGCTGCTGCCCACAGGGACTGCTGGCTTCCTAAACGGAGAACAAAGCAGAGATTGTGAGAAAAATAGCTCTCCTGCAGAAGAGAGAAGGCTTTTGAAGGCTTGGTAGGATGGCTACACAGCTTTCAAAGTCCAATGACTGTACAGTCAAGCTCATTTCAGCACTGCTGTGTATTGTACACAGGCTGAAGGAAGTGTGACAGCCAGAGATGCGCTAATTCAACAGTCGTCAGTTTTCAGGTTGTAAAGAACACTTTTTATCATTATCTTGCCTTTCATAAAAGTGGGTGAAAAAAACCCCCTTTGCTCAATATTAAAGATGGCTTCTACGAACAATGACTTACAGAATCTTGATTTCAGTAATGAGCTTCCTATTTATGTACTTGCCAACAAAGTCAGGTTTTGTAATACTAAAACCTTTTGCAAATACCATGCTCTGCAGTTGCTTGGGCTATGAATTCAAACTCCGCATCATCCTCTGAAAGCATGACAGCTTTCGAGACTGGCATATCAATCTCACAAACTACGCTCAAAATTCAGTTTATGAAAGCCCCCAAGCATTTCTGCAGAAACCGGTTACTGCAAGGGCTACCTTACGGGAACAGCCACAACACTTGGTCACTCCACGTAAATCGGGGAACCCAGCCATTTCATCCAACTTCATACTCATGTGCTGCCTCCTAAGCTGGCATATCCAAAGTTCATGATACCTTTTAATGACGTTGAGCAAGGTCTCAAACCCCTTCTTAAAACGAAGAGGTAAGAAGTAGCAAACAGACTTCTTTTAGTCATCTCCACAGCCTTCCCAAATGGTTGGGTTACATCTGCCCTCAACCTGCAAGCTGCTAGGACAAGAGATCTAAAGACATCAGTGAGACAAAAGGCCATTTCCAGAACAGGTCCAGAGCCAGTAGGGAGATCTGCACACGTATCTGTGCCTCAAGGGAACCAGTGAGTCGGAGAAAACTCAAGCTGCAACTGAGATTGCCCATGAACAGGAAAAGCAGAGTACCCAGACTCCACCTTCAGGTGACACTTGTTAAGAAAAAGCTGATGCAGCACACAATCAAATTATTTCAAATTTCCACCAAATCAGCTTAGAGGTGATCACCAAGAGATGTCGATTTGCAGAAAAACTTGCAACAGCCCAACTGTGCAAGACAGGACAAAAGACAAAACCTCTGCTCCGTCGGGTGTAGAGTTACAGTTGAGGTAAGAGGATCGGTGTCCACCTGCTTTAATGGCCATTACTGCTCCCTCTCATCACACGAAAGTACTGAGTTGTCAGGCCAGGCCCAGACTTCCCCTTGTCCATTGCACTGCTGTTGGCCAAAGCCTACGCCAGCAGCGACCTGCCCTTTTCCCGGTTTCTCAAAATGTCATGAAACCTGCCACCAAACCCTATAGAAACAGCCAAGGTAGTCCCCCGGTTCAACACATCTCAGAGGCTGAGCTGAGCGGAAAGGTCTGTTCCCTTGGGAAGAGTCAATGAATGAGATGGGAGGACAGACCACAGGACCACACTTACTCTCCAAGGGAAGGCATCAGAGAGGTCCTCAGCCCATTGTCCCTGCTCCTTTCCTCACTATCACACCTTCAAAACACCCCATTCTCCCCAGGCTCCCCTAAGACCCCCTCCTCCTGTGTGACAATTCAGATTCTGAAACGAATGTGATCAAAAGCAGCATTAACCAGAATGACATTAAATGAATGAACTAAGGACCTGACTAACCTTCTGACAAATCAATCAGCTCCTGCCAGGCAGAACTTTAGTGCCACATCCACCTATTTGCAGTTTTTCTTCACTTAGCAATATGCTAATCAAATTCCAGCTCAGAAAAAATGTGTCCTGTCCAAATTTTTTTTTTTTTGCTTGACCTGAGAACTTCACATTCATCTCCCAAAAATCAACTGCATGAGCTCTCCTTGGATATCTATCTAACCTTCTTAACCCAGGGAAGAAACAGATTTAGACTGGTTTTAAATTATTTACAGTCATTTAGGGATATATAAAGGACCAAGAAACCTTTCCCAATGACAAACAGATGACCTTAGCATAAAGGAACAGCAAAAATTTTTGCTGCTATGGGAAGTTCCAGTCAGCTGCCTTTGTATACACAGGATGTGATCATCAGAAAAATCAGCAGATCCCATTTGCTGTAAGCTCCCTTCCCCAGGGGTTACTCCAGCAACAGCCAACTCTCAGTATAGAGCAGTGCAGAGAAAAAGCTGAGCCAACGTAAAGTGTTTCTAAAGTCTGCTGAGGAGGGTCTGCCAATTCTTTTATTAGCAGCCGATCTGATGAACAAGGTCCAGTCACTTTACCTTCCACAGCCTTAGTTACATCTGGTTCGGCTTACTGTGCTGGGACTGGACATGGCACAAGAGCTCTACGTATTCACTTGCTTTGCAGAGCTATGCAGCCCAAATTAAGCTATTAAGAAAACTACAGTCATAGTAAACATCTCAGTTTTGTGGTTAGAGGTAGTCAGAGAGAAGTGTTCTGGTTTTCAGAAGTCCTGCACATTTGCAAATCAACTGAGAGGAACGGGAATGCTGAAAACCAACTTTTTTCACCACCACGTCTTCCAAACGCCCCCTTCTCCTTTAGTCTGAAAGGCAAATGACTTTTCCCAATCCAGCATTCAAGCCCTGAAGCATTAGCCCAAATATCTAACATACACCGCGGGGGCAACTTCAAAGCAAGGCTCTCTAGCTACCCAACTTCAAGGCACCATAAAGCCATTACGGCAAGACTGAAGGGGAGAACAGGGTGGGCACAGACTAGATCTCTCGAGGGTCCCTTCCACCCCAATGGGTGTAGTCAGTTGCCTGCAACGTAGTTTGAACGCTAAGATGATAATCACGCTTTAGGCAGAGCACAGCAAGGGCAGGGAGCTCACTGTAAGTGTTCCTAACCCTTTTCAAATAAATGCAGATACGCCTGAACTGCTAGACATAAGAGCAGAGGGACAATAACTTCCTAATAAAAGACACCATACAGTAGCACACCAATTCCCCACAGCACAACGTAAGCTTATTGAAATCCCAGAGCCATATCAAGAGACAAAAAGTAGAGAGTTTATCCTGAGTCAAGCTGGAGTCTCAGATAAATATGGAACAACTGTATGCAGTCAGTCCCGCAGCTGGAACCTGTCAAAAGTCCTGGCCCCACTGTTTCAGGTTTGGTATCACCCAACCCTATCTTCCATTCCAACCCAAATGCTAAAACCAGTGCTCCTCTGAACCCTAAAAACAGGTAGAAACATTCCTGTGTCTTACATTGTAATGTCTGCAATGCTCCCAATACTTAACATCCTAGAAGAGCTGAAGAAAAGAGGAAAAAAAAAAATCATCATCATTGTTTTATAGAGCACTTGGAAAAAACAGGCCATCCTCATTGCAGTAGCATTCTCTAACTGTCATATGTAAACTACTTCTCAATCAGTTTGAGATGATCCAAAGTGTAACGGTTGGAGAAAGAACCCAGTGCATGATCTTAATGACTTACCTACAGGACTAGTCGAAACCCGTTGGGAAGGTGGCCTGAAACCAGGAGCCTTGGAGTTGTCAGGATGCACGTTCTCCACGTGTCCTAGCACAGAGTTATTCAGAAACGTAGACTGAACAGTGAAGGATGGGTCAGCTGCTGCTCGGGTAGAGAGTGGACAGTCTCCCCATCCTTGGTTAGCTGGCACCTGGTTGCTATCAAAAAGACTACTAAAGTGATTGAAGAGCGTTGCTGGCCCAAAGGTAGGAGGCAATGATTTGTTTGCTGGGTTAATGTGCATCTGAGAACCGTTCATAACGTTCATGGCTGATGAAAGCTGCACTGCAGCAGGTGGACCTTGAGAAGGTGTTAAAGGAACTTGATTCGTAACAAAAATAGACTGAGGATCTTGATGGAGGTTTGCATTTGGTACCACTGAATAGAAAGAACCTCTGGACTGCATCCTGTGAGTAACTCGAGGTGCTGGTACAGCTACTTGAGGTAAGTTACTGTTGTCCTGATTATCTGCAACAGCTGACCTGGGTGATGCTAAGCTTAAAGGAGCAGTTTCTAAGCTGGATGAAAAAGGCATCGACATGGAAGGACTGATCTCTGACATGCTGGTTGGCAGTATTTCATCTTGGACATTATTTAGCGGTGCAGGGCTGCTCGATGGATGAGCTTCGGTGACTCCTGAGTTGCTGCTAGCTGTCATACTGCAACTACTTGCAACCGAAGATGGTGCACACGCATTTGCAGCGGGCTGGTCTGCTGTTGACACCTTCTCCTTGGGTGCTGAGACAGCTGAGAAGGAGTCCGCTTTCAGTGCAGAATGCTGCGCTTGTGGAGCATTAGATGGCAGAAATGCTGTGGGCACTTGCCCGTTGTTTGGGGGGGCAGAGGAAGCTGAAGGCAGAGTGCTACAGGTGCTCGTCACAGTTGAGATCGCCGTTGCTGCAGCACTCGTCTTGGGAACGCAGGCAAACAACTGCTTTCTGACCGAAGAGGGAGTCCGATTGCTGGTTACACACAGCGGCTGGGTGGAAGCGGCTACGGAAGAGACAGTAATGGGACAAGTAGAAGTAGCTAATCCAGGAGACTCCGTCTGTAAAATATTTCCATTCTGACTACCTACACGACTCGAACTATTATGCTTTGGAGAGCTGTTCGTGCTGCCAGGGTTAACTGGTCTCACTGGGAATGGTCCCCAAGTGTTCGGTGAAGGTGAAAAAGTTCCTCCAAATTGGGCCATGGGTAAGCGAGGGTGCCGGATCTGTTGCATAGTCTGGGCAGCCAGCAAGGCAAAATGAGGGTGAGAATAAGCTAGAGGAAGAGACACTGGAAAAGATGAGCGCACATTTGCTGGGACATTCTTGTTTAATTTGTTAGTAGGCTGGAAAGTAGATAGTGTTGATGACTGCGATGTGACTAGGGGTGGTGCTCCAAGAGGAAAGGAGTTCTTGTTTGAAGCAGTCGCAGTGCTGACTCCAGATGAAAAGTTTGCATGGATTGATTTGGTGCTCGAAGCAGGTGTTCTTATATGAGTTTTAGGAATCAAGTCTTCCAGTTCCTTGGCAGGATCTTGAATAAGGGCATTGATGAGTTGCACTGCATATCGCGTTGACTCTGTACCACCCCTAGATTAAATACAACCATAGTTATCTTTTGCAAAGGGAAACCCCACTTTGTGCAACATTTTGTAGCCTCAATTTTATACTGATCTGCAAGTATATTGCAAGTTTACTCCAATAAGTTATTTCCTGACTTTTGCATATCTTAAGGATTATTATTTGAAGGAGCACACCTTCAGCATATCTTGGCAGTAGTAATGTCAATTCTAGTCTAGTAACAAGATGCTAAATATGTCCTGTCTTAAAAAGCATAACAACTTAATAAATGACATTGTGGACTAACTCCAAGACTTTAATTTCTTAATACTGTACCTTATAGTGATCATTCTCTCTCCATTCTTATCTTTTTGCTTATCAACGTCAATATGGGCACCAGTGACATCTTGGATTGCTGTGATGTTGCACCCACCTCTTCCCATTATTCTAGATACAACAGAAGCTGGGACAGACAATTTCTTTGACCTATATCACAAAGATCACAAAATTGTGAAATGTAGTCAAACTTTAAAGGCATACAAAAATCCCTTGCTGTCTGGTGGCTGATGCAATATTCTTAAGTTTCAGGGCGGCAAGTGGTTTTCTGCTGGTATCTTCTTCACCCTTTGGAGCCTCTCTAAAACTCTCCCACTCAAATTACTCACCATCTTCAGTACCTGACGAGGATTCTCTCCAGAAGCATTTATTCCACCTCTGTTGTAACACAGATGTATGTGTCTCACACTGCTTCAGAAGCCCTTTTGGATTTTATCTTACCTTGTGTACCTTCTAAGTTAGACAAATCCTAAGCTTATCAAATTTACATAAATAGCACTGCTTCAAATATAGAAGTCCATGGCCTAGCTACTTTGATTCTTTATAGCAAGGGTTTATAGCAAGAAGAAGGTGGTTCTCCAATGTCTTCTCAGTGATCAGCTCTGGAATACCACTTACATTCACAACCCTCCGAGTATCCACCTTGAGATCTGACTGGCGGCACTACACAACGGTGGGTAGCTGTGATTTAAGGAGCTGCTGGAAGCCACTGTGAAGGCAGCAGATCTGCAGGTGCAGTTTTTCAGAAGCAGGCTCACTGTCAGGCCACAACACTGTAACCCATGTGTTCAGCAAAATAAGTCAGTTCAGGATTTTTCTAATTCACATGGTATTGGTGGGTCAGTGCAGGCATACAGCACTGAGAGCTCTTTGAACATGAGCTATGATTGCATGCAGAACCCAGCCAAGGTCCCTCGGGGCCACCACTGTTCCCAGACTTTAAAGGCTGGACCTCTGAAACCCATACACCGCTTTCAATTTGCCAATGATGTGCAATAGTTCAACACTGAACAATCAGAGAGGATTCAAAGGGGTTTCAGAAACCACTCTGTGATGACAGTGCAGGTGCCTCTGAGGGCTGTACAGATCACCACCACCCCCTGAGAAGGCTGCCAGCTTCACCTAGCTATTTCACTCTTGGAAACCTTTAAATAACTTGATCCTCAGGAAATTGTTTCTCACTTAATAGGACTTAAAGGAAACCCATTTTATTTTAAACACATCTGAATACAGGGAAATGTTCTAAAGCATCACCTTATCTTACCAAGGTGTTTTTTCTTTTTCCCCTCTTCTGCCAGGAGAGCATGCTACGACCCTCCCTATCCCCAGAAACCAGCTCCTCAGAGCACACTCCCAGATCTCCTCCCAGGGCTGTCGGATGCTTTGGAACTTTCCTCCCCTCTCCACCTCCCCAAGGCTCCTCTCTCAAGCTAGACATCCCATTCACTCCCTCCCCAAACCAGAGCTTCCGTCCTCACCTAACATTTAAGATAGGCCCACATCATTCACAGGGTTCCTAACCATACCTTGGTCTGCTTCCACCACAGCCCACTAGGAATCCCATGCCACCACCCATGGAGACATTCCTCCTCCAGGAGAGGTCAACCCAGTGCCCAAGCTCATGCCCACCCATCACCCGCTGCCGTTTCCCTCCCTGCCCACCACACTCGATGTTTTTTACCTTAAGAAGGACCCAAAACAGTACCTTTTTGCTCCTGAACAGCAGCGCCCTCCTCTCTGCAGCTGAAATTGCTCAATCGGTGTTGGCTGCAGGTTGTTGCTAGGGGGAGGGTCTTTCAAAACTCTGCCTACTTGCCTGTCAAGGGCAGAAGGGATGTTTTCATTGGTCACTGCTCCGACAGACATCCCTTCTAGCCAAGGGGTTACTTATGGGGAGAGGGAAGAAGAATTCTTGTTGAGACCAGGAGAGACTTTAGGAGAGGAAGGCATTCAGCTCCTGGGCATTTTGCATACACATCTAAAGTCACCAAAAAGCTCCCTGGCAGAAGGCATACTTCCATCACTCAGGGAATAGCAAACACCAGTGCAGAGTACTTTATGGATGCGTTCTTTAAGGCCTGACTCCTCCGGGATGAGGAAAGGTCAGGTTTTGGAAGCCATCTCTAGAACTTGACCATCTCCAGCAGAAGAGGAGACAATATCCAACCAAGCAGTTGAGTTGAGCCTACAAGACTCAAGAGATGCAGGAGGAGAGCCAGAGCAGCTCCAGGGTCAACGGGAGGGTCTGTATGCAGCCCTGGAAGGGTCAGCTGGCTGTTTCATGTTTTCATGCCTGCACGACTCCCCAGGTGGTGGGCAGTCTGCAACCATACATTTAGCAAGGCCATGTCACAGTGGAGAACCCCATTTACGAACACAATAAAAGGAAGAGGCTGAATCAAGTCTCTAAAGGTTCAAACACATAAATTTTCAGATTAAACTGCCTTTTTAACCTTTATTAAGAAGGTGACATTCTGTGACTTCCACTAATCTGAATGCATTGAATCCTCCACACAACGATGTTCTTTGCACATAGCCTAAAATTCTCTGAACTGAGCATATTTGGTCACTGCTATTGAAGAAAGCAGGAGGCATCATAAGTGCACCCAAAGTTTCTGACACTTGTATGTTCATGCTGTATTCCTTTTTGATAAAAAAGGAACAAAAAAAAGTAAAGCCGGATGATAATTTCTTGTTACAAGTAGTAGACATTATCGAGGTTACAGAAAACATACTGAGCTGTGAATGGCCATATAATAAAAACCAGTATATTTTCAAAGGGAAAGTTTGCTTTACAGAAAATCTTTAAACATAATTGCACCTCTAGCACTCACTTCAAGGTGACAAATTTTTCCATGGAATCAGCGATCAAGGTCACTACCCAAAGCACAACAAGTTTTGTCCTTGACGCAATCATCCACCTCTCCTCTAGTCTTCTAACATGCATCCTGCCTTTAGTTCATACGCAAGCAATCATCTGCTGCAGGGGTTCTCACTGCCACCTGCTCCCTCCCCCTTTTATCTTACCCCCACAACCTTTGCTCCACTGAAGTCACAGGTAAAGAAAGCCCTTGTGCCAGATAAAATGTTCCTATCGTATTGTCGTTAAGTTAGAGAGGAGTTACTACAAATTAGGACTGCAATTTGTTTTCACAGCACTGCAAGAGTAAGGTGGGGTAGATATTTTATAAATTAATTATACAATTAAGTAATTAATAAGCTTGCTGGACATTCTATATTTGAGAATAATTTACAAGCTAAAAAGCTCACAGACAGTTTTTAAGCATTAAAGTCTTTACCTTCTAACCACTTCTTTCCAGCCTTCTTCTCTTTTCTGGCCTCTTTTTGGACTCGTCAGATTCAGCTTTACGTTTGGAGAGGTCAAAGGCAGGGAAACGGGCTTGTAAGTACTTGACAAAGAATTTGAGTGACCTTCACCGTCAAGCCTAGGAACAGAAATGTGTGGATTACAAATTACAGAATAAAATGACAGCATTACAGTATACATTTCTGCAGCTGCGAACTACTAACAAGAACTGTTTTCATTCTTATTTTCTACCTGGAACAACTGTTGGATGACCCCATGGGTAGTTTTTACCTTTCAGTCCACAACCTATACACCTCCTCCAAAACGCTGAGTGTTGAACTGAAGTAATAGCGGAAGCACTAAGGACATCAGACTAAAATAGTTTATAATAGGCAGCACATAGCCACTTAGGCACATTCTGATTATGCGTCTATACCATGTTCTCCTTTTTAAATAGCTTTTTAAAGAAAGGTACTTTGGTAATAATGTCTCTTCCTTACTAAGCACTTGAAAATGTCTGTTTTTCAGCTTTTAATGTTACAGATGTGCTGGAAAAGTGCTTCTACCCCTTGCCCCACGTTTTATGAATGGGTAACAGAGGCACAAATATTTGAGCACATTTATGTATTTAAGTCCCAGTGACATCAATTTGGAAGCAGGTGCCCAAATAGCAATACTTGTACTAACACAGCTGTAGCAATAGCATAGTGATACACACAACGCAAAGCTTGGCTAAGAGAGAATAAGAGAGAACAGGCAATCTCTAGCTGGGCTAACTGATCTGTGGGGATGAAAAAAAGCAGCATTGGGAGCTCACAAGTTTTTACTCATCCATTTTATTCCCCATTCTTCAGAGCATTTTATGTTCATTGTGTCTTCTTGCAGGCAAACTGCTTATACCACACTTGATAAAAACTTCAGAGATCTCTCCACATTTAAGTAACCCAAGTGTACTGATTCTATCAAAATCAACGTTTACACAATGTGCCTTTTAAAATGGCAGCTTTTTCTCTCTTTCCCTTACTAAGTTCTAGCTCTCTGATAATACACCTGCCCAAGGCATTTGCAAGCTCTATGGAGAACTTTACTTGTCCTCAGATAACTGTAAGATTGAGGTAAAGAGAATAAGAAAATGCATATGAAAGAAAAGAACAAAGTCCATTGTGGAATACTGCTTCCAGAGTAGACTTTAAAAGCTTTTTTTCTGCTTTGTCTGAAAACGTCTAGGTATGTTTTCAGAAAAGCATCGTTACAAAGTCTGAGTTTAAACTTCAGTCACAAGTAGCCTTGTCATCAGCACATCTATGACTAAAAAGAAGAGGAATTCAGAAAGAGCAAATTTAGAAATGATTTTCAAAGTCTGCCTAGTGCAAGAGCCAAAGAGCACCTGCAGAAGTTAATAAAATACACTAGCCTCCTTCTGATATTTATGTACTGCCTTGTTTCTTAGGCATGCGTCACCTAACGGAAGCACTGCTCCTGACAGGGAGTTAGAAGGATGCACTTAGCGAGTGCTGCTACAGTGAACTGCACAGGATTCCATGGCTTTTGAAGGAGACCTTGGACAAAAGGTCCAAGGCAGAAACAGTTTATGTTCATGAAACAGAACATTAGACAAAAAAATCCAATTTCTAATAATCCTAAGGGTAATCCAAAACACAGACCCCCAACCATGAGGGCTGACAAATCCACTCAGTCCGCAGCTAACTTTAATCTGGGGAAAGAAAGAAAAGAAAAAAGAAAATCCCTACTCCCTTCCCACTCCCAGACAAGTGCTTCAATCAGTCTGGCAACAACCCTCTTGCTCGCTGCCCTTTTTGATCCTGTAATGTTTGCATTCTTATCGAAGCTGGGTTCTCAGTCAGCCAGGTGTCCTGTAGCTCAACCCCCGTACCCTCTCCCCTCCCTTAATGCAGAAAAAGAAAAGAAAAAAGAAAACTATGGAGAACCAAACTCATGCTACTTACACGTAAAAATAAGCACAGATTACAGATTCAGATGGGATCTAAGCTTTTTGGTTCAGACCAATGACCTATTCAGAAACTGGCGTTATAAAAGTTATTAGCTCATTTCACGGCAACTCAATGATCTTCCAAACCATTCATACGGTCCCTGTACATTCACTGAGTTCTTTTGACTCTCACCTCTGGCTTGACAAAGTTAAATCAAATTGGCCATCAACCTGGCAGGTGAAATGCTCAGAGTCATCAACTTCTTCCCTCCTTAAAACAAAGAGATTGCAATTCAAATGAGTTGATGATGAAACCATAGAACAATCAAAAGGTAATGAAACCACTTCTGGAAATAAATTACAAGTAAAGCTGGCACTTCCTTTTAAATTCTCAGCATATGCACTTTAAAATCTATTATAATAAAGTTGACAGTGCAAGACAGATGCTTAACTAGCGCAGAGAGAAAACTGGCTGTTTTGCTAAAGCAGTATTAAAAACTAGCCAGCAAATGTAAAAAAAAAAATAATAAAAATCTCATCTTATCTTTGCCATTTTAAAGAGGTTGCGCTCAACAAGCTTGACCGTATAACTTAATAACTATGCAAATAAAGCAAACTCAGTCTCTTAAGACTTTGGGAATAAACCAACTTAAGCTACAGAAAATTTGTATTTGCAGAGGTAAAACCCTGTGAAACAAGAGGGAAGCAATATGGCAGTCTCACCTTGTTGGTGTTTTTGAAGCCGAGGTGCTTGTTTTTTCTTCCTGAGAGGGGATAAGCAATGAGGCATAGCGCCGCTCAGAGGAATTTGTATCCATCGTGAAGTTCAACTCTTGGCTTTTACCTCCACTGCTACTTTCGCTATTGCAATCTGTGCTATCCAAGTTGTCCGAATCACTATTCCCGCTCGCACCACCACCTCTTGGCTCCCCGTTTATTTTATTTTTATCTGCTTTTTGCTGTGCTAGAGATATATGCTGATCTGGCAAAATTATCTGCATATTCTGAGGAGTCTCTTTTGTTTTATTTTTCTTATTTTTTCTATTTGTGCTGGGGGTAGTCACCACATTAGCTCTCTTCTTCCCAAAGGCATTTGTGAAAGTAGTTGAAGTTGCAGAAATTCCAATTGTAGTTGTAGTAGTTGCACTAGGAGGCTCTATAGGAACTTCTTGCTCCACTGAAAGAAAAACAGTTGATACACAATCAAAACCCACAAAATATAGAAAGCGGTGCCCTGACTGAAGACACTACAGCTGAAGTTATTCTCCTTCCTGAGCTGTATTGTGCTGCATTCAGCTGCAAATCTTCCAAGAGTGAAAGACTTTTGGGAACAGAGGAGTGAAAAAAAGAAAACAGTGAGCAAAGGAGTTTTGCCAGGAATTCTGACAGCAGAGGGAAGAACCAGGGCAAAAGCTATGTGGTAACGTCACGGTACAGATCCCCTTACCTAGGCACCCCCACAACTGCATTGTTCATAGAAACACTTGTTCTTTACCTTCATCATCATTTTCTTCTTCATCATCATCTTCTTGCAGCTCCAGAGTTTCTTTAGGCTTGTTTTCTTCATCTTCTTCTTGTTTTCTTTTTTGTTCTTCTTTTTTCTTCTTTCTCTTTTCCTTTCTTTTCTCCCTTTTAGCTGCAAGAGCTTGTTTTCTGCTCTCCTCCCTTGACTACGTAGGAGAAAAGGATCCATATTTAAACATTTTCAAACAGATTAAACTATACTTATCATATCTTCCCTAGAAATCTGGGGGGGAGGGAGAAAGGAGAGTGCATGATGAACTAGAATGATTTTGTCCCATACTGAATTATCATGCAGAAACTGGGCAGACCTTGTGGAACAACAGGCCTAGTTGGTCCTGAAACTTCTAAGGAATGACAAAAAAATAACAACCAAACCAAAGGTGTTATAAAAATATAATTTTACTGGGGAACCAGCAAAATCTCTTCTCATCTCAGTCCTTTCTCAAAAAACATTTAATAACCTCATTAAAGTAATCCAAGAGAGCTCCTACCTAAGGTAACTATTGCCACATCCAAGCTTTCATATAAAGGACAGTGGAGTGGCTGAAGCAGAAGTCAGTTCTAATTTTCCACCCTTGGTATATGCTTCACTTTTTGTATATTAGAGGAAGGAAAGCACATACAGTCACAGTATGAAGAACTACTGCCCCAAGAAGCACCAACGGGAAATACAGATTAATGCATAGTTCAGACTGTCATGCCACACAACAGCAATTCTCTACTCACTTTTTCCAGGTCTAGCTCCTTCAGCAATATAGTTGCATTCTTATTTGCTTCTGCAGCCTGCTGGTCTTTAGCTTTCACAATCGTCTCCACACACTGGTGACACTTTTTCAGCAGATCCTGGAATGCAAACTTGTCTTACTACCTCCATAATAAACTAGAATTGAGGAGCGAGACCTGCTCTACAAACATGAGATTATTCATAAACATACTAACTATTTCAACAGAATAGGACTCTAAACACTGATTTATTTTTTTAAGTTCTGTATTAAAAAGGAGACTTGCACAAACCTCCAAGTCAAACATACACGAGCAAACACGTACATTCAGTTTTCGAATACTTAAGAACTTCTCATTCATATTTTTGCTGAACACAAGGGGCAGGGTCTTTTCCCGAAGTGAAACTCACCTTGTCAGTTATCGTCGCTATGTATCGCATGCATTCAATGTCCGAAGGAAACTGGTTAACTTCTTTCACCAGGAACTGAACTACTTTCACATGTCCCTAGAATAGCAAAGAAAATTCTAATCTCTTGCATACAATTATCAACGTTTGCCATCAAAATACAAGTTTGGTATCTCTTCGTGCAAGACAAAAGGCTAAAAATAAGCAAGAACATTTCTGGTGTCCTGCTGCTTGAGAAGGTAGTTACTGTTTGCTCAGTGCTGACAGCATGTCTGCTGTTCCACACCACCGTGGCAAAGACAAGCTCGCCCACAAGTAATTTTTTATTTCAAAATACCAGGACCAAACCAGGCCCAAGGGCAGAGGCAGCTGTTCATGTTCTCAGTAACTGCCAAGACGACCCTCTTTAGACCCCACCGGTCACCCCAGCCCACTCTCCTGCCTCTCACGCCATGAAGCTGACTTTGACTGTTCCATGAGGAGGTACGGCTGATGAGGGAACTGAGCCACCTGGATATTATTCTGGCAAAAGCATTTCTCTGCTGCTCTATCCACTCCCTGACGAGACACACTGTGCATCCACACAGAAAATATCTGTTGCCTCTGAAGTTATTGGAAAGCAACAGAGGGACAGCAGTGGTATGCTCAGTATCGCTCTTTGCCAAAAAAGCTGTATGTTTATTGGGTATTTTGCAAAAGGCAAAGCAGCTACAGCTAGTAAATTCCTCTGCTATAGCTATGCTCCTTGCATCCAACAACATAACTGATGAAAACATCACAAAGCAATGTCCTTCCTGCCGAGCAGAAAAGGTGGTGACAAAAAAAGCAGACTACAAAGCGTCCCACTCAACAACAAATTAAGAACGGAACAAGAGAAACACAAGGGAATCGGGACAGCTTATTATAGACTGGTATTTTGTTCATCTCAAAAGCAGGACTGAAACAAGCAGTATAATCTGCAGAAGTTTAGAGGGGACTATGGTAATCTCAAAACAGTGAAATCACAAACAGTGAAAGTTTTTGGACAGTGTATAACTGAAAATAATTGAAGTTAACATGGCTTATGCAACTGAGTTTTTCACCTCTCAAAAATTAGATCTGTGTGAAGTACACAGATTATGATTACTTTAAAGCACTCATTTTATCGAAATAGTAATTTTGCTGTGCTATATTTGATTCTTCCAAAACCAAGCATTCAAAGACCAAATGAGAAACCGTTTTGAAAACACTTAGCATTGAAACATAAAATTACGTTGGTCTCCTACCTTACGAAATGCTGACATGAGAGGTGTGATTTTCCGGTTATCTGCAGCATCCACATCTGCTCCTGCTTGCACAAGCAACTGAACCACATCATAGTGACCACCATTAGCTGCCAGCCACAGAGGTGTGTTTCCTTTCTTGTTACGAACATCAATATGGGCTCCTCTAAAAATGTACAAGTGTAATTGAGTGAAACAAGGTATAAGTAAAGGTGGAAGTCAGGAAGATCACGAAAGATCAGAGTACAATTGGATATATAACTTTAATTACTGAAATCTAGTGTCTACATAGAGAAATTGTCCCTGAAATCTGCTGTTTAAGTCGCAATGGGGTGACACGGGGATTATTTAAACCTCCCTTACAGAAAAAAACCACTAACCTAACATGGCCTACTGCACCACAGCTATGCAACTAGCAACCACGGATCCTTTAAATTACCATTACCCACAGGACAAAGCAGCCCCTTGAGATTTTTGCAGTGCATAGGGTTATGCCTGAAGAGCTCAAGAGCTACTTCCAGGCTTTGCCCCCCAAGTGACGGTGGGGAAATGCTCACATGTCAAGCCAGACACTGTTTGCTTACCTCTGGTGCCAGCTGCCTCCTTAGCTTAATTAACATTGGAGTACCAGGATACTCCAGGATAACACTGGAGATCAGGGAACAGATTCAACATCCTACTTCCAAAGCTTCCCATTCCCTTTGCTCTCGGATGCACTAGGCAATGTAAACAAGGGTACCCTTGCCACAGAGGAATACAGTTACGGAAAAAAATTGCTGCTAATGAGAAGAAATAGTTTACCGATTAATCAGGAGCTCACAGAACTTGTAGTGACCCTTATCTGCTGCAATTGTTAAAGCTGTATCTCTTGAGGAAGGCACAGGTGGAGCATTAACATCTGCTCCTTTATCAAGGAGAACCCTTCCAACCTCTGCATATCCTCCTGAAGCAGCTTCCATCAGAGGTGTGAGACCAGTCTGCGCAAAGAGAATGAGTTACTCAGTGTGAAATCTGTACAATATACTTTGAATGAGACATAAATGATTTCTACACAGGGAAATCAGATTTTTTTTTTATTTAGCTGCTTATATTTAGTTTAGGAGCCTAATTTCGAGCAGTTTCTTTCTCAACCCACCCCCCTCCCAAAACCAACCAAAACCAAACCCCAAATTCTTTTGGGCTTTGATTTATATAAATCCAGGCAAACCGTTGACTAATACCACCAGATACCTGTCTCAACAGCAAAAACAAAGTTTCAACAGGATCTCTAAAACAGAGGTTAGAACAGATCCAAATGAAAAGACAAGTATTTCTATGAAAACACTCAGAAACTGCCTTTATAGCTTTTCTCTAGCCTCCCTTAGAGCTGAGACTGATCTGGCCCAACTTAGTTGCCAGGCTAGACTGTTAAATAAACTTATACCAGCTGCTAACATGCCCAACTGACCATTTGAGAGCTGGCTTTTATCCATATCCCCTGTTCTCCAGCCACAGTCATTCCAGAAGCAGGCAGGGTAGACAGACACAGCAATTATTTCAGCAGCCTTAGGAGTTACCAAAAATTCCTTTGTGCTGGGGAAATCAGTCTGGCTGTCTACACAAGCTTTAAGCTTGCTTTATGGCAGGAGACACAAAGCTGTCCCAGAGCACCAAAGGATGGGACCTGTGGAGCATTTCAGAGGCACAGAAAGTCACAGTACTGAAGCCACGGGTTTTACAGCAACGCAAAAGCTTTACAAAGTTTGATTGCACTACTTCTGTTGTAGACAAGAAATCTATTCTATCTGAGAATCACTATAAGCAACACTATCCCCGCCTAGACTTAACTCAGACGTAAAAATATGTATATCTGTTCTGTTAATGAGTATCATATGCCAGGCTTAAACCTGACAAGTTTCTCAGTGCTGCAGAACAAGAGTCAATCTGAGTCTCATTATGAGCTCAGCCAGCTTTTCCCTAACACAAAAAATTCATCATCACTGCTGCTTTTATTTTTTAAATAAAACCCAGACTTATTTCAGAACATTTAATAAGTCCTTTGAGCCCAGAGAGGCTCCAAGTAACAGGAAAATTTGAAGAAACTTGATGACTCGGAGAAAACACCTGTTAGAAGCCAGTCATAAGGAAAGGCGATTCACACACTCACCTTTGCCCTGTGCTCGACATTGGCCTTCCTGTCCAGCAGCAGACTGACCACCTCTGCTCGGCCCTGGAAACAGGCCAGGGTGAGGGCTGTATTCCGGTTGGTCTCAATCTGGGCGTTAATATCAGAGCCCATATCAAGCAGCAGTTTGACGGCAGGTACGTGGCCATTCATAGCAGCCAGCATCAGAGGAGAAATACCCAGCTTACTGCCGGTCCTAAAGGGAAAGGAACAAACTGCAGTTCCCAGAACCAGAAGAACGCTCTGGGAAATTTCAGTCTATCTAAGCGGAACAAAATGTTTTGTTGTAAGCCAGAAAGGAACATAAAACATATACAAATAGAGACACTGACCTAAAATACTAGCATTTTTTAATTGATTAGGAGAAACCATCACAGTAACTACATGCAATAGACAATTGCAATTTATAAACAAGGAAAATACATTTCAGCTTTTAGACATTCAGGTGGCTGAAGTACATAAGTCTTAAACTACGTATACTAAAGATCAAGGCTGCATCCGATTCATTCAGAAGAAACGTGCTTCTAGCACAACTGCAGTTTTAACTTTCTCTAGTGATAGAATACGTGTAAGTTTTCTTAAAATGAATAAAGAGAAGGCGGAAGTGACATAGCTGTGTAAATTTGTTCCTCGTACTGAAAGAGACATCTTCAAAACACTCACATAAAGCTGCCCTGAGTGCTTTGGCTGGTTTCTTTACCTAGTTCTACTGGAAATAGTTTGACTCCTAGATCACAGAATGGTGGAAGTGGGAAAGGGAAGGAATAGGTTTGAAAAGTATAATAATCCTTGGTGTGAGGGTGGTGAGACCCTGGCCCAGGTTGCCCAGAGAAGCTGTGGCTGCCCCATCCCTGGAGGGGTTCAAGGCTGGGTTGGAGGGGGCTTGGAGCAACCTGGTGTGGTGGGAGGTGTCCCTGCCCAGGGCAGGGGGTGGCACTGGATGGTCTTTAAGGTCCCTTCCAACCCAAACCATTCTATGATTCTATGAATCCCTTAAAATTTAGGTATAAGGGGGACAAAGTTTGTGATAGCTAAAGGCAACTTAAAAGTACTAAGGTAACATGAACATAAAGGATAATATCAGTGTAGAAAGGCTGCAAGGAGGTCTGAAAGCACTAGAGATTCCAACCCATGCCTCAGTACGTACAATGGAGTATCTGTCTACACTGCAGTTCACCTGGTGTACATAGTACATTACCTTGAATTAATTTCTGCCCCGGCATTGAGAAGAATCTTGATGATATTAACATAGCCACCAGATGCAGCAAGGCTTAATGGCGTATAGTCAGACACATTCCTATGTTCTTTATTTGCTCCCCGTGCCAACAGCAAATCAACAACCTGAAAAGACAGCATGCATATTAGAAAACATACTGTGGCCTTCGCTATTCTCCAGGAAGCGAAAGGATATTACGACATGTTCAACCTTCCAGCATGCTATCAGCTTCCCTTGTCAATAGATAAGATTCTACAGGAAAACCTCTATCCTCTTTTGCTTTACTTTTATACACATGCTGTACAGACTTAGCAACCGATGAATACATCAGGTAATTTGCATGGGCTGTAGCAGCGCAGCACTTGTCTTCCAGAAAGATTATTTTACTTAATCAAAAATGCAAGGCTTTGAAGTGAAGTTCTTGCTGTGAATCTTAAGTTTGCAAACAAGGGATCTATCCCACTCCCATAGCGTCTCACACTGTTTGAGTGTGTCTTTCAGAAACTCCCACAACTTTAATTCAAATGACATTTGAGCCAAGTTTGATCATCTGTATTATATGGTCTTTCCAACAAAATACACAGTAAAAATCAGACCGACTGACGTTAATGGAAAAAGCACGATGAAGGACTTCTCTCCTTTATCAGAAGCCGCTTAAGAGAAATAAAAGGGGGGAAAATGTAAACATTTCTGGTGATGTACTGCATTTCAGTGGGCCTTGTTTTACTGCTAACATAGGCTAGGTGATTTTCAAATAAGCCAGAAAAAAGGCTGCCTCACAAGTTGCTAAGCCGGAAACATATGAGGTAGATTCTGGCCTAAGGAAAAAAGTTGAAGAGGAAGAACAAAAGACTTAAGTAGTTCAATAAGTAATGCTATCACGGGCCACATTGATCTCTCCTTTCATTTGTGAGCATCACTTTTACTGTTTAAGATCTTCAATCCAAAAGTCAAAGTGGAAACTTTCCAATTTTGGCCATTTTAATCCTTACAATCTTCTTACCACTCCCGTATCTGGCACAGAGCCCTCTGCCATCTCCATGGCATCTTCTAAGCCAGCAGGCCCATGACTAAAGCAGGAAGGATTTAATAAATTTTATTTGGGGAAAAAAAAAAACAAAAAAAAACAACCAAAAAACACTGAGAGAAAACTATGCTAGTCTTTCAAGGATGTTTCCATGTGCCCTGCACTGCATCTGCACTCATCAGCCCTGCACATTACTGCTAAAACCATGTACTGCCAACCCACCATTCCAGTTTCTGTCCTTGTGCCTGCACCAGCTGTTTTAGTTTTGAGAGTGGGGAGGACGCATAAGGAAAATGTTCAGTGAATAAAGTTATTCATTAAACATCTCTACTTCCCTCACAAAAGTACTTATCTTGCAAGGACACATTGACAGCAGAAAGATCACAAGTTATAACAACCATCAGCTAACAAAACTGGGATAGCCAAGGGAGAAAAGAATAAATTCCATTTCCTCTTGGAAAAGGAAAGAAACTCAAATTACCTACACTTAGACAGGTTAAAAGCCTTTCTGCAAAAGGACGATTTATTATACCATCAACAAAAAAATCACTGCAAAAAAACTTATCTACAGAAACAATTCAAACCATCGAGGACAAATATGTCTGTACCTCTTGGCGTCCACCAGAGCATGCCAACGAAAGTGGAGTATCCTTTGTGCGCTCAGACTGTGCTTCTATATCCCCACCTTTGTCGAGCAGAATTTCCACTACACCAACATGTCCAGCAGTTGCAGCCAGAATCAAAGGTGTAAAGCCTAGTAACAAGAGATCATGTTAAAAGCAACCCTGAAAATCTCAAAATTATTATTAAGGACTAGAAGTGCACAAAAGGGTTAACTCACTATGACTTCTATTGATCAGACATGTCTTCCTCAGACTGGGGATTTCCTGGTAGAGGCCACAATCTCAGACCCTTACCTAGCCCTCTTCTGGCCCTGACACAGGTAGGCTCTGATTCTAGCCAAATGTAATTAAAGGCTCTTCAAAAGAAATCTAAGCACCACTTGCACTGCTCAGTTTGGATTAAGTTCCACCCAACTCATCTCTTCAGGGCTTCATCTCTCATGCCTTTCCACTTAATTCCTATTTAATAAAGCTCCAACTAATGAACACATCTGCACTGCATGTGTTGCTTATTTCCAGTGGTCAATGTGAGTTTCACAGAGAAAGGCACAGTGGTTTCTCAGCTCTAAAAGATTGGAGATTTTGCTAAACTCTGTTATTGGGAACAATATGATACACAGCCTGATAATGACTCCCCATTAGCTTTGCCAGCCAAGATTTGATATTTATCCCCGTTAGACGCTCTTTATTATGCTATGGTCTTTTGCAGAGGGTGAATCATAAGGCCAAAGCACTTCACATTTTGCAAATCTGCCCAAAGAAACCACTCAAATGCACTTCCTTTCAAAAATACAGACAGAATGGCATGCAGTAAACACTGGCTTTATACAGCCAATATTTCTACAAGAAGTACAAAAATGCAATTCTACAATTTTGCAAGCTTTGGTAATTTTCTGAAGCAAAGAATCCCAAATCCCAGTCTGAAATTCGCTGTTTCAAGTTGCAGTTCGTGGTCAAACCGTTTTACTGTTTTAACTTACCCTTCTTGTCTCTGTGTTCGATATTGGCACCACGTGCTATCAGCACAGATACGAGTTCTTCATGACCTCCCGCACACGCGAGGGTCAGAGCAGTGTCATGATTACTTTCAGTCTTGATGGTTGGAAAGAAAAAAGAAGTAGATATTCAGAAATTAAAAACACTTTAAGAGAATTTCAACATTTTTAAGACAGTACTAGATGAAATTGTTTCCTTCCCGCAAATCCACACAAACCCAATTGCAATTACTCACATGTGCATCAATGTCAACCGAAGGATACATCGGGAGCACCGACTGCGAGGGCACGTTGCTGGATGCCTGTGAGCACGGCTCTGGCGTAGGGGATTCGGTAGTGTGTGAGGAGCTGGTGGGGCCACTGGGCACTCTGCTATTCACAGCTGAAAAGTAACACCATGTTATTAAATCACTCTTAGGAATGCCACGTTTTATATGAAAAATATTTAGTCCCGTAAAACTGCAACGGCCTAATATCAGAACAGTAACGTGGGGAAGCAAATTAAGTGTTCCTAAAAACAAACAAGTTGGTGTCTTGAGCAAAGAAGCTTCCCAACAGTTAAAAAGCGTAAAGATCATCTCCAAACTGTGTAAAGTTAGAAAATAATTTTATGAATTAGTCTGTATGCATTACAAATATGAATTATGAAGATTATTAGTTACCCTTTTCAAATCGTAAGCTTCGCTATTAGAGTTCAATCATATGCTCAGACTAAGCAGGCAAATGATTTATCACTAAACCACAAACCAGATGTTAAGAAACACAGTCTCATTCCGGAATTCAGAAATTTTTCACGTACAGGTTAGTGCACATCTAGTCTCCGGAAAAGGTTTTCAAAGCAAGATGACTGGCAGCAAGTTACACCATGATTCACGTCTCAAGAGTTAAAACAACCCAGGAAGGGGAGAAGAGAAGACAACAGGAGGGGGCAGTCAACAAAACTAAGCAAGCTGAAAACTGTGTGCTCCCTAAAATTTATTCTGATTGATCCATAGCCCGTAAAATGTTTCTTCTTGAAGCTCTAGCATGGCTCAGGGACATAAGGAATGCAACTTTATCTTCTTTAAAAAAAAAAAAAAAAAAGAAAAAATT
>KZ506266.1:143680-224546 GCA_002844005.1 Limosa lapponica baueri | reverse complement strand
ACACTGCACATCTGGCAAACCACAGAAAGGTAAACCCTACACTCCATGTTAAGACAAGAAAGCACAAAGCATATCGCTGGAAAATTTTCAATATTGATCCTATTATCCCTTTGAACACAGCTATTTTAATCTTAAGGAATAAGGAACCTTTATGGTTTCTGACATACATGACTGCATCTTGCAAATCAGCAAGAGCAGCAATGCAATTTCAATAATTTACTGAGGTCCCAAAGCTGTTCTGCTGTGCAGAGCAATTCAACTAAGACTATCTTCCAGAGGCTCACTTCCAACAGCAAGGTTACAAGCAAAAGTAGCCTGTGTTTGAGAGAAGACTAACTCTACAGTAGGATCAGTATTCAACTAGTGTTTCTCCAAACGCTACAGCATTCCACCCTTACAAACAGAACCCTGCCAGTGCAGACTTAATATATACAAACACGTTTTGAAGCTCTAGCACCTTTTTAAAAGTTCTAAGACACAATTAACGGCTTGCTTTCCTCCTTCTCTTCAGGAACAAATTAATATTTCTGCTCACTGTTAAGACTTAAAAAACAATCTTCAACGTGAATCTAGCAGGGAACACCAAGCCAGGGCAGCGCTTCCCTGAGCGCTGCCTGCCTTCAAGCACCCAAGGCTGCTTCCCCGAAAGCCACATCTGTGAAAGCTCCAGTAGCGGATCGTGCTAATAGGAATCTATTAAGTGCTGAAATTCGAGTTATTACTTCAGTGAAAGAAGCTTTAATTAAAAATGTGGAAGGTTTTAGCCTGATCCAGTAAGTTTCTGCACTAGCACTCCTTTGCTACACCCAAACAGGAATGTATGCAGCTTAAAAAAAAAAAAAAGGAAAACATGAATATTTACAAAGCAGACTCATACAATTAATAATTAAACAAGGAATTAAAATTATGTCGAGGCATGGCCTAAAGTTCCCTAAACATCACACAGTTAAATGAAAATCTGGATGCAAGAACTAAGTCCCATATCAGTCACTAACTCTGGAAGGACTAAGCTTCCTAAAATACCAATTTCTGTCTCTCTGAGCCTTCCTTCACCAAAAATACTAATTCACAGGTGTCTTCATTTTGCATTGCTGTCAAAACAAGAGTCACATACACCTCACTCTGAAATGAATGGGTTTTTTGAGGAACTAACTGAAAAAGCAAACAAATGCCAGAATTTTCTCTTAAACAAGAATTTTCTCTTATAAAGGGAATAACAAATATTAACATAGAATTGAACAAACTCCCTGCTGAATGCCTTCACCAGGCCCTCCGGAGTGAAAGCAAACCATAGCTACATTTAAGGGAAGCAACAAAAACTTTAAAAACCCCAGGAAATGCCCCAGCATCCCACAAACACTGCAGACACCCTTCTTTCTCCAGCTCAGTCCTTCACCCGGCTGCCTTGTACAGCTCAGTAGTTCCAGCTGAATACCTAATTCCAACCACTACTATTATTTTGTCTCTGAGCCATAAGTGAGTCCCAAGACAATTACTTGGAGACAATAAAGCATTTGACTAAAGTTCAGCAATAACTTGCTTTGTGTTGGCTAGTGGATATTGAGCTCAAGCCTACTGTAAGCCGCTGACTGTCTGGCTGTGTAGTGTGCTTTGGGTTTATGTGGTTATGCTTTCATTTTAAAAAGTTGACTTACAATGTAAGTTTTGCAGACCACTCTTGACAAATATATTTGTGCTTGCCAAAAATGCTTGCCTATCTCTCTGTTAGAAACTAATAAAAGTCAAATGGTGCCTTTTGAAACTAAGCTGCTCCCCTGCTGAAGGAGCAGAAACATTACACTAACCTAACTGCAAATTAACCCTGCCTTCAAGACGCGACTAAGATGGGAACCCTTTGTTTCATGTCATTCCTAAGGTCACCGTATATATCATTTCCATCCTAACACAAAGCATTCCCACAACCTGGCAGCTTTGGACAGCTTCCGTCAATCTGTAGGAAAGGAAAGCTGCAGTTAAGAGAGCCCCCAGATAATAAAGTATCAATATTGTCCCTCTCAATTAAGTCCCAGCTGGGGGGGAAACAAGCCTGTCACAGGAAGCCTCTTCTATGTGCACCAGCGAAAGCAAAGAGCAGAAGTACAGCTTCGTATCAAGACCACAACTGGTCTCACGGGAGGCAGCATTCCCCAGAGAGCGGCTCAGACTGGGAATGACCATGAAAAGCTGGGACAGGTTTTGAAGACAGACACTGGGAAAACAGCAAGTGAAGAGCTGGGCTCTCAAGTTCCAGAAGTGCGGAGATTTCCTTTCATCAACTTCTACTTAGTCAGCAGGGCCACTTTTCAGGCTCCAGATCACCCTTTCTGTGCCAGGAAACAGCGCAACCCACAATCTTGGGGATACTGGAAGAGGATGAAGGGCAGGAAGAGAGATCTGCAAAGCTTAGCATGCAGACTGGAAGAGCCAGTTCAAACCAGAGGTGGAGAAGACGCTGTTGGTAGCTTTGAATATGCAAGCACTGTAAGTGTTTAGAAGTAGCGATTTCCTGTTTTATCCAAATCTCTTCTATATTACAATATCCTGAGAAATATTGTGCCCATTTCAGTAAATAATTATGAACAAGACACTACTTTATACTTTCACTTTTGAAATACATAAGTGTAGTAAGACTTAAAAATCCAATCATAGGCCAGATCATAATTACTTCAACCTTTTTTTTTTTTTTTTTTTAAATTTTGTTCATGTATCTTTTTGGTGGAGCATCAATCTTCTACACGATCAACCTACTACAAAATTAAGCCTAGCAATATTAAGTAGTCAATCTAGCTCCTAAAGCAACTCTTTTGGTGACTTTTAGAAGACTTGTTTAGTATGAAATGAAGACTGAGGATCAATGAGATCCAGATTTTGCTACACAAATACCACCTGCCATCAGCTAATCACGATTACAGGCAAGGAATCGTTCAGTTGACAGAAAAGCCAGAGTGGTTATGGGCACACCAGGAAAGCCAACAGAGTAAGGAAAAGATCATTTCCCAATTTATTTTGTGAACAGTAGCACCAATTTCTTCTTGTATCTCTTTCCTTGTTCCCACAGGTTCTGGTCCCTAACCTAACCCAGCCTTCACTGCCATTCCTGCAAAACACGCACACGCCAGATTTTTGACCAACAGACACAACTCAAGGTGAGCCCTAGTCTGCACAAATGCAGCTTCCCATCCATTTCTCTGACTTCTTATTCTCTCCAGGAAATGAGATAAATGTTTCCTATGGAAATCTCCTGTACTTCCCCCATACACTGCAGATAATCTCCTAAGTATCTGAGCTGCAATGGTCTGTTCACCCAGGTGAGCCTCCTCCAAGTACCACCACTGGTCTCTTGAGCACCCAGTCCATGGCGCACACCATTACCAGTTTCCAATTCCTTCTGGCTGCAAGTAACATTTAAAGGTTTTAGACAATGTGAGCAAGAGCATGGAAAAACAACCTTCGTATTTATAGTCCTCAGCTGGCTCTCCGTGTTTTGAACTTGCTTAAAGTTCACTCTTTATAGGGTTGCTGCCTACAAACAAGTTTGATACCAGGTCCTGAGTGCTTATGATTCTCTGGGGAACTTGCTCTTCTAGCCCTGACATCTAATCCATCAGATGTCTTCCTCTCCCAAGAAAGTAGTCATTTATATGCCCTTTCACAATGAATACAGCAGTACAGGCGAGATGCTACTGGTCCAAAATAAACCAACCTAAAAGTAGGTAATTGACCCCACTGACATTGTTACCAGATGTCCTGCCTACATGTGTTGACACCCATTTGTACTGCGCGGCAGTAGCACAGGAGGCACATGCAGGGTCCCCTGCAAGTCTAACAACAGACGTATTTACTACAAGGCAGCGTCTGAGAAACATGAAGTAGGTAAGTCATTTTCTTACATAAATGAAGCCTAGTTCAGATCTTACCCTAAAAGCACTACCTGATTAATTAGCAAGGACAGACATTTGTTGTATTTTACAGCAAGCAGCAAAAGTTTAAGAAAAATCACTACTTTATTTTTAAGGTCTTTTCAGAAAATTAAAAAGACCAAAGGCTTGTTTTTACAGCCCATTATACTCTTCAGGAAGTTTCTGTCAACACAAGTTGCATTTCAGCTTCGTGGTTTTCACCTTGGCTACCACCGGAAACAGTTATATTATTATACTTTAGTTTTTATTAGATGAAATTCTGGGACTTGTTGACATCTCCTTAATTTCTAGAGTTGTTAAATGAAAACAAAAGAAAAAAGTGGATCCAAATCCAAACAGTTAAATTCCAAAAGATTTTTCCTGCATAAAAAAATGACAGCAAGAAAAAAAAGTCAACTGTGTGATACACATCTGTACATTCAAATACATCTCCTCTGCTGGAACCAATGCCTGGGATACAGATCTGTATGCATCACCGTGTCATCCTGATAGGTAATATTACCTAGAACTTAAAAAAAAAAAACCCAACAAAACAAACACCCCCCCCCCCCCCCCCCCCCAAAAAAAAACCCCACACAACAAAAACAAACCACAAAACAATCTGCCAAAAAAACCCAGATTCAGTCTGTTCCTCACTTCACAGAAGGCAGATGTCAGGAGGCATCAATCCATACTAAGATCTCTGTGCTTTGTTAACAGACTTGCTTGTCAACTGTTCTTGCACTTTAGGGCTTTTGAAAAATCTGATTTCACTCAGAAGATGAGTGTTAGATTTGCAGTCTCCAAGTAAAATTCACCAGCTTCATCAGCAGGAATAAGACGAACTCAATATTAAATTGCCATGAAAATTCTGTCTCTAACCATAATTCGTATCAGTAAGAAATTCAGCTCTGAGAACCTGGGGAAACAATTAGTCAAGCCATAGAGACAAGTGCAAAGTACAGCATTATATAATCTGGCTAATTGGGCAACAAAAAAATAGCCTGCTTTTCCCAAATAAATTTGTCTGCTATATTGCTTTCAATACATAATTCTTCTTTATAAACAACAGGAGGATTTGTGGAGGGCTGAATGATCAATGACTTTGTATTTTCACTAGGTGCCTCCTGTGAACCATGCAGTATTTCTGCCCATCCTTCATTCCTGCAGCTCTTTCTGTGAGAACTTGCAGGAACTGGGTGCGACGATACCCAACAGGTAACACTTACAGGGCTGAGAACAAGCAACTGACGTTCAAAAATTTGAGTTACTTTCCTATCTTAGTCTTATTCCCAAGTTTCCTCTGGTGGCTTGATGGTATCTGACTGCAAAATTGCCAAGACGTAATTACGTTAGTGGCAAGCAGGTGACTGAAGCTTCAAAGGAGTGGAATTTCACAAATCCCTGTGAAAATACCTTTATACACTTGTGCTCTTGGGGACCTACATGGGTCTTGTTTTTAAATCACCTGCCTGCATTGCTAAAGATTTGTATAAAAGGATAACAAAGTCTAAGTCTCCTAAGAAAGCATTAGTGAAGTCAGAAAGCCATGAGGCATGGACTGTCACATTTCTCTTCCTAACTCACCCCCCAAACTGGCTCAGCTGCCGGCCTGGGCAGAGAATACAGAGGAAGTGGCAAGAGTTAAGGAGAAGCTGTTGAAGCACATGAAACATGAGCAGGCAGCTGGACGGGGCAGCGGAGAAGTCTGAAAGGAGTCAGAATGGAAAAGCAAGAAAATCAGCTTACTTTTTTAATGCCTTCACCTCAATGAGAAGAACATCATCTTTCTAGTTCTACTGTTAACCTGGCCCCTTTCTCAATGAAATCACGCAACATATGAGATCTCTGCCAGAATGTAACGCGGTATTGGGCATAAAAGTCAGATCCTGAAGTACAAAATATTTATTGAATTTGTAGCTATTGAAGCTATGCGGAGTTTGTCCTTCTTTCCTTTCTCCAAGCCTGTTAGGTTTAGCATGGGGGTACAGGGGACACTCTATACTGAAGGTATAACTTAAAAAGCTTACAGATTCCAAAAATCCTACTCAACGTTAAGGGAACTCTGGTCTCCTTCCCAGGGATCAAAGGCAGATGTGGGCAGTTTTCATGTGAATAACTGAAGTCTATTAGGTCTTGTGGAATTCTAAAAAACCACGCACCCCAAATCAGAAATGCTGCAAGTTATTTCAATAATGTTCCAAAAACTCACCATGGGTTCAAGCCACGGTGCTCCCCAGGCACGCTCTGCCAAAGACTAAGGCAGGGTCACAAACACGGCTGGGACCTTCAGATACCATTCGTATTAAACATTAGCTTACATTTACAAACTAGACAAGATCATCAATGGCAACACTATTACACCAACTGATTTCCTGAAGAAATCCAATGCTGCAAGTTATTTCAATAATGTTCCAAAAACTCACCATGGGTTCAAGCCACGGTGCTCCCCAGGCACGCTCTGCCAAAGACTAAGGCAGGGTCACAAACACGGCTGGGACCTTCAGATACCATTCGTATTAAACATTAGCTTACATTTACAAACTAGACAAGATCATCAATGGCAACACTATTACACCAACTGATTTCCTGAAGAAATCCAACGTCATTCCTTTAACCGTTCCACATGCTGGTCACCAGACGCAGGAGCACCGGGAGCTGCCTCACAGCCACCGCGCCTTGTGCCCCTCGCAAGCGTAAGGCAGGAGACACCCTCTGGCCTGCAGAAATAGCACATTCGGGTTTTTTCTTGCCAAAAGACTCTCCATGTTGCGCTGCTGCATCAGAGTGGCTCTGGCTGCTGAGCAATCCTGAGCGCGTCTGAGTGATGGCAGCAAGGACAGGAGGCCAGGGGCAGGATCTCCCGCCTCTCCCCACCACAGCACAAAGCCCTGGGATTTCACTTCTACATGGACACAACAGACACGTGCTAAATGTACTGCACTGAAACCAGCCCTTCCTCAGCACGTAAGAGTTGAGGTCTGTTTCGTCCTGTGAATTAATACTGCTGCTTCTTTCACCTGATTTTCTTCAGCCCTTTAGGAGGTTACATCCTTGCGTACTGCCTTTATCTGAGTCTCTCTAGACCCACTGGCAGCTCCAAAACGTTCCTCTTTCCAGTTGCTAAACACTGATATTAAATCCTTTGTCAAAATAGTTATTCAAATGGCCACTATTCCATGTGCCTTCTTACTTTACTGAAGAATAATAACGTAATTCAAAATTAGACCATAAATCCCTCTTGAAAAACCTCACACCCTATTTGAATCGTAGCAACAAGTGTAGTCTAGTTTTAGACTCAACTTGCCAAGAAATCTTCAGAAAATAAGGTGTCACTCTTGCATTTCTTGCAAAACTAATATAGGTCCTTAAAAACCAGAGCGCGCTCAGGTTAAGAACGCTAGGTGCTCCTCTCCTTCCTCCAAGTAGTTAAGAGTGTATAGAAAATCTCAGAGGGCTCCTTCTATACCATAAAGGCAAGAAATGTGTCTTCCCCAGCATAAACAACTTTGTTATGTAAGAAATGGTCTGAAGTTGGGGCAGGGGAGGTTTAGATTAGATCTTAGGAAGAATTACTTTACCGAGAGTGGTCAGGCACTGGAACAGCCTGCCCAGGGCGGTGGTGGAGTCACCATCCCTGGAGGGATTTAAGAAACGTGTAGACATGGCACTGCAGGGCATGCTCTAGTGCCCGAGACTGTGGGGTGGTTTGGGGGGGGGGGTGTAGGTGTGGGTGTGATGAGTGTGGTTGGACTCGATGATCTCAAAGGTCCCTTCCAACCATGAAGATTCTGTGATTCTGTGAAATTAAGACTGTTCTCCTCCCTCCCATGGAAACAACAAACACACCTTGATTTGCACCCTCTTTTGCCCCTCGTCTCCCAAGAAGTCTAATGATGAAGTCTGGCATATTGATGCCACATGCGTATAAGAAGCAAGAATGGAAGTTCTGCGAAGAGCACTAATCCTGTTACAGTTGGAGTAGCAGAGGGGTATCACTACAGCAATCACAGTGTTTATCACAACACCACCATTGTTCCCCTAAAGATCTGAGATGCACAAGAACTTTGCGCACTACGTTTTCGGGAATGCTTCATCAGCCAATGACACAGTTCAGGTCGCTACATCCCCTGCAACACGTCACAGACCAGATTCACTGACACGCATGAAGCATGTCCTGAAACACTGAGAAAAACTGGATCTCTCTGTGCCAGTTCCAACAACTGTACCATTGAAAACTTGCCTAAAGTACATGCTAACATTTGCAATAAGGTCTTTTTTAATAAGTTATTTCTTGAACTACAATCAACTTATGCTTTTCATAATTTGATTAAATAACATGACTTTAAGCTTATAACTTTAGTCTTCTGACCCTGTAACAACTAATCTCTCATTGACCCCCATGCACCACAAAATGTACTTCCAGAGCGCTAACCCACTTCACAATACTAATAGTTAATTGTAAGGGTACACGTGCTGATATATAACTTTTTGCTGTTTTATTTGAACCAGAAGTTGCATGTTCTTTTCATTTGGGATTCATTTTTATGAAATCCAAAATATCAAGTGTTGCACATCCTAGGAAAATGATACAATAACTGCACTTGAGAAGTCACACACATGGCGTATATGCATGGAGAGTATCACGGCTGCACACTTAAACATCATTAGGTACAAAGTTATTACCTCTCTTCATTTGTGCCCCTGGGGTTTTTTTTGTCTGTTTGTTTTAGGAAGCACTGAGCACTTCCAGAATAAAAGAATTAAGTAAAGCTAGCTTTGGATGCTATAATATTTAATATCACTGTCCAAAACTGTAAATCATTAGGAGCTGCAGTTCGTACTTTCCACTTGAGAATCTGCTTCTCTTTCTGAGCTGACTTAGCAGACACGAAGAATTTGTTACAGAATCCATAGCTGGAAACAAACTGCTAAATTTGCTGTCTAATGACTGCAAATAGTTTTAACCAGTCAGTTCAACCATGTGCAAAGCGAAACTCCTGATGTAATGATTACTCACAAGAGTACTATTACTAATACAAGAAAAGTTCTCCTGTAAGTAGATCTGCATTGGCATTTTACGGTGCCAATATGTTTGCATTGCTACTGTAGGAACAGAAAAAAGTTGATATAGCAAGTTCATGGATGATAGTTGCAACTATTCTAGATGATCAATGTACAATATTCAAAAGGTAGCACCACAACTAGAGTTTATTGATATTTTTTATCAATCTACACTACGGCAGTTACCACAATCGTTTTCTTCCAAAAAAATCAGAATAAGCATAATTCTAATAAATTAGAATAAGCATAATAAAATTAGAATACCCAGTGTTACTATACTGTAGAATACAAGAAAATAAGCAAAAACTATGTACTACATAAAATACTTTAAATTTATACTTCATTAGAGGTGTTCAGGAATTGACAGAGTGGACTATGCTATGCATAACCTCTAACAAAACTGCCCCCAGCCTATCAGTTTCCAAATTGCGTATATTCTCCGCGTGGCTATATACTAACCTTTCACCACTCCCAAGAGAGGTGGCGAGTTCTCTTGAGGGGTTCTGTCAGGTTCCTGGGGAGGTACAACCATAGCAAGCGTATGCACTGGTACACGGGGAACCTTAAAACAAAGCCACACACACACACTCAGATAAAAATCCTTTTGAATCGACCAGATATTGAAGTCTTAAGACAACGATGTATTTCTACAGCAGACCTCCATTCCACTCTTCCTAAACTATGTATGCTATGCTGCTACCTCTTGGTATGACCTGTCCCATGCTATTTTAATGGGGATAACATGTCAAAGGTAACTATGCCACTCTTCACAAAATCCCGGGCTGTGAAGGCTGGAGAAAGGTTAACACCTTTAGGCTTTTAATCAACTAACTCCACTGGAAAGCTACCTCTCTAGCCTGCAGAATTCTAAATTTACACAATATATTTTCTTTCCTGTGACAACCAAAATCAGCAACAACATTTGAGGGGTGCTGTCACAAGGGTTTAGAACTGTTGAAACAAAATACTGAGAAAATGTAACCAAGAAAATAATATTCTTTTGAGATACCAGGCTCAGGACTATCCCATTTAAGGAGCAGAAAGGGAAATTCATGTTCATGCATTCTTCAGGACACTGCAGAAAATACCAATCACCTTTCTCACTCTCTACCATTTTCAAACGCATGGACTTTTTTTTTTTTAATTCTTTCCACTGTGTATGTTCACATCTAAACTATCTTCAGAGCTTAAGTACTAAGGAAATGCTTCTTTGCAACATTCAAGGTGATATTTAAAAAAAATTCCTTATGCTTTACCTGAGACTGATCCTGAGAAGGAGGTGTGAGCTGAGACAAGTCTGCTGCAGGAACCGACAATATATTGTTGGGGTAATCCAGCAAGTAAGAAACAACATTTGTATGTCCTCCTTTGGCGGCTTCAATGAGCATTGTTGAACCATCCTAAAAGTGAGATTTTGGAAATAAAAAGCCAGAAGGTGAATTTTGCTACCTGGTGTAGCACGTAAGGTATGACTTAACCATTTTAAATTGCACGTTTACTAATCCATTAAATCAGCTACGTGGCTCTCTCAGTACCTATGATAAACGCATAGTTTTAAGTGAATACCTTGAGCCGATGAGTAGGATCTGCCCCGTGAGCCAGAAGCAGCTCAACCACTGCCAGGTGGCCTCCCGCACATGCCAGCGACACCACCGTGTGGTCATTATTAGCTGTAGCCCTGTTAACATTGGCACCTAGAAAGAGAAGATCTCAGAATTAAACACAAGGAAATTTGTTTTAAAAGAATGTATCAACAAGTACAGCGTTTTCTGGAACAAACTTTTCTAATCTCCCTAATTCATACACACCTCTAGGGTAAAGGCAGGGATTTCGAGTAACTGATGGCTTCTACACATCATGCTCCTCATCTTGTAAAGACAAGGCAGTAGTGACAGCAACAGTGGGCCTCCGGAGGGGTAAGAGAGGGGGAACACTTAAGGTGTACATTTTCATTCTAAGCACTTATCAGCATCACTACGTGGTGCAATTGTTACTGTTTCAGACAGCACTTGAGGATGTATTTTTTCTAAAGGACGGAGTGCTTTTTTAAGAAACTGAAAATATTTGCTGTACGTCAAATCTATTTATTAATCTTTACAACAAAGTAGAAAGAGTAACTAGCAAAATATTTGTGATTCATTGTATCATGAACTAAATGAAATTTAAAAACCTCTCAATGGTTTGCCAAATGCTCACATACACATAATGAGATTCATTTTGACGAAGGATCACAAACATGCAGAATTGTAAAGTGGCATTTTAAGTATTTAAATTAATTACTTAAACTAGTATTTTACCTTTGCTAATAAGGAATTGCACAGTGCATAAATGACCAGCTCGCGCAGCCTTCATCAGTGGGGTTCTCCCACCTTCAGATTCATGCTCCTATTGCAAAGCAGAAATAACAGATGTATAAATGGGCAAAAATTATACCGTTGTTTTAGCTTTCGAACTATCTTGTGATGGGACCAGAATTGCCTGTCTCAGTAGAAGATCTATCTTATAAGCCGACTGTAATCAATATAAGCTGACTAGAATTGATTTTCATGTTACCTTAAATACTGAATCACACTGTCAAAAAGCATTGAGACCACATCCATCATACTGTTATCACACAAGTTTCCCCACTTCCGTATCCCTTTTTATTTTGGTGTTCAAATGTATAACACAGTTGCAAAGAGTAACGTCTTGTTTCCTCCTCAAAGAGGGACAACTCTAACACACATCTCATCCAGCATCAGGGAAGTATACAAATATCTATGAACTGATGTGCAGCAGTTCTGGGAACTGTCACGTACTGCATGCCAGACCTTTAAAATTGCAATAATGTCTGAAGTGCAGACCACATTTTTAAAACACACTGCAGAGAATCAGCAATAAAAATGAGACAAATCACTGCAGGTCACAAAGTCTCTGAATAAGAGGTTTGGAGGTTAAAGCAGAAATACGACAAAAGGATGATACAAACCAACAAAAAAGAATGAACGACAAGAACTATTTTCTATTTTAAAAAGTTTCTTAATACTGGAAGGATGTGGTTGAATACAACTGTATTAGAGAAGTTACAGAACGAGAAAATTTGCCTGCTATGTGGACATGATAAATACCACAGAGAATGCTGACTAATACCTATCAACCCTTCTACAGCAGCAAGGGGAAAGAAGATCATCTTCCTGGGAGTGTTGGTATTTGCGCTCTGATTATTCAGTCTGATCAATAATATACTAGGTTCATGTTGGCTTTTCTTTAATTAAATATCTGGGAAGCCAAGCTTTAAATTCACTATTTACTTCTAGAATTGCATGTGTATCTTACAGATAAAGTTAACATTTAGTACTGGCAGTGAATGATACTGCCATTTACAAATATAAAAGGGCAAAAATAGATTTGACAGACCACATCACCTCCTTCCCATAGTTTCAGTATTCCTGAAAACCTTGCACATGTCCTTTGACATATGGCCTGCCTTGGTTGCAAGCTGCACCTTAAGTCAGCTTTCTGTTCATAGACTCGAGGAAGAACTCTCTTGACTGGATCTTCCACTGGAGAGTGACCCCATGCAGAAAATACAAACCTTTCCTTTGCTGTAATGGGGGTCACACTACCCCTTCTCCTGTTCCCAAAAATCAGAATCACAGAATCCTCTAGGTTGGAAGGGACCTTCAAGATCATCTTGTCCAACCATCAACCTAACTCTGACAAAAAACAAAAAGACTGGGAATGTGCTGCCTCTGTGCCTTCATCAGAACTTCGTATTATTGTACACTGCTTTAACACACCTTTAAACTCCACGAGGGCTCTGATTTCTTTGCTTAGCTGGTAGTACAATGCCCGAGTGCACACAGGCAGAAAGGAAGCCTTACGGACTTGCTACTGAAGTTACTTTTTTTTCATTTTTTTTTTTTTAATAAGTAGATTCCACTCCCAGGAGAAATGACTGCTTAGCTGTTGATAAACATATGCATGCTTTTGGATTGTCTGCATGTCAGAAATATTTGCAGGACACATCAAGCTAATTATGTCAGTATGTGGCCCTGTGATGTGCAAGAATTAATAGCATGCCCTTGAGCTCTGGTGCTTCCCCTGGGATTTGGCATAGTTCTTCCTTCCTCATCCACTGCCAATAGACCATAAAAAGCCAGATGCTGCTGTTTGCCTTATACCCAGTAAACCCTTGGTACTGCTGGCAAATCACTCATAAAGCAGCACCAGATACAAAGAACTAAGGAACACCACCTCACCCGCTGAGCAGGACCAGAACATCGCTGCCCAAACAATTTAATGCACATTTCTAAATCCCCATTGATGCAACAGCAAAGATGGCAAGAAGCAAAATTTATTTTCAGTCATCTTCGCCATATTCAAGATAGTGAAAAGCCATCCTATATTGCATTCAAATGTAACACTTCAGATGACTAGCAGTAAGATATCATTATTTGCAACATTCTCATTCACAGTTGAAGTCTTAAAACATGGGATGTCAGGAGGCTTCCTCATTTAAATGCAATGCAGCTCTGCCCAGTTCAAACAACTACCGCTCCATCAAGGTCCTCCACTGTTACACACTTCAAACACTTTCAGTAGCGTTCACATTATCAGTCCAGGCAAACTAAACCATTTGTGTGCCCACCTGCTGTAGATCTTCAAAAGTTACTGCATTTTGATGGTATTTTTCACATCGGAAGATAGAAATGCATATTTTATTTTAAGACGAAATTAATTCTATGACTTCAGCACTCTATTTAGCCCTAATAAAGGCTAGCAGATAGCATCCACTCAAGCTTTAAGGGAAAACATCTAGAACAAGACAAAATAAGAAGCTGAGCCAGCACAGTGCCTTTGTCTACTCGCATCCTTTCTTTGATTTGGAATGGCCAAAAATTTCAGTATGTTTTTTTAAGCTGTAGTAGAGAATTAAAATCAGGACAGAGAACATGAAAGTTGTCCAAAAGCATCCCCCACCAGCTTTCCAATATGTTTCTTCCTTGTATTAATATGAGGTACATGCAAATGCTTATAGGAACAAAACTAGTAAGGAGTACTCATCTCCAAAGACAACTGCAGTTAGTATGATCAGAAAGAGGTATAAATAAAGGAGAACACCTGTGCCAGCTTTGACTAGAAAAGCCATTCTTTAAACACTTGAGTGATGTGCTCTCCTGTTAATTCTGCTTGAATAGAAAGAATGCCCAAGAAGAATTTTCTGTAGGTTTGGTTACCAGATAGGAAGGAAAGGGAAAGCGAGAGTATTACCCAAATCAGGTAAGAGTTTACATTATCTGCATCTTCTCCACTGGGACTCAAAAAGGAGATAAGAATCCAGTCAGTAATAATTATTGCCTTTCTAGACAAATCAATACTTCAGAGAGCACAGCAAAAGCAGTGTCATCAGAAGCATCTTATGACAATCATTGGTATTTCTGTAGTCTTGATTTTGAGTTCTCTCTTTTAGGAAATTCCAAGATCAGCTACATAACGGCTTCCCTCCCCCCTCTCCCCTCTCCTTGGTTCACAAGTATTAGTCTCTAGGATATTTTTTGAGTTTGTTTCCAATACCTTATGTTATTTAGAAGTTCTAGAACAAAGTCTGCATTTTCACAGTAAAGGTCCAACTGCTCTCTTCAATTCTTTAACAAGCCCCTCTCATCCATGACAACAGTGAATATTTAATGGAAATCTAAATGTTATTCCAAGCAAAATTATTTATACAGTTTTTGATGCAAGACAATGGCCAAACAATACAGTTCTTAACACTATGCCACTTTGCTAATTTTCAAGATTTAACTCCTATCAAGAAACACAGTATTCTAGCAGTCCCAGATAACCTTCCTGAGATATGCACCAAACCTGTATTTCAGAGGCACCTAAAAATCTCAGTGAGGCCTCTAGTTTGAAGTAAATATCTGAAAAGGGAAGACAGTACATATCTAGCTTCCTGTAGGGACACGTTTAACACAGCTACTTGTGCTAATAGACTCAATGAGATAACTTGCTGCATTTGTGAAGGTTGAGATACTGTTTTTAAAAAACAGGGTTTTAGAAAACCCAACAGAATGGGAAATGCAAGACAAAGATGACATGTCTAGTCTATACAGTGTGTCTTTGTATTTTTGAAGAAACTTAGATGCCTTAAAGCCATGGCTGTCGTTAGCACGTATCTTGAGGCTGCAGCTTACAAGCATCAAAGGCCAACCTCACCTGATGCTTGCCCGGCTCTACGCCCTCCAAAATAGTCTTCTTTAAGTCCTCCTGCTTGTCCTGCGGAAGGAAAAAGAAGAACTCACGGCTCTTGCTCTACAAATAAATGTTGTGCTTGGCCATGAAGACCTGGAATACAAACTTATGTGGATCAGATGCACCAGATGAAAACTCTGTTTTGCTGGAAGTAGGCAAGCAAGCACAAAGGTAAGACCAAGCAATGCAGCTCTCGCCAGTTAAGACTCCTACCACAAGCCACTCAGATTCACAAAGGTCATACACAGCATCTTGTTAAATACAAGATGACTTTTTGTTCACTACTGGCAAAAGAGAGGATTTCATTGTACTTTACACCATCCAGAGACTGCAACACAATATCCAAAAGGTGTTAACTACAAAAGTTAGCTTCACATGTCTTACAACCTTTTGCTTTATTTGTAGAAGACTGAGGGCCAAGTCCAAAAAGACCTGAAAATCCTGACCTTTCCCTGATGGTCCAAGAAACACTTTGGAAAACATGACAGCTTCTCAGATCCCTCACTGTAGTGACAACATAGCTATCTCCAGCATGGCTTCATTCAAATCCATAAAGTACTGGCTGCTTTTGTAGATGTTTAAATGCTGCCTTACGCGCATTGCATGAAACATGCAGTGTGTCATACACATAAAGGGAAGTGAGTTTCTAATTAAGGAGCCACGTTAGTGTGAGGGATGTTACCAGCTGAAGGCAAAGCAATGATGCCTGCAATGACAAAAACATCAATCTGTAAAAATATTTTGTCATAGGGGAAGGCTCAAGAGGCAGTGTGGCATGCCTGTAATTATTATTTTTTTTTGCAGCTGGAGTTATGTGGATGCCAGGTAGCCAGTTTTAGTCCTTTAAGGAAAGCCACACGTGGAATTTTAGCAAATATAAAGATCTCTGGGGAGAGCCTGACAGTGCAAAGTGAGAAGAATGCAAGGATGAAGCTGCCTTCAGGGGTTCCCCTCCATCTCTCAATTTCAGCATAAAAGCACCCGTATCCCTTGTAGTAGAAAGGTAAACTCCATCACTAGATCAAGTCTCCTGTGCAGCAGAGCCACGTGTACAGCTGCGAGGCAGCCCAGATGAGAAAATCCCAATTTAAAACTCTTTTCTGTACTTCCCAGCTGTACTTCCCTTGCTGTCCAAAAAAGAAGAAACTCTATTGTTTTCAGCCCCACTGAAACAAGCAAAGATGCAACCACCTTTCGCTTTCAAAACGGAGACTGCAATCTCCAGTGTGCAGCATTTCATTCATGTCTGATTCTACATTACAAGGGAACAGGCATCTAAACAGGCACTTTTAGTTTATAGAAAGGTATGCAGCTTAAAAGCAGGATATTGCCTCTCATTAAATATCACCAATACTCTTTGTGAGCTTTACAGTGCTTAACCTAGTTGCTGTGGGAACGTACATGCACCACGCATGTCTTACCTTACACAAGCTTTGAGAGGAAGGTAACTGGTAGTAAAGACATAAAGAAGAAAAAAAAAAGAAAAAAACAAGAGAGCTCTTACAGCAAAACCAAAAGTCTCCTCTCACCTTTGAGCTTAGACAAATCCTTGCCACACAGGTAAATAACTATTGCTGAAGTGCTGATTACTTTTTCCTGAAGCTATTAAACCATACCATCACTTCAAAAAACTTCTTTTATCAAATCATATTTCAGAGTTCTAATCTCCAAAATTTTATTCCTATTAATCACAAAATCTGAAGTAAGTATTTTGTTACATAAAGAAGTTTGTAAACAAGTAAACTGTAAATTTGTTTCAGTGGCAGCAGCTCAGACTAAGACCCTGAAAGTCTCTAGTCCTGCAGGAGATAAAGGAACTAGAATGCAGCTAAGGCACAGATGGGATCGCAGGCTGAAGGCTTCAGATGTGCCTCATATTAAGTCATTCATATACTTGGCAAAAGCAAGCAGATTTCAAAATGCATGCATTAACAAGGAGAGGTGTAGGCCTGCCAAGCTAGTTTTCCTACAGATTTTGACAGGCCAACTTTGACCCTTTAAGAACATGGAAAAGACAGATCCCTTGAAGAAGGACATCAGAAAAGCATTAGAGTAACTGGTGAGAAGCCTGACTTCATAAACACACAGTAACAATGAGATACAAATTCATCAAAATACCATGCCTGATTGATCAGCTCTCCAGCGGCCAGAAACAGATGAGCACGTACTCTGACACTGTTCATTTCTAGTGTAACTTGCCACTGCAGTGTTTTAAGGAAAAATTAACCATAAACCAAAGAAAGTTCATCTCAGCCATCGTTTTCTTTCAGTCCTCCTGGTTCTTGTAAAGCCATATTCCTTAATAAATCTGTTGAACATCTTCCACTACATCATGTTGCTCAAAGCCTCATCCAACCTGACAAACTTTTCCAGGGATGTGGCATCCACAACTCCTCTGGGCAACCTGTTACAGTCTCTCACTACCCTCATCATAAAACATGCTCAAACTTTAGGTCAAGATTGAGAAAACCTCAACTGGACATAAGCAACACACAGGAATGAGTTGAGTGAGCTGGGTAACTTCAGCAAAGTTGGAAGTCTTCAGTTTTCAATAAGCATGATATAGGAAACCCCCTGAGAGAAACACCTCCTGCCCTCTGCTCATCTGGCTAACCTAGCATGGAAGAGGCTCCTCTTCACACCTGCAGTCTCAAAATCTGCACCTCAAATCCCACTCAGTCTTGACCTCCTGGCCTGAGAAGCTGTCATGGTTTAACCCCAGCCAGTAACTAGGACCACACAGGCGCTAGCTCACACCACCCTGTACAGTAGGGAGAAAAGGAGGAAAAAGTCAAAAAAAAAAAATCGTGGGCTGATATAAAGACAATTTAACAGAACAATAACAGAAAAGGAAAATAACAATAATAATAATAATTGTAAAAGAATCATAGAATTGTTAGAGTTGGAAGGGACCTTAAAGACCATCTAGTTCCATCTGCTGCCCTGGGCAGGGACACCTCCCACCACACCAGGTTGCTCAAAGCCCCCTCCAACCTGGCCTTGAACCCCTCCAGGGATGGAGCATCCACAGTTTCTCTGGGCACCCTGGGTTCCTCCAAGTCAAGAATTTCTCAAGTCTCACCACCCTCAAAGTAAATAATTTCTTCCTAATATCTAACCTAAATCTCCCCTCTTCCAGTTTAAAACCGTTCCTCCTCATCCTGTCGCTACACCCCCTGATCAAGAGTCCCTCCCTGGCTTTCCTGGAGCCCCTTCGGGGGCTGGAAGGGGCTCTAAGGTCTCCCCGGAGCCTTCTCTTCTCCAGACTGAACAATCCCAATATATAAAGGTGCATAAGTCCATGGGACCTGATGAAATCCATCCACGGGTCCTGAGAGAACTGGCGGACGAAGTTGCTAAGCCCCTCTCCATCATATTTGAGAAATCGTGGCAGTCTGGTGAAGTTCCCACTGACTGGAAAAAAGGGAACATAACTCCAATATTCAAAAAAGGAAACAAAGAAGACCCGGGAAACTACAGGCCGGTCAGTCTCACCTCTGTGCCTGGCAAGATCATGGAGCAGATCCTCCTGAAATCCTTGCTAAGGCACATGGAGAATAAAGAAGTGATTGGAAACAGCCAACATGGCTTCACCAAGGGCAAATCGTGCCTGACAAATTTGGTGGCCTTTTACAATACTGCCACAGATTTGGTAGACAAGGGCAGAGCGACTGACGTCATTTACCTGGACCTATGCAAAGCATTTGACACTGTCCCGCACGACATCCTGGTCTCAAAATTGGAAACTCATGGATTCGATGGATGGACCACTCGGTGGATAAGGAACTGGCTGGATGGCCGCATCCAAAGGGTTACAATCAATGGCTCAATGTCCAGGTGGCGGCCAGTAACGAGTGGTGTTCCGCAGGGGTCGGTACTGGGACCAGTACTATTTAACATCTTTGTCGGTGACATGGACAGTGGGATAGAGTGCACCCTCAGCAAGTTTGCTGATGACACCAAGCTTGGTGGCGCAGTTGACACGCTGGAGGGAAGGGATGCCATCCAGAGGGACCTAGACAGGCTGGAGAGGTGGGCTCATGCAAATTGCATGAAGTTCAACCAAGCCAAGTGCAGGGTCCTGCACCTGGGACGTGGCAACCCCAGGCACAAATACAAGTTGGGTGGAGAATGGCTGGAGAGCAGCCCCGAGGAGAAGGACTTGGGAGTGCTTATGGATGAGAAGCTCAACATGAGCAGGCAGTGTACACTGGCAGCCCAGAGAGCCAACCGTGTCCTGGGCTGCATCAGGAGAAGTGTGGCCAGCAGGTCTCGCGAGGTGATTCTGCCCCTCTACTCTGCGCTCGTGAGACCCCTCCTGGAGTACTGTGTCCAGCTTTGGAGTCCTCAACACAGAAAGGAGATGGACCTGTTGGAACGGGTCCAGCGGAGGGCCACGAGGATGATCAGAGGGATGGAGCACCTCTCCTATGAAGACAGGCTGAGAGAGCTGGGGTTGTTCAGCCTGGAGAAGAGAAGGCTCCGGGGAGACCTTATAACAGCCTATCAATACCTGAAGGGAGCCTACAGAAGAGCTGAAGAGGGTCTCTTTGTCAGGAAGAGTGGTGACAGGACAAGGGGCAATGGTTTTAAATTGGAAGAGAAGAGATTTAGATTAGATATAAGGAAGAAATTCTTTACAGTGAGGGTGGTGAGGCACTGGAACAGGTTGCCCAGGGAAGTTGTGGATGCCCCATCCCTGGAAGTGTTCAAGGCCAGGCTGGATGGGGCTTTGAGCAACCTGCTCTAGTGAGAGGTGTCCCTGCCCATGGCAGGGGGGTTGGAACTAGATGATCTTTAAGGTCCTTTCCAACTCTAGCCATTCTATGATTCTATGATTCTATGATAAAATAAAATAATGCAACACAAGCTGCTCTCGCCACCTGATGACAGATTGCTCAGCCTGCCTCAAGCTGTGATCATGGATCCCTGCCCCCGGCCAACTCCCATTTATATACTGCACATGACATCTGTGGTACGGGATATCCCTTTGGCCAGCCTGTTTTGTCTATGCTCTCTCTCAGCTTCTAATGGGAAGCTGAAAAAGTCCTTCACTAACGTGAACAACAGCTGGCAACAACTAAAATAATATGCATTATCAGCATCATTCTCACACCACACCCAAAACACAGCAGCTACAAGCAAGAAAATTAACTCCATCCCGGCTGAAACCAGGACAGAAGCCAAGAGAGATCTGAGGTCTTAAAGTAGATTATATGCTTTCCAAATCATGGAATAAAGGCTCTGAAATCGGGAAGAAATGGGAGAACTGATCACAACAAAACTTGACAGCCAGTGTTCACTGTTCCTTTAACTCAAAAGCATTTGGGGAAGAAAGATCAATTTTCTTTCCTCAATCTAGAAACAGGGAGAAGAAAAATCCTCAAAAAATATAGTCTTTGTGTTCCTGGTCTGGAATGAAACAGAATATGCAGGTGGCTCATGAAACAATAAGGTAACACCACCAAAATCCAGCAGTAGCTACATCTCTACAGGTAAAATAAAACAGGGCCAGGAGACAAGCTTAGGCATGAGATCACTGGCCATTGTCACTGCTTGTTCCTTTGCCCTGTAAGGAACCGTAGGGAGAAGGGCCTGATCCCAACAGGCAGCATGGAAAACGTACCATCAAGTCAGTCTCCACTTGTCTCAGAGGCCTCACACCCTCAAGAACCCCTTCAAGACCTCATCCCACACCCCAGGGGTGTCCAATGGACGCTCCCAGTACTGCCACACGCAAACACCGCTCCGGTGAGCCGCGTCCTGCAGAAACAGAGGCACAGTGCTGGGCTCAGCAGCCTGCCCGCCCAGCGCGGCACAGCCTGGGGGCCCTCAGTGGGCGCCATTCGTCCTTGCGATTAGAGAACAGCCCTCAGCCCTATCTTACTGTACTGTTTAAGACATAACCAGTATTTTCCTCAAAAAGGACCGCTCCGTAACAGGGTAAGATGTCATATGTCCAGCTCCTCAGTGGCTGCGATATAAACCTCAGGTATAAAGAAGGTTTCTTGAAAACAATGAAACATCAGTGAAAGCAATCCCAGGAAAGACTGAAGTTGCAGGATGATAAAGGAAAGAAGGAAAAGCAACTGGAGATATACTTTCTGAACACCAGAAGGAGAGCAAAATTAACTAGACAAATGAAGACACACCGACCAGAGGTCTAAGCCGAGATCTGCATTCAATTCCCTGCTCCACCACAGACTTCCTGGGACAACTTGATGAAATCATCTAACCTCATTTAAATTATTAATGAAAATTGAAATCTAGAAGAATAATCTTCCCTAGTACTGCCAAAGAAGCTTTTTTGTACTCTAGCTTCAGAAACCTTCCTCAGAACAAAGATAACAAATTTATTTAAAACAGCTTACAACATCTAATAAAGGAAAGCAACACAAAGGTTTGAAAGGGAACGGCTCCAAACCCGAAGCACCTGCCATTAGCATCGCCGCAGCTTTGCAGGCATTCCCCCATTTACTTACAATCAGAATTCAAAACTGGTAGATTTATAGGGCAGGTCTCCCTTTCATGTGCAATTCTCCTTTGCTTCCTTACTACGTTTTTTCTTGACAGCTCCCCATTTTGACTGGCAGTACAAGAAAACGCAGGAAAATTAAACTTTACTTTAGAAAGCCATGAGATTTTTCTCAGCAATACTGATAAGAACTAGATGCTAAAGGCCACAAGCACTGCTCACCTTAGTGATGAGAGGAAAAAAAAATAAAAATGACACAACTCTATTAATTTTAAGTGACATTTAACCAGCAACCCTTGCCTGTTTTTAAAAGTTCATGCATAGCATTTTATATTTTTTTTTCAGGCTTTGCCCCTTACTATGAGATATGTCATGGATTACACCTTTTTATAACCAAGTACATAAATATTTTTTTAAATACCCAGTGAAACCCCAAAACCCCGCCCTGCCTCTACTAAAGTGGCTGATGCTTGGTACCCAACACTGACTTGCGCAAAGTGCAGCAGGTGGGGCAAAGGACCCACAGACACACACCCCCGCCATTAACATGATCTTCCTCCCTGGGAGGGACATATGAAGCAGAACTTTAGTGGAGAAGAATTAATAATGTGAAAAAAGTATATTCACAAAGAAAAGTAGAAGTATTATTAATTCACAATTACAGCGTTATTTATATTTGTAAATATAAACTTTAAAAAATACCTGATTTAAGACTGAAATTTAAGTAACTTCATTAGGATGTTGATTTATGAGGTTCAATGATCAACAGTTCTGGCATTCTTATTGTTAAAAGGAACAAAAAAGCCTAAAATATCCAACCAAAACCCCAGTCTCCTGCCCAACCCAAAACCCCACACAAACAGAGAGTGTGGAAAAAGAAAGGAGAATACTGAGAGAAAGTACAAAAAGGCAACCAAAAGAATAATCTTCCCTGCTTATGCATTATTAGACATAAGGCTCCTAAACTCTTTTAGAAGATTAACATATCAACTGCTTTTCCCTGCTTAAAAGGCAAACAAACATTATATTCCTGTAGCTGACGAAGGGGCAGTTTTAGGTCTCTCGCTACATAATAAGAGAAAGTCAAGACAATTACATAAACAACCTAGTTAGGATTAAATGCATTACAGAAAATAAACACTGTGAAAGCAATACGCTAAAAACAAGAGTTACATGAAAGAAAAGAGTTCTAGAACAAAGAAAAAAATTGTATTATTCTGGTCATTTAAAAGGCATTGCTTAGTTTGGGGGTTTTTTTTTGCTGTAGTTCTAAGAGACTTACAGCATTCAGAAACGAACGCTAAAAAAGAGAAGTAGTAGTTCCTAATACTAAAACATTTTACATTCAGAGCAGCAGAGCAGGTAAACTCTCATCCACAAGAGTTTGGGAATAATGAAGTAGCGTAATGAATAAACACAATGCAGAAATATATCCTGCTAAGCAATTAAACTTATAGATTATACTGAAACGAAGATAATCAACTGTCACAAGTGTAAGTTACAGCTAAAACTTTTCACTTAAAAAATGAAAGATTACCCAATAAGAATTTTTAATTTTTTAGATCAAACAGAATATGCAGGCTTTTTAAAGAGTTTCTTTCATGCCTCTTTTCACACCCATATATGAAACTCAACTGCTAGAGTTGTCTCCTGCTCCGTAAGCGCATAAGCTTTTGCATAGAGCTTGTAACCAAAGAACTTTCTCCACAAGATGCAGCAGAAGTCTTACCAAATCAGCACCAGCTTGAAGCAACACATCTGCAACATCAGTATGTCCATTTTCACAGGCATAGGTCAAAGCTGTATCTCCTGTCGCTGTGGTGGCATGAACGTTAGCTCCTAGAAACACAACAGAAGTTTCTTCTTATTGGACATCTCCTTATTAACTATTTCACATCGGTTAAACACAAAAATTGGTGACAAAAGCTATATCCTACTGACCAACAGCTTCCACAGCCCAAGGGCATTGCTCTCACGGAAAAATGGCTCTCGTAGTAAAAACAATCTGAGGCGAGGGGATAAGCCAAGGCTTGGAAAAAACATGACTGGCAATCTAAGCACTTAAACATATCCCCTCAATTACTCCTAAGTTCCCTCTACAGCAATGAAGATTTCAGTTGTTACGACAAAGAAAAGTGAACCCAGACGGTTGTCTAGACTATCCATTTGACAGGGAGCTGCATGCCAACAAGAATCAGACAAAATGTACGTAGGATTAATACTAATTCAAAAGACCATACACTTCTACAAATTTCATTTCTTCCATGGTCTTAAAAATAATTTGCTTTAAAACTGTTTTGTTGAATAATTTGACTAGCTTCATATATGCCACCTACATGAAAACTCTGCATGTTTCTTGCTATGTAATGCATTATTCTTCAAAAAATCTGCCAATGCAATTAGCCATTTCCTTATTTTCAAGGTGTGAGATATATTGAGGGACTCCCTGATGCCAAAACAAGGCTCCTCAATTAACTTTCTACATTATCAGAAGTGAAGCGCAAGCAGCGCTCCAAGTGAGCTGGTAACGGGTGTCACATGCTGGTATCACTGCACAGAGAGACAGCTGTTACTGTCCTTCAACGAGCAGGGAGCATTACTTTCTAGAATTACAAATCCAGACAATTTTATGCTTATTCTTAGAAAAGAATCACTTCCCATTATAAGGAAGATTTTCAAAATGCAGCTCCCTTTATTTATTTTTTTATACCGTATTACTACACTTTGGTCTCTACCAACTTTAAACTAACAGATGAAGTTTGAAGTGTCATTCCCCCAACTCCAGCAAGATTTAATAATTACTGTACAATGTCGTAGTAAAACTCATTCAGCACACTGCATGCACTATTTCCCAGGTCACAATTCCTAAAGTACTGGTTACGCAGGGAGGCTGACTGCAGATAACCAGGCTCAGCCAAAGCAGGAGTAGCATGTAAAAACAAGCATTATCTGTATTAACATTGTGTCCTAAATGCAGTTAAGCTGGAAACAATGTTCCTAAGTTGATGGTTTTTACATATGCAACAGAATCCAGTGCTCCATAAGACACTTTCCTCTGTTAACAGTATCAAACAATAGTAATGTGTAACTTTTTTCTTTTTTCTTCTTTTTTCTTCTTACTAAGGTATCTGAGAATATAGTTTCTTGTTACAACACTGCCACCATCAAGCCCAGGTATCTTCTAAATCATATAGAGCATTGAGTCTATAACATCTGTGGCCTAGATCGTTTGCACTGTACACATACCTGCTGCCAGCAAGTATTTCACCAATTCAAGATGACCCTCTTGAGCAGCTTCCATCAAAGGTGTTGAGCAACCAAGTTCTATATCAGCTCCTGCCTTAATAAGGAAGTCAGCTACTTCAGAGAACCCTCCACAACAGGCCAGAGTAAGAGCCGTTTCCTGCGTTTCTTCTGTCTGTGCATTTATATTTGCCCCTAGGAAACAAAACAGCTGTTACTTTAACTGAGCAGCCACAGGGCAGAGAGGTGAATGCTCATCCCCTCCACAGTCTGGGCGTTTTAGCTTTGCTGTGTGGTGACAGCAACGAGCAGCAACAGCCACCCGCTACATCAGAAGAACTGGCACAGAATACCTAACGGCAAATGGTCAACGCTGCATCCTTCATAAGGAAGGCTGAAGACAAGACAGCGAGCTCACCTTGTGCCAGCAGCAAGGCTACCATCTCTTCATGGCCTTCCCGGGCAGCTTCCATTAGAGGAGTGTAACCTTCATCATTAACTTCCTCTAGGTTAGCTCCCCTTTCAATCAGAAGAGCTGCTAACTCCACGTGTCCACCACAAGCAGCCAGAGTGAGCGGAGATTCAAATGAATCTGCAGGCATGTTCACCTGAGCACCACTGTCTAAAAGCAAGCGTGCCACTTCCACGTGCCCATCCTACAAAACAAAGGTGAACACAAAAATCAGAAACAGTTGAAGTTACGTGACACTGTAGCTGCAATCACTATCACACTAGGTCTGAAAATGATCCTAAAAAGACCATGTCTTTTTACTTATGATGGTTCAATTTATGACACAGTTATGGCAATACTTTGATTAAACTGACATTTAAGTTAGGCTTAAATGCATGAGGAAAAAAACTAGATATATGATGTTTGTTTGGTTGTTTGTTTTTTTTTTTCTTCTTTCTCGAGGCAGGAGGGAAAGAGTTATAGGATAAGACTTTCTTAAGTATCCAGCAAAATACCTGAGAAACAACAGTAATAGAGATAACAAACAGATACCATAATCAATAAATCCACTAAACACAAAAACAAGCATTGGAAAAAATATTTTCTTTTTCTTTGTATTTGATTCATGGCTTCTACAGACAACAAAACTCCAACTGGGCAGTTTCTAGATCCTGGGACAGATACCTACCGAGAAACTGAAGTGGGTTACAATGAGGTAAGTTACAGGATGATGGAAGACTTGAACAAATCCTGAAGGAGACTGCAGAGTGCCTTGGGGTGAGGCAATCTTTGCCACAGAGGGAAGAGAATTAAGATTGCCACAGCAGTCTGAGCCCTTACCAATCAAAGCATATAAATGCAGCTGTTAACTTCTCAAAAAACTATTTCTAAACTCCTCAAAGTTACTTGAAACAGGCCAAGTACCAAAAATCCATGTGTCTAGTTTAACCACAGCCGGCAACCAAGCAACATCAGCTGCTCACTCGCTCCCCCCCAGCCGGGGAGAGACAATCTGAAGGGTAAAAGTGAGAAAACTCCCAGTTTGAGATAAAGCCTGTGTAATAGGTAGAGCAAAAGCCACACACACAAGCAAAGCAAAACAAGGAATTCATTCACTACTTCCCATTGCCGGCCATTTTCCCCCACCTCCTCCTTCCCCCAGCTTTCCATACTGAGCACGGTGTTACAGGGCCCGGAATGTCCCTTTGGCCAGTGGAGGCCAGCTGCCCCGGCTCTGTTCCCTCCCAATGTTCTGTGCACCCCTAGCCCACCGCTGGTGGGGTGAGGAGCAGAAAAGGCCTTGACACTGTGCAAGTGCTGCTCCACAGTAACAAAAACATCCCTGAATTATCAACCCTGTTTTCAGCACAAATCCAAAACACAGTCCCATACTAGGTACTGTGAAGATTAACTCTACGCCAGCCAAAACAAGCTCACCGTGTTTCACCTAAGGTGTGGTTTGTAGAGAGCCACAACACCTCTGAGAAGGGGAAAACACAGAGAAGTTTTGGTAAACTTCTTCTTTCCTTTCTTTAGGAAAGAAGAAACATGTGCATGGTTTCTCGCTCCCGCATAACTTAAGAAAATGGGACCCAAACACGTGGCACAATTTGGAGAAGAGATCTTGGAAAACTGAAACCAGTTACAAACTACACCTAACAACAGGGGAAGGGTTTGAGCCACACAAAGAATGCCCAGTGAGACACAGAAGGTCTGAGGGTCTAATCAGAGGACATTTCATACTAGATTTTTCTTCAGCATACACAAATAATAGGATAACTTAAGGATGGAAAGGGAACTCCAAGTAAAAGACTTGAATCAAAACATGCTCTTTGTATCTCTCAGTGGAGAGAAAACTACTTGCTGCCTTGCACATAGCAGGTGCATAGGAATCAGGGGCATCCCCTTGGTGACACCATTTGCCATCCAAAGAAACACAGGGTTCTTCCAGAAGGAGTGAACTCTCAGCCAGCTTTGATGGTTTAGAGCCCTATGGCCTGACACAGTGGTTCTCCCGGGATGTGACAGTTAAACTAGCCCCAACACACATTGACAGATTTTGCAAGAGAACTAAAAGAATACTTCTTCCTGAGGAAGACATAAAAAGGGTGAATTTCAGTGGCAAATAGCAGATGTTTTTATGTCCTGGGAAGGAAATCTAAATAGAATTGGGCAATACTAAAGGGCAAAACCAAAAGACACTGAAGACCTCTGCCCAAGGATGAAGCCAGAGCTGTCCAGGCTAGGGCACTGATACCTAGGGGTGATTTATAAAGTTATAAAGCTAAGAATTCTGCTAATTTCCAAAGTTAAAGAACTTCTTATGTATTAGGAATGGCACCTTCAAATGAACTACCAGTTCCCCATTCTGATTTCACCAGAATTGTCAGCCAGTACCTCAAACACCTAACAGAGCTACAGAAAAGGGGGCAAGAGGGGTATCAAACATGCAACTCCTGTCAACACTTGTCTTAAACTGACCATGAAGCAGGTAGTAACCAACCTGAGACTGAGAGCAGTCAGTTCTGGAAATTAAACACAGGCTGTTGTTCTCAGAGAAGCTGGCTAAAAGCCAACCGCCTCATCTAACTAAAGGCATTATCCTAGGTGTGGCACTCCATCTTGACCAAAACATACTAAAACTCAGACACTTATAAAATAATTGGTGATCAGAGACCAGACATCTCAGCTTCCTGTATTTGCAGCATTCACTAGTTGGAAAACAGTGAAGACTGGGAAAAGTCACAATAATTTGTTGGAACGGTTCCCTTCTGCAAGGGTGCAGCCGAAAGATAACAAGGAACAAATTCCACCATTCGACTTGGAGGCGCAACTTCATAGGATTAATCTCCTCTCTGTTATTTTTAAAGGTCAATACATACTCTGTAATGCAAACTAATCTGAAACATCCAACAGCTAAAAATGTGCAGACAACCCACACTTCTTTGTCTTCACCAAGTGAGACATTTCACAGCCCCCAAGTCAACCCAGGGCTTAGGCTTTACCACCATGAAAGAAAAAAAAAAACGAAAAAAAAAACCCTAAACCCGAACAGAACAGTGGGCTGATTAAAACACACAGTTTGCAGTCAACGCTGCAATCTCCTTTAGGTGACAGCACACACTCACTGCAACCGCGTCCTTCTGAATTCCTTATTGGCACTGGGCTCTCCTGCAGGGAAGACTATTCAAAGATACTATTACCATCTCACTATCGGAAGACTTCAACACAGCTTGAGACATTATAATCTGACCTTGATCAGTTGCATCATCACCTCCCAACTGCACTAAAAGAACACTTGATCCTCCAGCACTCAGAAGACTGGAGGAACATTGCAGCCTGTCTTCTAAGGATTAGAGACTACTGGGAGCAAATTAAGTTCTCCTCCGTTCACTGTGCTTCTTATGAAAACAAGGTCCCTGTTCTTTCTTCCAAGAAGTTCTCCAGCTTGAAGAATACATAAAAGGTCACCTAAGGCATGGACAAAAATGGTTGCAAATACGCTTTGACACAATAGCACACTCTTTACTAAGATGAAGCTGTTGGAAAGGGAAGCTTTTCCTCAACAGCTGCTTTGAAATTATACAAGTTTCCCAAGAACTAAACTACTTTTGACCAATCATTTTATTTTCAAAAGAAAAACCTCCTGTCACCATTTACAGAAACCTAGAAGAGAGCAAACCCTCTCTACGTGCAAAACAACGTCCTGCATGTGCCCTTTCACCACTGCCATGTACTATTCATCCAGCTTGGTGCACTTCTGGGAGGCTCATACCATGATGCTCTGAGAGACCTTGTTTCTAAAGACAGAGGGGGACTCTTACACTAACCAAAGAAACAGTGACGTGGGCTCAACCTACTGCTTTACTGCACTGCAGATGAGTTACCCCTACATTTCACAGAGGGAGCATTTAAAACAACACATCACACTCCCAAAAATTAGAATAACTTTTCCCGATGACCAATTTGACTGAGAAGCTGACCCCCTGTGGTAACTAAAGTAAAGGCTTTCTTATGATAAAATGTAATACACGCTCACTTGCAGACCCAAAGCAGCTTGTTAACAAAGGCTCACTTTATTTTATCAGCTCTTTTATTCCTCTTATTGAAAAGGGAGCAGTACAAATAAAAGCTATTTACCATGCAGGCCTCCATCAGCGCCGTGTGCATCTCATCTGTTTTATGTTCTTGATCAGCTCCAGCTTCAAGCAAAAAACGAACCATATCTAAATGGCCTTCAAATGAAACAGATCAAAATAAATAAGCATTTAATATTGTAAACCTTTAGAGGTACAGACAGTAAACAATGAAATCATTTAGATGTTCATAGTTTGCTATTACAATTTTTACAAGTAATAATTCACAAACCTGCTCTTTTTAAACTACTCTAAAAAATACCAGTGCAAAACAGACAGCCAGTCTGTAGACAGTCTTTCCCAACGATACTGCCCAACTATGAGATGAAGACAGACCTCTCTAATTCAAGTTTAGACAACAGGAAACTTTCCTTGTGACTTCAAGCTATAAAAGACTGTGCTTGTTCCTTATTCAACTGTATAGTGACATATCATTCAAGTGTTCCAAGGCAGCATTCAAAATCCAGTATTCCAAAACCCTTAAGAAAATATTCAAAAGTACGGCTGAAAGCTTTACTCAGATAAATCCTAGGAAATAAATTTAAACAAAAATACAAAACAAGGCAAGAGACAATACCTTTATAGCATGCAAGCGTAAGTGCACTTTCTTTGAACTCGTTGGAGTGAGTGTTGATTCCTGCACCATATTCCAGCAATACTCTTGCAACCTCAACATGACCCGCGCTGGCTGCTTCCATTAAGGGGGTATGCCCATTCTCATTGTGGTCTTCTATATTAGCACCAGCTTTCAATAGCACCTTCACTATGTCAACAAAGCCCCCAGCACAAGCGTAAGTGAGAGCCGTGTTCCCTGCAGAGAAGAAGTTTAGATGAAAGGCCTTTCCATCACCCACTCCTAATACAGGAAAGGAAATTAGTTTTACCAGCTCTGAACAAAACCAAGTACATCACTAGCAGCAGCCATTTACCTCGCAGCAATGTCACTACAGCCAGTAATTTCAGGCTGGGTATAAAATCCCAACACAAATATAATGTGAAAGAGTTTTAATGCTAAGCCAATATTACAACTCAGGATGCTTTTCTTTCATTATTATGTTTCCTACTTCAGCACGCAGAGAGATCAAACACACACAAAAAGATCAATGAGTGATTTTCACGCTCACTGTAGAGTTTGGGCGGTGAGGAGGCAGTTTGGGTTTTTTCTGCCTAAGACTGTATCCTGTAATCCCTTGAAAACCTTCTGCTGGCTGGATGAAAATACATTCATAATTTAAAATTTTGGTACTGTAAGTGACAGAATCATATAAGGCTCATGCTTTAAACGCTACAGTCAATTTTAAGGTAAGTTTTGCTTAATATGGCTAAACCTCAAGGTAAAAAGATAGTTTAGACATCCAACTGTTAAAATTTGAACAAAGTTTTAATTCTGTCTCAATATTAGCAGAACCCGATTGCAGGTTAATATTCTCAGCTAGGTTAGTTAAGCTGTGATCAAGTATCAGCAATGTAGGCAACATCCAATGCTCAAAGAATTGTACCTCCTCTTTGGTAAAAAGCCATAGACTGAAATAACTGGTCTTGACCAGATGTGTCCCATGGTCATCTCACTGGGTAATTTTGGATTATACAGATGAGAAAAACTAAACTTCATGTATTTTTCTGGTCATCTAACACCACAGCGGTTTTCACAGGAACAGTGCTTTCCATTACAGTTTGTATTAAAGACAATCTTTAATAATGGCCTCAGAAGACTCTAAACACATCCGCTATGAATCTGGCCTATTCTTAATAGTTCCTGTCATGTTTTCTAGTGAATGAAGCTATCAGACAAAACCACAGATCTTCAGAACAGCTGCACGTCTTATGTGCCAGTCTTATTAATTCTTCGTGTTCCTGCTTCCAGTTACCTGTTGAGGACTGTGCGTTGACATCTGCACAATGAACAAGGAGAAGTTTAACAATATCTACGTAGCCTCCACTGGCAGCTGCCATTAAGGGAGTTATGTCTCCTTTATTTCCTCGATCTTCAACGTTTGCATGCATTGCTAGTAGCACCTAGAGGAAAAAGCTCACTTTAATACATAAATTGTAACACCAACATTTTGCTTTTAGTTCAGTGTGGCCATGAGAATGATGTCCCAGCCAGTCGTGACGGCCCCGTGCAGTAATACCCCCCAGTGGTGAGGCACAATGGCACTCCCTAGTGCCATTTATAATTACTACCCAAACTGTGCTCTGCTTCGGGAAATGCTGGCTTTCTACATTTGCTCAGATCTGCTAAAATCATCAAGTTACAGTGCAATACTGACATTTCCAAAAGCCACAGGGCAGTTCCATAAGCAGAATGACAGCAGAGAGACTGTGAACTTGCTCTAATGACCAGAGTGCACACAGGGTCATGCCTACAGGGAAACAGTTTTCTCCCCATACTCTTGCCTGGCACCAAAACATCAAGCTGGCCACTTTCTGAGAACTGTCGCCTAAACATCTTCAAAGCAGCACAAATTCTGCCCTTAGATACGCAAGTACAAAAGCCAAAAATTAACACAAATTAATGCACTGTTGATACAGATGTCATTAAAAAAGGATTGAGTGACTAAGACATGAGTTTTTAGAAGGTAACCACTTGTAGTGTTTGCTTTTGTTGCTATTTTAGATCTTACTGGAACATCTGCTTGGCAGAACAGCTTGACTGCATCTAAAGCAACGTCAGAAAAGCAGATACATCATAAAACACAAGATACATTCCTCAGAAGAATCCCTTAAACCTAAAGGCATATATGACGGCATTTTCCATTAAAAAGACAAATGATAACTGGAAGCCCACCATGTATTAACTGATACTCCATTTAGATTGTAAAAAAATCAGAATAGCTAAAATGTTTACCTACCAAAGACACCCACTAGACAATGCTTACAAAGGTTTAGTTGTGATTGTATTTGTTACTTACTTGTGCCAATTCATAATATCCTGCTGAACAGGCCAAGCAAAGGAGACTCTCCCCTTCTTCAGTATGTTCATTCACGCTTCTTCCTTCATCCAACAGCTTCCGGACAGCATTTACATCCCCATCTGAGCATGCTTCTGCCAAACTGCGACTGGAAAATCAGTTACCACAGAATAAGCTCAAAATGAATCTGCAATAGATGGGTAGCCTTCCTATACAAGGAAGAAGTCTTTGCTTAAAGACTCATGACATTAGCACTAATCCTTACTAGAAAATACACCTTACGGATATTTTTTAAAAAAAAAAAGTATACACGTTATTTCCAGAGATGAAATGGAGATAAAGACTTTGCTTATATCTAAATTAGCTCTTGTCCTCATCAGTTGCTAACTCACATAAGTCCTCATTTATACTAGATGGAGAAAAGAGTACTCAAAACTAGGTAATTTCTGGCGTTTGCAAGATACAGATGTAAATCTCACTGATGCTATCGACACTTCGGTGCAATGCCAGACACACAGAGGCTGTGACCACAATGAACTACTGGCTATAGATACCGGGGCAAATTTCTAGTAGAGATAAAGCCAAAAAGTGAACGGCCTTGTATCACAGAGACCGCTAATACTGAACACTGCAACACAACAAACTTCTGACCACTGTCTCTCCTGTAGCAGGACTATCTCCTTCTGTGCACAAAGCTTTTTTTTCTTCTAATTGAAAACACCCAGTTTCTTAATATAAGCAACCATTTCAAAGAAAAATCCTTACTTTACCTAATGACATCTTAAAGGAAGGAAGTTTTCAGATGGATGAAATAAGCCAATTGAACTGCACAGTTTTTAAACAGCAATAACAACACAAATCCTACATGGAACACTACTAACTCATACTTTTAAAAAAGCCACGAGAGGTAATTACAAGCTGAGAGTTAAAAGGAAAAGACAAGACAAACCCCAAGTTCTTGGCATCTAAAAGCTCAGAAGTCTACAATCACTACTTTAACCATCATTAACCTCTGGAGTAGAGAGAATAGCTATTTCCCCTGAGACTACAAAAGTACACTTAAACAAATCTTGAGAAAGGTGAGCAGAGTTTCAGTTTATTTCAGACCAAGTCAACTGTCCTTTAAATCTTTTTCTATATATTAAAAAAAAAAAAAAGTCTAACAGCAAAGATAATTGTTAAAGTATTGCTAACAAAAGTGTAAACAAGAACAAGTCCTGCTCAGTACCAACTCAGTTACACTTCTCCAACTGAGGATATAATTTTATTTAGAAAATATATGCAAGGAGTCATGGTGTCTCAGCCACTGGGAGCCCAACCACAGTTAATGGCCTGGTGGGAAGGGGAAGGGAGGAAGAGCCGTCTGTCATAAACAGTAGTGGACTGTATGGTGATGCATTCCTATCATTTGAATTCCTATTTCATTTGCAAGACATGAAAGTTTGTTACTTAAAAACTAGTACACTTAGATTCATTAAAAACCTCCAACTTCTACTTTTATTCTGTAAAAGATAGAAGGTCACTCAAGAAATTCACTGACAATGAGGAAAATATCCATTTGTGCACAAAGTTCCCCCAAGAAAGCATACAAGTTTCAATTTTCAATTGTTCAAAGATTGTAATGCTTAAACTGTGCAAGTCCCTATTTTAACAGGAACTAATTTGCTATATACCCCAAAACGAAATAAACTGTGCTGGCAGCTGCTATATAAAAGCTGAGATCTGACCTGCCAGTATCTGATCAGTTACATTTGCATTGTAATCACCAAGTATTTTAAGCAAAATAATTGATATTTTGGTAAAGTTTATTATTTGGCTACATAGTCGAGTCCCTGCTCTGAAGCAACAGGATCCCAGCAAAAGGCCGCAGGACACCATCAAACCTGCTGCCTTCTCCTTGGAGGTGGTGTGGGAGAGCTGTGTGCTCACGGCAGGAGCGGTCCGTCCCACAGCCCTGCTCCAAACCACACCTAAGCTGGCATTGGCAGCTCAGGACCCCCCTTCAGCCAGCGGGAAGGGGGGTGGTTCACGCCCTTCTGCACACCCACAGTCCAGCCTTTAGAAACACCATAACCTGCGAGACAAATCCTGAAACTGATCCAACATTCTCAGAAGATGACCTTAAGCCACCTCATATAATACAGAACTGCAGCAAAACAAAACATGCTCTGGGAAAAAACTCGTAGCTTATTCTAGGTGACCCAGGCACTTCAAGAGGTCTCCCAGTTTGCTCTCTGCTCAGGTTCCCTTTGAGATATTTCCAAGACATTTTGTAAAAGTGATAAGAATGCCATTGGCATGCTCTTCCAAATGAAGCACAGGATTCTATTGACCTTTGCTCCAAGGGTGCATTACTGGCTCACGTTCCACTTGTTGTCCACCATGAAACTCAGGTCTTTTTCTCCGAAGTTGATCTCCAGCCATTCAGCCCTCCCCATCCACACCAACGCACAGACATTCTTCCCCAGGCGCAAGACTTTGCATTTCCCTTGTTGAATTTTGTAAGATTCCTGTGGGCCCCCTTCTTCAGCTTGTCAAGGACCCTCTGAATGGCAGCACAACCTTCTGGTCCTTCAACCACTCCTTTCAGTTTTGTATCACCTGCAAACTTGCTGAGGATGCACCCTGTACCATCACGTGGGTCGCTGATGAAGACGTTAAGCAGCACTAATCCCAATACCATCCCCTGGAGTACATCACTAGCAACTTGCCTTCACCTGGACTTTGTGATACTAACAACTCTGAGCCTAATAGTTTGGAAGTTTTCAGTCCACCTCACTGTCCACCTATCTGGTCTGTACTTCATCAGCTTGTCCCACTGGACGCTGTAGGAAACAATGTAAAAGACTTGCTTAAATCAAGATAAACAGCCCCCACTGCTCTTCTCTCATCTACCAGTGTAGCCATCTCATTGCTGAAGGCTATCAGGTCAGGATTGATCTCCCCTTTGTAAAACCATGCTGACCACTTCCCATCATCATTTTATACTTACTGTGTTAGACAATGGCTTCCAGGAAGATTTGCTCCATGATCTTTTTTTAGGTACCTGCCTATAAGTCCTTTGGATCGTCTTTCTTGTCCTTCTTGAGGACAGGGGTGTCATTTGCTTTCTTCCAGTCCTCAGGAATCTCCCTCATTCCTCATGACCTTTCAAATAAATGGAGACTGGCCTTGCAGTGACATCAGCCAGCTCCTTCAGTACTCATGGGTGCATCCTATCAGGTCCCATGAACTTGTCTGCTGGACTATGTCCAACCTGTTTAAATGCTCCCTGATCTGATATCAACTAAGGGCAAGCCCTCCTTGGTCCAAGACCTTCCCACTCATCTCAGGGGCTTGGGATTCCTGAAAGCAAATGTCTCCAGAGAAGCACAAAGCAAAGGCAGCATTCGTGACCTCTTCCTCTTCCGTGTCCCCATCACTAAGTCAGGCCCACATCTTCCTTCACCTTCCTTTTGCAGCTGATACACTCACATTAGTATACCTTGTTGCCTGTCACACCCTTTGCCAGATTCAACTCCAGGTGGACTCTGGCTTTCCTAATCTCATCCCTATATGCGTGGACATTGTCTCTATGTTCCCCATGGGCCACCTGGCCTGCTTCAACCTCTTGTTTGCTTCCTTTTTATGTTCAAGTATGTGCCTCCAGCATATATTCATCTCCCCGTGTTTTGACCCACAGGTAATTTCTCTAGCTTCACTTAGGAAATTAAACTATATTTGTTCTATATTTGTATTTACATTTTGAGCAACAACTCAAGACCCTTAATGTAAGCACTTTGTTTTGCAAATCCCAAATCTGAATTTCAGGAGGACATTCATATGAAAGGAAACTTAAGACTTTCAATTTTTTATCTTCGATCCGCAGATCAACAGTGTAGGCAGTCACACCATCCCAACACTTTAGGAACTATCTGCATCACTTGTTAGAGTAGAAAATATTTCAGGAGCCCTAAAGATGGTCTGAAATTACCAAGTAGAAGAAAGCCTTTGACAACATAGGACAAATCCTCCGTTCTGTCACCATGGGAATTAAATGCCGTCCTCATTAATTATCAGTTACAAAAAGTTATCAGATAATACAGTTTCATTTTCCCCTAAGTTCCTGAGCAAGACCCCAGGGAAAATCGCTGCCCTGTTAAGTACTAGTATTCTCTTCCAACTTCTGCAATGAACTAGAATCATTAGTTTCCAACAAAGTATGCTGAGGCAGTAGTTAGAGAGCTATCACCAACTCTTCTACAGCTAAGAATTTAACTGGTTTTTGAAAAAGAAATCAGCTGTCTAGTACAAGAAAGAGCAGCAGGTGAGAAAGAAACATTTTTTATATTTTTCTCTTACACTTTGCAGCCAGTAACTTGATGGGACAGTAGTTACACCTTCGGATTCAATAACTTTGCTTCTGCTAGCAGTAGAGCAGATACATTACCAAGTACCAACTATAAAATTAACTGAAATTGAAATTAAAAACACAAACTTACATTCTATAGTTGGGAAATGGGAGGTGGGGAGCAATCAATACATACTTGTCCACTTGTCCTGCATTGTGATTGTTCTCTGCTCTCATCCGCGTCAATGCAGCAGCAGCTTCATCCAGCGCACAGCTGACAGAGGACGTCAGTCTTCGGAGAACCTCAGGATCTGCGAAGGCTTTACCATCGGCAGTGGACAATTTACCAATTCCTTCAGTGTATGTTCGTTCATCAGTCAGGTTAGTATGAAAGTCACACAAAAGAAATGCAAAGACACTATTTTAGATTTCAGCCACATGCACTATTAGTTAAAAATCATTTGCAAACATGCCAGAAAATCAGCTACTTACAAGTAACTGTTAACATTTGCCTAATACTTGAACATTTAATTAACCATAATATGGAAATAAGAAAACTTTTTATCAACTGGAAGCTTTACTACCTGTCCCAAATCTCCAACTCATACCTTTGAAGAAAAAAAACCAACCAACCAAACCCCGCCTCTCAGGGGAATAAGGGTAAGTCCAGGGGTAAAGCCCAGAAACAGAAGTTTGGGATGCCAGTATTATTCTACAGGTTTCATTTAATATTTTCTGAATGTGAAGAGTTTTCCTATTTAAAACATAAGGTTAATAACCCTTTCCCACCCAACTCCACCCAAAATGAAGTGGACTTAGCTCCAATACACTTTTTCTTTCTTAAGAGAAGAAAAAAAAAAACCCAAAACCTGTTACCTTAAATTCCCAATAATTTAACATCCCAAGCTTCACAGCTCTAGCTACAGGCACAAAAATTCTGAAACAAAATTTCAAATATTTTAAGTATACTTGAGATCAATGCACCCTCTCCATTAACACCACACAGCAGAAATGCTTGGACTCAAGGAACTTTTGTAACAGTTTCTTCTTTAAAAACAGTTTCTTTGCTGCAAGACTAAAGCTGAAGGCAAACACAGCCCAGCACTGTGAAAGCATTTATCCCTCTCATTTGAATAGCTGATATAAAATTACGGTACAGCTGTGTAGTTTTACTCCACACAGGTTTTACTCCGTATACTTCAGCACAGCCTGTTTTACACATGCAAACATCACTGCACAGTTGCCTCTGCCGTGTATTCAGGGTTTGTATTTTCATATACAAATGTGCAAATAGTGAGCAGTACCCCCCCACACACACCCCCCCCAGAACCAACACAAGCAACTTCACGTGCTACAAAAAGCAAGTGGCTAGTGGTTTACAGAATAGCTTCACCGGTGATGAATCAGTAACTTTTCCATTCCTTTGCTGTCAAACAGGGTCAAATTAGATATAAACCTCTGAAAACAACGCACCTTATTCCTCAGAAGATTTGCTATTTGGTACGGGCAGATCTTTGTGAGATTGATTTACATCACACCTACCACAACCCAGTGTGCAATGATCACAGAGTAAATACTGAAATCATACTTTCAAAGTTTCAAACATTGTCTTCAGACAATGTATTTCTCCAGTTTGGGAGCACCCAATTTGTTTCTCATTAATGTAATAATCAATCATCACCAAATTTCTCCACCCTGAAGGCCATTTAGGCCAGCATACGCTGGGCACCCTCTGTTACGTTGCCCCACAGCACCACCGGGCAGCGCTGGCTGACAGCAGTCAACCCGAGCACTGGTGCTGGCAGCGGTGACGAGTCCCTGCTCCGTCACCAGGCAGACATCCACCATGAGGTGCAGAAGGCTACTTGGCCACCTGAAACCGGGCACGGGCTACGAGGGCTGAGCTGAACTGCGTGGTCAGATCCAAGCGCACTACCTCCCTGGCTCCAACATCCTATCTCTGGATCACTGCAGCACTGTCAGCAGACTATGCTCTCATTGTCAAGAGACTATCCACTCTGCGATAAAATGAGAAATTACAGCTAGATTTGTCCACACCACACCCATGCGCTTGTCAAAGACTGGCTGGTGCACTACAGAGCGACCAGACCAGAGAAACTTAGGGCCACGGACTTGAAGAGGCTACCGGCCACATGCCCCCTTCCGCCTCCAAACTGTCGAGGCTGTAACCCTTCTAGCCCCTCGCTATAGCGAGGCTCTAAACACCAAGCCTCAAACACCACAGCTCACTCACATATTAATGTAAACTGAATTTGTTGGTGGTTTAAAAGGGGATGGGAGTCGTGTCAGCTCCGCAGTGGCGACAGGTGGGGCAGCAGGGGACAGTCACTGCAAAACTGCACCGGGGCATCAATTTAGTACCGAACCCAGAGGAAGCGGTAGTTTTTACAGAGACATGCTTTCCCGGGACAGCTCAGAGTAACCACACAGTGGCTACTTCTGGTGGCAGCACTGGCTTACGCTCGCTCGCAGTGGACGTAAAGGTACTGCCTAAGGAAAGAAAGGGAATTAAGTCTTCACAACTTGGCGCTAAGCACTCCTCATCCAGTAGGACCATTGCAACCAGAGCTGAACGCTGCAGTAAGCAAAGTGGAAAAGTACTTGAGAGAAATCTACAGGACTTCGAAAAATGACCCCCAAGCAAAGGCTAAAAAAGTGTAGATTTAGTTAAGAAGGAGCCGTACAACAGCAGTTTCCCTCCACTTCGAAGGGTCTAATGAAGGAGCTGGTGAACAGCACGACTGCTGGCAGAAGTGAGAAATAAAACAACCAGTCAAAAGGAACACCACCACCACAAGCCAAAAAAATAAACCCCAAACAAACTTTCAGACCTGGCCATCTGAAAGTGAAGGGGGTATCTCAATTGTTTCAAATCACTAAGATCAGACACGTCACCTAGACCAGCAGAACCTACACTTTACTAGTCTCACCGTGCCTGAAGTTTGCTTGTTGAAGCGTTCATACGCAGGATTTTGGGAGGCAAGAGAAGTCACACCACAGATCTAAGTCCTGTGCCCTGTAAAGACCGCAGAGCTCCTGCTCCACAAGATCTCTTCGCCGATTACTGCTCGTGGTCACCTGGAGGACTTGCCAACCTTTTCCTTCCAGCTCATGAAAGCACACATACAGCTCACTACAGTTTCGGACTCTGTCCCAGAAAAGGTGCTATAACCACACCAAGGCCTTTTGGAGGGTAGGCCAAAGATGCCTTTTAATTTCCCTCACCAGCCAGGGCTCAACCCAGGTGCCATTCCCAGCTGTTTATTTCATAGGTTTTTTTACATTGCACATGCCAGAACTAATCAACAGCCACAGAAGGCATCAGAGCAGACGTTTGCCAGGCTGCATGGGGTAAAAGGGAGACAGACTACACCAATTACCACTGTACACACCCATTCATTTATTTCCCTTTTGCAGCTTTACAGTACCATCGAAATAATTGCTCTTTTTTCCTTCTCCATGATTTAGGATGGCTATGCCAGGATCTTACTGCTCTAATGCTCACTTATCTTTTGATCTCTAATTTAATTGGGTTTGTCTCCATTTCATAACCATTTGTTCTCGTGTCACTCTCCTGAGTGTTTAAGACACCTCATCCACAAGGGACAGCAGCAGTTCATCTACAGGCAGGTGCTGGGCTAAATCTCTGCTTGTCTCCTCCCATCCAACGAATGCTGAAAGCATCATTAAGACCATTCTGCACTTTTGCTCAAATTCATCCTTCTTGCACACAACTGATCCCAGTTTCTCCCATTATTACAGTCTCACTAGCAGGTACTGATTACTGATCTGATACTGCCTGAATTGAACCCCAGTGTCTGACATTCTGTGCTTCTTTCTGTGGACTGATCACTGCTGCAGGATAAGTCTGAAAAGATAACGTGGGAGCAACTGCAGACTGTCTTCATTGAGAACAGTCTACAGTCATTAACCATATGGAGATGGTGATGTTCCCAATGCAAAGCTATAACTTACCACTAAAATGTTCATAAGCAAACCGAAAGGAAGTGCTTCCATACAACACGACCCGCCACACAAAGGCAAAAAAGCTGAATTTAAAAATAGATTAGATAGGTCCATAGAAGGCACAGGCTTTGCAGTAATACTAAGAACAGGGGTCCTGGAAGCCACTATTTAAGGACATTCCTGAATAAGAGACTACTGGAAGGACAGAGAGAGGAAAGACTATCACCTCCACCGTGACTGTACTGCTTTTCTCCCAGGTGTCCACAGCTGGCCACTGCAGGGCACAGGGAGCTAGAGACGCCCTCAGTCTGCCTTTTGGGTGGCAGTTCTTTAGCTGAGCACCTTCTGTCGAAGCCACATGCCAGTGTGTTCACAAACTCTGGCAAGGACAAGGCCAGCGGCACTATCATCAACTGAAGAGAGAGCTTTTAACCATCCCTAGGAATAGGTTGCCCATGGGAGTTGTGGATACCCCATCCCTGGAAGTGCTCAAGGTAAGGTTGGAGGGGGTTTTGAGCAGCCTGACCTAGTGGAAGATGTCCCTGCCCACGGCAGGGGAGGTGGACTGGATGATTTTTAAAGGTCACTTCCAACCCAAAAGATATTCTGTAGTCTCTCCTGACTGGAAATAGATGACCTAGCTCCTCCCCATCCAACACATCAACACACAGACTGTAGATCTCTAAATTAGAGAGAAAAATATGAGTTCCAAGATCTGCAAGCAGATTAGTTCTTCTACTGGGTGACAAACCACCAATTCTATGGCACACAGACTAAGGCTGCATCTGAAAAGGGTATTTACACCAGTTTAACCAAGTCAACAATTCAACAGTTCAGCAGAGATGAAATGTCCAGTACAACTGACTGCTGGTTGAGGTTGGAGAGGGTGACTGTTTTTTTCCTAAAGCTACTATGGCACACAGCATGACTGAACTTAGTGGCAGATAATGCCAGATGTTCCACATGTTAGTGCCATTCTAAACTATTTAAATTAGCCTGAAGTTGACTATAGAGGTGTATGTGAACAAGAAGCTCACCTTTCAAGAGAACAGCTTGCTCATCAGATACACACCTCTGCCCCAATAACCAACAGTCTGATTTGAAGCATGGGTTTTCTTATTGCCTTTCAGACTCATCAGGATATTCCTAAACTAAGCCAAGGTTTAAGTTTTAGGGTAACCTGAAATGAGCTGGTAACCTCTCAGCATCATTTTCCTAAGTTTAACAAGTCAAAGATACAGATATCACCTCAGAAAAACTGGAACACAAACAGGTTTGTGTGTTTGGAAAACCCCAAAGGGTAGGACCTTATACTACTGCTGTGATTTTCCCATGAGGAATCAGATATCACATTCTCTGAAAACCATGTCTATCTATTTTCACAATGCGAACACAGAAGTTGAAAGCCACGAATAAATATTGAAGAACCAACATGAATAACCTAGGCCAAAGCTGTTTCAAGTTCAGTGCAGTAAAGGAACAAGTCAGATACCCGCACTCAAGCAACCACTCCCTTCCCTTCTCTTTCAAGTAAAGCTACATCCTCGTTGGAGCATCAGTTGCTCTGCCCTCATTAACCGGATAAAGCTTGTATCAAGGATAAGGAAAATACTTAAGTGTAGTTTCTAGCGAGTAGCTGGAATACCTTAAAAAGAAATTACTCTAGTATGGAGCCCACAGTTAAGTCCCTCATACCACACACAACTGGTGTGAACACAAGCTTTTAACATCAAAGGAGATTGTTCCAAAGAGATCAACATATCTAAGCATAAGATGTAACATCCAATGATCCTCACAAAAAAAATGCAGATTCAGTGGTGATTATGTTCCTTCGTAGTCAGTTCCACTGTATGTTCGAACACACTTGAGGCCATTCACCTGCTGAAGTTTCCAATTTATGATCTCGTATTCATCACAAAGTCTAACTCAACTTCAGCTCATATGGAATCATCTGCTGGTCCCAGAAGCTTAAAAGGATCCTCTGTTTCCTTAAGGTCTTACATCACTTCTCCTCCCAAAGGCAGGTTTTGATGGAAATGTGGATAGCTTTAAAGGCCCAAAAGAAGAATTACATGAAAATCATGGCCCAGAAACGTGTTGGTTTTTTTAACGTATGTCAAGAACCTATTTTCATCAGCATAGCACAAGTAGCCCATCAAACAAGGTGAAGAGGGTTCAGGGAAGGAGAGAGGGGACTTTAGTTTATCTTCTTTATTGGAATCCCCATTCAGAGAAGTTGAAAAGTTCTAGACTGTCAAAGGCAACCGCTACCGTCTTGTGCCAACAAGCAGTAACTCTACCTGAGAAGTATTAGTCCTAGTACATCACCACAGGTGCTACCGTAAGACAAGGCAGCAGCAGGTAGGACTGAGCATAACCCTTCTGTAAGGTCACAGGTGGCTTAACTCCAATTCTGGACACAGGTTTGGCTCCCCTAACAGCACACGAGAGGAATTCAGTTCAGGCACATTAAGAGTAGAACCTAAGGGAAGAGTTCCTAAAGACAAGAGACTTCTTAGACCCTTTTAATCCACATGTTATAGGTTTCTTTCTGGTAATACTTAGGAACAGTGCAGCATCTGCAGAAAATTACCACCTACTATTTTCTGTAAATTCTAGCAGTGTGGGAAGCAAGCAGAGATTCTCTCAGTCCTCTACCAAAGAGCAGGCTGCTGCTCTCTGCAGCGTCCTAACTTCCTGCATTGGGTGTGTAACAGAAAGTGGCTTTCTCATTCCCCATGTAACTAACAAAACAGTGTGCACTCCCCTCATCTCTGGTGATGCCAAAGTACTTCCCAAACACTGGCTGTTACACCATTTTCAGAGCCAGTAAAGCAGAGTGTAGTGTTGTCAGCACACTCACCAAGACCCCCACTGATCTCCTGGCATGAATCAGCTCTAACCTGCTGCCCCTGCCTTAATGCCTAAGCAAGGTTTGCAAAATTCTAGTTGCCTTGAACAAGTAACTGAAGTCAGCACCCGGGTGGGTGAAGCAACTGCACTGAGGAGCACCCTCATGGCCAGACCTGTGCCCATCTTCTCCAGGCCAGGCTTCAACCACCACATCTCCCAGCACAGCCTCTGCCGGAGAGACGGGTACGGGCACAGAACCGCTGACCAGTTTTGGAAAGACAGACAGACTTGAGTTTTGCAAAACAAATCTCAGTAAGGATGCAACTCAAATTATTCCAGCCCATCTAAAGTGAGGGTGGATTGTGCTGGCTCTATGTTTTCTTGTGAAAACAGTCCAAAGCCAAGCAGATCAAAAGGAATAGCCATTTTCAAGTTCCACTGTTTTTGCATCAAGATATCTAATTTACAACATCAGAATGAGGGACACAATACATTTACACTTTTTTGAATATTTAAAAATATTTAAATGTGTTTTATTGTATGCTGATTGCTCAAAGTGAAGTCCTCAAGAAAGAAACCACATGTTGAGGAGCGCTCTGTACATAGGAATTGGAAAAATACTAATAATACATTCTAGTGTAGTCTTCTTTCTAAAATTCATATGCTTTTAAAACCTTTTAAGATAAAGTGCTGTTAAAAAACTTAATTCACACTAAGCTAAAGAACATTAGAGTTACAAGGAAAATTTACTTGCTGTGTAAGGAAAACAACTGTTTTAAGGCAGAGTATAGTCTGAGCTATGCCATTGGGATTTCTGGGTAAGCCATTTGGCCTTTAAAATAAATTTCTTCATTAAAGTACTTAAAGTTTAAAACCCTCTTTATTAAGTTAAGCATGCCATACTTAAATTTGCGTGTGATTCTGGGGAGCCTTTTAAGAATTCACACAATATTTACAGACCCTAATCACATCTATCGCAGAACCCAGGACCACGTGTGAAGGGAGACCTTCAAGAGCTTGTAATTTGAGGATGCACAAAGAGTTGCACTGAAGTCTGCAGAGATTGTGCATCCGGAATATCCATACCTCAAAAAAACCCCAAGTAGTTATTTCAGACACTATACTTTGCCTTACCTGCCCAACATTATTTGTATAATGACATAAACCCTGGTCCAAGACTGGCTGATTCTACTTTACCTTTCAAAAAAACCCATATTTTGACATGAATTTCATACCACACAAGTTCTCCTGACACATCTGCCTTTAATAAATACATGGTAAAAAATACCCTTTTACCATAATTTTTTTTTTACAGTATCTTTTGCATCATTCAGAAGAACAGAAGTGGTCTTTCAAAGTTTTTGGATTCTCACTCCTGTCATTTAAAATCCCATATACTTCCATGTTGCAATAAACTTGCTTATAATCTTACCCTATCATCCCAATCCAAGAACACTTCGATTATGGTCTGGCACATCCTCAAAAAGACATCTAAACCACTTGGCAATACCCTTTCTAATCACTATATAACAGATTATCATACATTACTCTGCCATTATGTGTGAGACTACCCATTAGTGCTTAAACAAACACGCAAATTCATAGGTAATATTAATCTCTTTAAATGCCAATAATTATTTTGAACAAGAAAATACCATGAACTAAATTGTTTGGGTCCCCCTTCCTGCTCCAGATTCTTCCTAAATCAGTCTTTTTGCACTAATACTCAAAGATAGGAAATCTTAATCCCTATTTAACAGAAAGGGTTATTCCCAAAAGACAGACGTGAATGCAAAGCAAAGGAGATAAAATTATGGCGACGCATATCAGTCATGTCTTCAAAGGCCTGACCAACCCTCATTCAGACTAAACTAGTTTCCTAGCCCATCTTCAGCAGCAGGAAAAAACATGCACCTGCTCTCTCTGATCGCTTCCGTACACTGCCTATGTACTCACATTGTAACTCAGTTGACCGTTACCAAACTTCTTGCTAAAATTCCCAACACACTCTCAAATACAGCAGAGCTGGATTATTCAAGTTGACTAAATGGCATATACTCTTGAGTTTACAGATCTAATTTTTGTCATCCTAACAGTCCCCTTTTTACTAGGTCAAAATAAGGTACCCGAGTGATTTGTCTTACAACTAGCCATCCCATAACCAAAAGACTTTTCCTTTCCAACAAACACAGATCCCTAAAGGCTCCACAACAGCACCTTCTCAAGTGCCCTTTAAAGTGTTTTTTTTTGAACCTCTACTAGTGTCACCACTAACGCTTCTGGAAGCCTAATACCACTCTTTATTACTGTGCCATTAAAAATCAGCCTCTCTACAGGCAGTGCCATTCCCTGGCAGCAGGACTCGGAACCACCACAGCGCCCTGGCTCGCTCTGCCCTTCTCACAGCGCAGGTACCTCCTCCCGTCCGCAGGGCCAGCCCCAGAGGCTGCCGCTCGACAGCTTCCTCAGCAGACGATTTATCACCTTATAAAACCAAACAGAAAACTCAGGGTAGGACAATGTCCCTTCTCATCGTATTCTGCTAAATTTACCAGATTTCAATTCAATGACATTCCCAGATGAAATGGTAACAGAATCACGGAATCCCATGGGGTTGGAAGGGACCTCCGGAGATCACCCAGTCCGACCCCCTGCCAGAGCAGGTCCACCCAGAGCAGGCTGCACAGGAACATATCCAGGCGGGTTTGGAATGTCTCCAGAGAAGGAGACTCCACCACCCCCCTGGGCAGAACCCTGAAGTTTACTCAGTTTACTTGTTGCCACAGAGGGTTGGTCCCTTGTCTCTTTTCTGTTGGATTATGTGGTAAAGCTATCAAAGTGTGACAGCTCAGGGTACCACAAAGCCAACGTAATAAAAAACAGAGCTTGTCTTCTGCCCCAAAAACCTCTTTCAAAGATAAAAATGCAATGAATAAATATTTAAACTGCCTTCCCTGTCCCAAAGTCATGATAACTCAAAATCCTGCATCAGTAAGATGCCAGCTTCTGGTTAAGATATAAAAATCTTCAGATAAGCTCCAAGCTTTCTGTTGGCTATTCCCCTCCCTGCTTGCAAGAACTAGATTTTGGGGGGAACTCAAACTACAAGAGACTTCAGCAGGAGGTCACGTTCAGCACTTTTGCTGGAAACAGATCATGCAATAAGGTAAATGAAGTGTCTTTCTGACATGACTGTCACTGTCACACTCAAAAAATGGCACTCCAGAAACCATTTAGAACAGCCCAAGCTGTCACTGTCTCATGGAATGTCACCAAACAAAACCTACAGGCAAAAAATCATGCAGTGGTATCACCCGATCACCTCATGTGCAGCAAAAGCTAGCAGCCTTCCTAATGCTTCCAGCCCTTCCAGTGATGGATTTGCAGAGATTTCTCAGTAAGCCAACCTCTATCAAAAGGCTGCTCCACAGCAAACCCTGTAATTTCCACTCCCGTACCTCTAGCCAGGCAAAAGCTTCAAGCCCCCTCACACAGCACATGGAATAACCTCTGTTTCATGGAAGTCATGTCTACTACTCAGGTACGTCAGAGCTGGATCACGCGCATTAACTAAACTTGGCATTTTTGGGATGCGTTTGAGCAACTGTGCCTGGCCCTTCAGGTACCCCAGAGAGGGGCTGTGGCTGCAGAGCGCAGAGAAGCCGCACAAGGTCTCTGCAGTAGCTCTATCATTTTCTACAAGAGCTGGTCTTCCTCAGCCTGAACTGTACAGTTCAACCCAGTCATTCCTGTCGTATGCCTGGAAATCCCATACAGCTACAGAGAAGCTTCCCCCTCTCCCCGAGCAGAGCATCAGCAGAGAAGACGTTGCCTTCTCCACAGCCAGCACCAGCAAACAGAGGATGAGGAGCTCAGCACAGCTTAGGCGCTTGGTGCCAATCTGACAGCAGAAAGCTCAGCTTAACTCCTTGAGCAAGCCTTTGCCATCTTCCAAATGGGAATAAAAGAACTCTCCTGCAAATAGTTCTACTGGCTGAATGTGACACCAGGAACTGACACTGGCGGTAGAAAGCAAGCATTCATTACTGTGCAAAGGAAACTTCATGTTGTGCCTAGTTTCAGACCCAAAAGGATGAAACAATCAGACAATTAATAGCAGTGCTACCATTTAAAATCCTGGCACATCTGAAACATTCCCTCAAGATGGCAAAAGGCTTGTAAAAATAGACAAGTTTGGTTTGACTGGGGAAGGAGAAGAAGAAGGTGGCAAATTCCAAATTTGAGAGAAAACCTGTCAGGGAAAGGCAAGACAAGAGCATCTCTAGATGGCAACCACAGTCCAAGAACAAACATTTTTATTCTATAATGGTGAACCATTCAGACCACAGCTAACTAAACCTCATAGAAGTTCCACCTCCCCCCACAACCCTCCCCAATGGTATTTTTTGCTTAGCTAAGTCTCCCTGGAAAAGGTGTTTGGTCCTTTCAAAGTCCTCATTCAGAAGACATTTTAGTGCAGGTATAGCCTATACTCTCCTTTTGAGAAAAGGCTCAACCAGAATGCTTCTCCATTTTTCAACTGGTCATTCCAACACTACGCCTAACCAGCACCAGGACTAACCTAGGCGGCAGTAGAAATGCAATGCGGCGGGGTTTATTTTAGCCTTGTATTCTAAAACACTAAAAAAAACTACATAGAAAAGACTGAAAGCCCCAAAGTCAAGTACCCGCCTTTGTAATCTTCACCACTGAATATCAAAATTATAGTCTATATCTATAGATAGATATCAAAATATAATATCAAAATAATATCAAAATAATCAAAATATATTATTCAAATATATTCCAAATTCAAATTATACAATAATTAATATCAAAATAATCAAAATATAATCACCTTCAGTGTACTGAAAATTTTCTGTACCCTTAACATCCCTGTTGTAACTAGGCTGAACACAAGAATTCATCCTTTTATATGCATTTGATACAAATTTCCACTATAAAACTGTTTGGGTTTTTCCCCCCATGGCACCACCAAGAGCATGGCATAAACAGAATGTATTTGCTACAACTTTTACTTTTATTCTTCTCAATTAATATTTGGACATGCTAAATAGAACTCATTTAGCCTGAAATTAAGAGCTACAGCTTGAGGGTTTAGCTGAGTTGTTTGGTGGTTTTTTTTTTGAGTAATTAGCATTTTATAATATTTCATTTATCACCGTCACAGTTCCCCGCAGACTTTTACAGCAGCCAAGTTCTCAATTTCTACAAATCAGATTCCTGACAGCAAACCGTCACTCGCAAAAGTGACATTTTCAATGCTATCTGAAAAATTATGCTCAGATCATCTGCTGAGCCTTTTCTGTCAACAACAAAAATAAAGTTTTCTTCTCCTGGGTTGTATTTCATGGTCTTAACCTCAAAATATTCCTTTGCAAATCCCCACTCCTAAAACCAATAGGAAACCACCCGCTTCAGCAATGCCCACAGTCTGGGAGGGAAAAGAAAAAAAAAAAAAAAATAGCCATCACAACACACACATTCCATGGGAGAAAAATGACCCTTAATTCCAGCTTCTGATTTTTTTACTTGCTTGACACTGCAAACTCTTAATATTATATTTGCATTTACATATATTTCAATGTAGTTGTCAGAAGAGGAGCCAGAAATCTCAATGACATTTCTCTCTGCTTTCCAGTATGGCAACTATAGCAGCGAGACTTTCTTTTTTCAGAATCAAAAACTAGGAAGTCCTTCTCAATTACAATTAGTTCTTACTCTTACTCTTAGTTTGGTAACATTTTGATGACAAGGGTTTCTTTTGAGGATCATCTACTTTTACCTCAGTGGGCTCAGATACCTCAAAATCTGGAAAGCAATTTTCTATACTTCAGCACAAACACAAGTTCTTGCTTAACCAGTCAATACTGATTAACTCTTACATTTCTTTTAAGAGTTTCCTCATTAGATTTCAATTTAGTCTCACGTTACTTCAATACCAGGTTACCTAGTCAGGTAATTTACAACATTAGCCAGCAACTTCCAATTTTGCTAAAGCTTGGAAGCCCCATAAGCAAGTTCAGCACTGAAAAAACAGCTCTACATACACTTACAGATATTTCTAGCAAAATCCCAATCTCCCCAAATAGTCTGCAATTTCACCTAATTCCTCTCCACCAACCCAATCCACCCATTCCCTTTGTTTAAATGCAAGAAAGAATATGAATATTTGACAGGTATGGTATGCCACACATATTCTAACTTAAAATACTAAAATAAAAGATTGGTTTAAACCTTGTGAGAGAGTTTTATTACCATATGAGAGTTCATATAGGAAAGAATAATAGCAGAAGTTATCCATATAACTATCTCCTCGTACTCTATCCTACTTAATTTCCTGACCATGACAGGCTTTGCAATGGCATAAGTCTAAATTATTCTCAGTGCGATCTTTTCAAGCTTTCACTAAGCATCCCTTTTCTCCCATTGTCCGAAAACTGAATTACCTTTTCTAGAGCTGAAATAACACAAGCTCTGTGTGCCAGCCTACATTTGCCCACTGCCAGGAAGATGCCTTGGTGCTTCTCCCCGGGCTTCCCCAGGCACTCCCACCAACCCCACTGCACTCACACTTAGGAGAAGAGGAGGGAGCTTTTTATCAGTACAGCAAGATGAATTTGACCAGCAAATGGTCTTTCTAGCCACTGCCAGAACTGGCAAAGGGAGAGAAAACTATGCAGCCAGGAACTTAAGACTCCTGCCTGATGGTGACAGCAAATAGCCACTAAACCCCCTCAACCACCTCACACACCTTCCCCCTGTGCCACTCACTCAGAATGTACAAGTTTTTATGTTTCTTGATCAAATATCTTTGTAAAGAAACCCAATTATTCTATTTTTCAAGGTTTTGTTTCTATGAAAGCTCTAGCAAAGAACCATCTGCTTTACTACAAGGTGACAAGGTCCCAGACACAGTTCTCAACACTGCCGACTCCTTACAGGACCTACAGACACACTCACCACGCTCTCCCTGGAGGGGTTCAAGGCCAGGCTGGATGGGGCTTTGAGCAACCTGGTCTGGTGGAGGTGTCCCTGCCCAGGGCACGGGGTGGAACTTTAAGATCCCTTCCAACCCAAACCATTCTATGATTCATCACGTATATGCATAAGATGATGCTGATCACTCGAACAAATGCACTTTGACTCCATGCACTTTACATGTAGTTAATATGGAAGCATCAGGAATTACTCCTGCATCATAGTTACAGATGTACTTCAGCATCAGCAAACAGCTTTTTCACCCATCTCACTGCAGATAAGCGTACAGCAGACACATCCGCTCCTTAGATTACCTAATGCTTTAAAGCAGCAGCTACAATTAGGACAGAAGCAATAATACAGTAAAAAAAAAAAAAAAAAAGCCAGTTCTATTGCAGTGATCATTTAAACAGCAATTCAGTGGCTGAATTACTTTAAACAAAGCAAACTAAAGCTCAGAGAAGAATACGAGAGGGCTTGTAGTCCAACACAAAGCCTGAAGAATTACATTCAAGTACAAGAAAGTGTTCATATTTCCTCCAGCAGAGAAGCAAAACTTTAACACAATAATGAACTGCACAGACATTAATGCTGAACTTGTCTAGACTGGACTGTTCACTCATTCTCTTCCTTTTCTTGTTTTTGGTGGTTTTTTTGTTTGCTTTTGAAGTATCTTTGAAAGAATTAAGCCTAGGTCCAAAACCTAGTGAGTACATTCCCCACACCTGTGAAATGCTACAACCAGAGTAAAAAACTACTTGGTATGCACCGAAAGCTCTGACACATATGGACCCCCGGACTGAAGTTCTTACTCGCTACCAACAGTGGGTTTCAATCGACACGTAACTGCTCCTTTATTTCATCTTGGACTCCTCAGCATCTCTGCTGGCCAAAGCATCAGCTCCACACATTCAGGAGGCAACAAGATGGAGAGGTAACACAGAAAGGTGGGGAGAAACGAGCATCTTCCTCAGCCTCAAGATTCTGCACTGGCAAAAAGAAGTTTAGTTTCTTCAAGAAACTTGGCTCTTTTTTTTTTTTTTTAAAAAAAAGTATAGGGCAAAAGAGATGAAGCTAAACTAGATCTTCTCAACGTGTGGCAATAGATTCCTACAAAAGAGGGCCATTCGAACTATCTGTGTTTTGCTTGCCTGGCCCCCTGCCTGGCTTGCCTCAGAACATGAGCTAGTTCTAGTTAGTGCAGTATGGTACAACAAGGGCCGACAGCAACTTGGGTGACTGGGTGACTTGGATTTAACAAGTCACAGAGTATCAGCTAATTCTACCAGCTCCAGTAAATTGTTAGGGGTTGGTTTGGTTGGTTTGTTTCTGCTGTGGTTTTTCTTCGTTTGTTTTGTTTGAAGTTTTTTTGGGGGTTTTGTTTGTTTTGTTGTTTGTGGTTTTGTTTTTTTTTTTTTTTTAAAAAAAAAGCACTTTTACCTACAGCAACTAAAAGCCTCCTTTCTAACTTGTTTTTTATTGTAAGAAAATGTATGGTCTTGCATTTGAGGAATATTCAAAACACAATTCTAACTTTAATCCAATTTATAAAGGACAAGGATGGGATTAATCACTAGTTTATAAACGTTTACATTACCCTAGACACAAATTTGCTTTGGTGCTTGTCTAGGATTAAATGGGAGGTACTGTACATTACAGTAAAATAGGAGTTTATCACTTCAATTGTGAATTTTTTTGAATTACCAAATCAGGGATTTTTTAGGTTTTTTTAACATAGATAAAAGCCAATCATTCACACCCGGAAAGATTTGCCATAGCTACAAAATCACAGCTAATCACTTGGGTGCCTGCTTCCTTTTTCCTCGCCAGCCCTCTCTTCCCTCCCTCGCGACCTCCTCCTGCAACAATCCTGCTACGTCTTTCCCGGGACTGCAGCACCAGAGCAAATATTCAAGTACATTTATGCAGTTAAAACAAATGCTCTTCTAATTCTATCAGGCTTGCCAGTATTACTGTGATTAGCTGAGGGAAAACTTCAGCCACAAGCTGAATTGTTTGCCTGGCTTTGTTTAGCTGTTAAATGGAGGCAGGCTGAAATGGCAGGCTCAGCACACGTCCCCTCCGCCAGGCAGTCCCCTGTCACACCAGGCGTGAGAGCACCCAGACAGACCCACACGCTGCACAGCATCCTAACGGCACGGCTCATTGCTGAACCAGCCGGTGAGAGCTGGCAGAGTCCACCGAGTGCCCTGGCAAGAGCCAAAGGAGCTCAGCCCCAAATTCAGAGCTTTGGACATCAGCTCTGACACTCCTGTATTTCAAGGAAGCACCCAGGCTAGAGACTGAGAAAAGACTCGGATTGCTTCTGGTTGCTTCCACAAAGCAGCGCTAAACCCTCAAGTCACTCTTGGGGAATTCATTGGATTTAAGCTGAGTGTAGTACTTCCAGTATTTACCCATATAACTATAAAGGCAGCAACTTTGTGAGTGATCCAGAAGCAGAAATCATGAGCTCTGAAGGGAAAGCTTCCATATAAATTCTTTATTTCATGCCATCAAATATGGAAAAATTTACAAGGTTTATTTCATTATTTTACAGAAAAATATGGAGGGTAACAGTAGGCAACTATTCTGTAATTCCTAGTTCTTCCTTTCGTGCCTTATCAGAGAGAATAACTAATATTTTCTCATTTCAAGTCTGGCAATTGCTTGCTTCCAAGAATCTGAAGGATACACCTCAAAGAGCTAAGACTGCTACTGAAACATGGAAAGAAAGAACACGGAAAGGGTACTGCACACTGTGGGAAGGGAAGGAGAAAAGAAAAATCCCACATATCCCTGAGAAACATCAAGAAAAGAAAAAAAAAAAAGTTATTCACGCTGGAAAAGGTGCACAAAATTCCTGTTCTTGACATTTAGCATTCTAAATAAGCCAAATATCTAAAGTTTCATCTACTTTAGGGCTTCTGACCTTTAAAAACAAGTTACTTTACAGACACTCTCACCTATTTGGTGGTATAGGAGGAGAAAAGAGTGGAATTACTTTCTGGTTTTTTGAGTAACCTAAGGCTTATGGAAGAAAAGTATCCTGCTCCTGTGGAGACTAACACCAGGATATGATCCCCATGCACAACAGAGATGCAGGAAGAACTCAAATAACCTTTGAATGCTATTTATAGGCAAACATCCCGCTTGAACTCTTTTCTCCAAATTTCTTGCATTCAGTGGGAAACTGTGTCCAAATGGGCTGTAATTGCTTTCCTAAATCAGGAAACGGCTCTGGCTCAGTACAGTACTCAGAGACTATCTGGGAAAAAAAAACTGAAATACTTCTACTTTTTCAAGCAAAGAACTAAGAGTAAACTTTGAGGGCCAGTAATATCATCGACTTCACCCAGAAGCCTGTGGACCCCAGTTTACACCAATTATGTATGGCAAAGCAAGCCAAAATACACAAGTATTTTCAGAGGCTGACCAAGCATAAAAAACATCATCACCCTAATGGTGTATAGCACAGATTAGTGTATAAATTCATGTTTCAAACTGAACATTTGAGAGACTGCTAATAAAACCTCCCCTCTACCTAAGAGGATCCACAGCCTTTCAGTGTACTGTCATTACATACACGCTGCAGAACAAACCATCCTGAAAATAAGATCTATGGGAATGCCACAGTAGATTACAGAGTACAAACCAACCGAAAATCGAGATACAGTCTTTGGAAAGAAAATAAAGAATTTCTTTTACCACAACCCAATTTGAGGAAAGAACACACCCATCTATTGTTAATGTACTTGAAAAAGCACCCCCCTACAAGAACAGTACGGGGACTCCTACCATCACACCTTTCTTATTCTATGCAGCATCTTCCTGCAGTTCAAAAACAAAAAGTAAAGAGGACGCAGGTGCATCAAGAGATGCACTTTCACCTCAGTCAGTGTCTCTGAAGCTCTGCTTCTTCAGTCGGAGCTGTTGTCCATCAGAGATCACAGAATACGACATGTGGCACCACAGAGCAGAGAGAACTTCTAACAGGCACTAACGACAGCTGCTGGATGGAGTTGCTCCGAACAGCGAGTATGGAAAAGTCCAGCCAATGAAGATTTTACTACAGCAAACTTCTTCTATTATTTCTCTCCAGGTCTTTACTGTTACCTGCATGAGACTAAAATAGAGTTGTTCTATATCTTATGCTGTCTCTACAGTCTAGGAAGACCAGGCACTGGGTATGCTCACTGATATAGAAGGCTAATAGCCAAAAGCACAGCCACATTGCAAGCTTCTCCTCTTTTCATTACTAAATCTTCTTACATACTCCTTTCCCTGTAAAGGCTTCCAAAACATTATGCTTGCTTGTTTTTGGCAAAAGAAAGCAAACTGGAGGTCAGGCCAGTTTGGCTAGAATATCCTTGTGCACTGTGGCCTTCCTGTTACTCAAAAGCCATGTAATTCTTTGAAAGCAAAGATAGAATTTTAGCCTTTACAACGATTCAGATTCAAGAAGGATTTTTAAAGGACATATCGAAACAGGAGTGTCAGTAAATATACATATATAAGCACACAGGAATAATCATTTGCAGAAATACAGAATAATTTGTTCAGGCAACAGTTCTTCAGAAAAGTATTGGTAGATTTTTGAAGTCAAATTCAGCTTTTGAATTCAACATTTCTCCTGCAAAAGCCAGGCATCAAACTGAGATGTATAAACAAAAGCACAGCTTCCAGGACATCAGGACAGATGAAATAATAGTCCAACTCTCCATGCATCGGAGCCCAACTTGAGTAACATGACTAATTTGGGGCAACAAGCACTGAAGAACAGAGACTACGTACAGAGACTCCAGAGGAGAACCAGAGCAGATGAAAGTCTAAATAGCATGAGTTCAGGGCAAAGAAAGATTTGATGGTTATTTAGCCCAAAAAAAAAAAAAAAAAAAGAGAGAGAGAGAGAACTGAGGAAGATAACAGTTTGCAAGTTGATTCTCAGGATGGCTGCACTGAAAAAGTGACCACTAAACTTGGGCATAAAACAAGCAGCCAAAGCAGCTCCACAAAAAACCCACCAATTGCTTTAGTACGACAACTTTCTTCCTCCCCTCGTGAAGCTCTTCCAATGCAGCTTAGTGCCTCCTTCACCCCCAACTTACATATTTCAGCATGTAACACTAAGGACTGATACTCGGAAAAACCTCATCCTAGGGACTGCAGTTGGCTTCGCACGCTGTGGAGCTTCCACTACTGGAGACAGTTTGTCTAACCAGCTCTCAAAGCCACCCGTCAGGAATGGCACAGGCATAGCTCAATTTGCCTGGGTAGAAGGAAGAGAAGGAAGTAAAAGTAGATCTGAGATTTCTTTCAGCCCTATTTTTCAAAAAGTTTTAAGAAGCTGTACAGAATGTGAGAAGGTGATGGCTAAATGACAAGTTAATTGCTGTTTTAGAGATAATGCTTCGTTACACCAGGAAAAAAGTTGTTACAGAACTGCACTGTGCCTTTTTCCCCACAGCAAGTATTTTCTTGATGGATACAATGAGGATAAATCTGTGCAATTCATTATTTTTTAAAAAAAAATTTCCTAGCATGTTGAATCCTCAAGTATTTAAATACTTCATATTCACAAAGCCAGGAGGCCTGCATGGATGAACAAGGAGCTCCTCAACACACTCAAAAGCAAAAAGGAAGCAGAGGGCAGAAGCAAGGACAGGTAGACTGGGAGGAATACAGAGAAAATGTCCAAACATCCAGGGACCAAAATGTCCAAACAGCCAGAGACCAGGTTAGGAAAGCTAACGCCCAGATAGAATTAAATCTGGGCAGGGACATCAAGGGCAACAAGACAAACTTAGATAATGATGTCAGTGATAAAAGGAAGACTAGGGAAGATGTGGGCCCTCTCTGGAAGGAAACAGGAGAGCTGGTCACCAGGGTATGGAGAAGGCTGAAGTACTCGACGACTTTTTTGCCTTGGTCTTCACCAGCAAGAGCTCTAACCACACAGCCTAGGTCGCAGAAGGCAAAGGCAGGGACTGGGAGAATGAAGAACCACACACTGTAGGAAAAGACCAGGTTCGAGAGCAGCTGAGGAACTTGCAGGTGCACAAGTCCATGGGACCTGATGAAATCCATCCATGGGTCCTGAGGGAGCTGGCGGATGAAGTTGCTAAGCCACTTTCTGTTATATTTGAGAAGTCGTGGCAGTCTGGTGAAGTTTCCACTGACTGGAAAATGGGAGACGTAACCCCCATTTTCAAAAAGGGGAAAAAGGAAGATGCAGGGAACTACAGGCCGGTCAGTCTCACCTCTGTGCCCAGCAAGATCATGGAGCAGATCCTCCTGGAATCTCTGCTAAGGCACACGGGAAATAAGGAGGTGACTGGTGACAGCCAACGTGGCTCCACCAAGGGCAAGTCATGCCTGACAAATTTGGTGGCCTTTTACGATATTGCCACAGTGCTGGTAGACAAGGGCAGAGCAACAGTCATCTACCTGGACTTATGCAAAGCGTTTGACACTGTCCCACATGACATCCTGGTCTCAAAATTGGAAAGTCATGGACTTGATGGATGCATCACTCGGTGGATAAGCAACTGGCTGGCTGGCTGCACTCAAAGGGTTGCGGTCAACAACTCAATGTCCAAGGGAATGCCAGTGACGAGTGGTGTTCCTCAGGGGTCAGTATTGGGACCAGTGCTGTTCAACATCTTTGTTGGCAACATAGACAGTGGGACTGAGTGCACCCTCAGCAAGTTTGCCAATGACACCAAGCTGTGTGGTGTGGTTGACACACTGGAGGGAAGGGATGCCATCCAGAGGGACCTGGACAGGCTGGAGAGGTGGGTCCATGCAAAACCTCAGCAAGTTCAACCAAACCAAGTGCAGGGTCCTGCACCTCGATAGGGGCAACTCCCAGTATCATCAGGCTGAGCTCAGAATGGATTAAGAGCAGCCCTGAGGAGAAGGACTTGGGGGTGTTGGTAGATGAGAAGCTCAATGTGAGCTGGCAGTGTGTGCTCACAGCCCAGGCAGCTAAACATATCCTGGGCTGCAACAGAAACAGTGTGGCCAGCAGGGTGAGGGAGGTGAGTCTGCTCTGGTGAGACCCCACCTGGTGTACTGCGTCCACCTTTGGAGCCCCCAACATAAGGAGGACATGGACCTGTTGGAACAAGTCCAGAGGAGGGCCACAAAGATGATCAGAGGGCTGGAGCACCTCTGCTGTGAAGACCGGCTAAGAGAGTTGGGGGTGTTCAGCCTGGAGAAGAGAAGGCTCCGGGGACACCTTATAGTGGCATTCCAGTATCTGAAGAGGGCCTACAAGAAAGCTTGGGAGGGACTTTTTAGAAGGGCATGTAATCACAGGATGAGGGTACATTTAGATTAGATGTTAGGAAGAAATCTTTTGGTGTGAGGGTGGTGAGAGCCTGGCCCAGGTTGCCCAGAGAAGCTGTGGCTGCCCCCTCCCTGGAAGGGTTCAAGGCCAGGTTGGGTGAGACTTTGAGCAACCTGGTCTGGTGGGAGGTGTCCCTGCCCAGGGCAGGGGGGTTGGAACAAGATCATCTTTAACGTCCCTTCCAACCAAAACCATTCTATGATTTTATGATAACATAACGTCCATTTTTGTGCAAGATGCTTAATGTACTACACCTTGTTTTAAATCAAGAGATTTAAGTTCTCAGCTTCTAAAATAAGGTCTTTAAAAAGGCAGAAAATAATTTATAACAGGCAATGAAACTGTTCATGCCCCATTGAAAAAATAGACACTTGCTTCCATAAGTAGAATCAAAGATTAGTGGCAGTATATTTTACATAATTTTATTTTTCATTCATCTGCTGAAAACTAGCTTGACTTTAAGGAAATAAGCAGAATTTGATCATTTACACTATGCTTATACTATATCATCATTTTTTATTGTAATTACTTCTTAAATACACAATAGTAATATTTTGTCAAAGGTGAGTTACCAATTGAAAAAAGCAGATTCACGTGTTACACCATACACTGTAAAGTATTAATGATTCCGTATAATCTGCTGCTTCTGACACTTCAAAAAACCCAAATATTTAATACCATTATAAACTGATAGAAGAACGATGTATTGCAGATCCGCCACCAAGAGCTCATTTAATTCCTCTCACGTGTCCCAAAACGCTCATCACAGCACAGGAAGCTGATAGTTTAAGCAACTCTTATGTAAACACGTAGCAAGCAGCCTTGCTTCCAACATAATTACGTTACTTCTCACATACACTTCCAATCAGCCCCAGAAGGGGCGGCTACGCGTTCAGACTACCAACTTGACCTACCAGTCTGTCTGGTATGGAACTAAGTGGCTGGCACTAGTTCCTGCCACTACACTTCGTCATTAAGTTACAGAACATTAAAAAAAAAAAAAATAAATAAATAATTGAAATCTGGGTGAGAAGATTCAGATCCGATCTTCTGCACACTAAGAGGCATTCACTTAATACTCAAAACTCTGCTCTAAACTATTCTAAACTCTAGTTTTATCATCATGTGCTAAGGAAACTGTATGACTGACAAATGCAGAAAACAATCAAAAATGCAAACTTAAAGCCCAAACCTGTGATAGAGTCTTCTTGCCGGAGATACAAGCAAGAGACACAGGCTTTTCTACCTCCTTCCCCTTCCTCGCTCTCCTAATGCACTTAGGGAGACAAGTTACTTTTTGATGAACTCATCTCGCAAGCGTAGTAACTGCTTCATGGCCCAAGGGTAACATCTCCACTCCCCTCCGACACTGGCATCGCCAGGAACTGTACCAGTAGCTGTCTGGTTAGGGAGAGAAAGCATGCACACGAACAAAACAGAAGAACGCTGAAAAAAATACTACACCATGCTCAAATAAGGTACTTTCTGTGGTAAGACACCTGGGTCAACAGCACTTCTTACCAGATATTAGCTCTGAGCAACCTGTGCTTTGAGCTAGTGTTTTATTTTTTTTCTATACCTGATTAATACCACAGACCCACATAACCAGCTTACCTGCAGAAGTGCTAGGCAAGATCATTATTTACCAACTCTAGCACAAATCTCAAGCAACCAAAACAAAAACTTATTTCATTGTACTGTCAAACAGGAGTCTTACTGCCCGTCCCACAACCCAGCCCTCCCACCCTGTAAGGGGCACAGGCTGCAGGCAGCAGCACAGAGCCCAGGGTGGGTTCCGCACCCCACTGCAAAGCCTGGACATGACTGTTTTCACTTTGATGGATAAAGGAAGCATACATGTAAAAAAAAAAAATAAAATAAAATCTCCTCTTGGTACATCTCAGTGCAAACATTACGTAGGCTTGTCAACAAAGCAGTGCTGTTTTTCTCCTGCCCAAACCCTCCCTACCTTCCTTCTTTGGCTGAGGCCACCCCAAGCTCTGATATAACACGTTCTGAAAATAACACTGATTGGAAAAAAGTTTTTAACCAGGAACATCTCCATATTGGAACAGGACAGCAAAGGGGATTTTATCTTGCAGAAGAATCCAACTTGCATTAAAAATAAAATATGGCAGAATATGGCAGAAGTAAAATAGAAAGGAGAAGTAGAGAAGTTGTTAAAAAAAAAAATATATATCCAGGACTTTGAAAAGATCACGTTAAAAGGAGAACTGCCCAAGTTGTTTACGGTATGGCCCTGAAGGACTGGCTGATCAACCTCTGAGATGCACAGATAGATATATAGATACACATAAACATGCAGACAGCTTAAGAGACTGAGGATTACCCTGGCCAATGTTAATACTTCACAAATTTAAATTGTAACTTTTTGTTTCATCTCTTACCATTCCTCATCCCTGCTGAAGAAAAGTTAAAATCTCGGAATCACCTTTGCCGAAGTATTCCAAAAGCATAGTGTTCAGATCTGGTAAGATAACTTAGCTATCTGATACCTAAAAGCATCAATTACAGTGTTACGACAATGAAACAGTTCTCCACAGCAAAATCCAACTGAAAGAGCCAAAAAATATGAAAGCTGGTACATTCAACACACAAAGTATGGAAGTTAATTTCACTAAGAGCAGGATTAGACTAGACTTTCTCTAACCTAAAAACCTACTAGATTATAAAAAAAATATTTAAATCATGCAAAACCTCACAGAAATGTAATAATTACATGCACAAAATTCAGACAATTTATCCAACTTACTCAAAAGCACAACACACGTGTATGTTTCACATACCATATATTCCTTCCCACTCTGAATCTTTAGGTGGTGGAGAAAGAAAATGAGCAAGTCACTGTAATGTGCCACTATCTCAAACGGCCAAAGTTTTCCAGTTAACACAACAGTGGGGATTTTAGTAGTTGTACAGCTTTGATCCCTAAAGAAACACCTAGAATGAAGCCTATTCGAACCTTCTTAATGAAAACTGTTTCTCTTATTTGATCCATATACTGTGTCCATATAACACCAAGGATTTCAGATCAAATAAAATTAGGGTGAAAAGCCTTTAGTGGTTAAAAAAAAATATGTATCAGTCAAAATAGTTGCCCTAAGGGTAAGACTTTTGCCATGATGAAGGCAGCTAAGAACACTTCAAATTTCATACTGCTACATTTTTATAGCAAAGTTCCATCTTTGCTCAAATTCCAGCAATCCTCTCAGATTCCCCCCAATAAAGAACCTATTTTTCTTCTTTATTCAAGAACACAGATACAGATCTAGAAATGCATTTGTTACATTTCACAAGCACAGAGGTGCAGCCACTAAATTGACAAACATGAATTGTCGATTTTCTGCAGCCCTCAACCTCTTCAGTCTGAAGTGGAGCTCGGATAACCCTTAAGAGGTTGAGTTTCAATGGATTAGATGCTCACCTCCATTTCAACCACAAATTACTCATGAGCCCTAAGAAAAAAAACCTGAGGCCCACACATGAATCTTATTGATCATAAGCAACATGATCAAAGAATGTCTCCAGCCCAGTCTCTGACACGTTCCAAGTGGTGTCTCCAATGCAGGATAAAAGATGTACAGCTTGCTTTTGAGCTGTTCTTTTAGACCTGTGATCCAGCACTACCGGGCAGTGAGCTGTGGTCTATCTGACACATTCAAGCCCTCTAATGTTGGGGGTAAAAATATAATTTACTTTATTTTAATAAAAATAATCCTTGTTATTAGCGAGTAATGAATGCATTTGGTCACATCACCAAAAAAAAAAGTCAGTTTGGTTGACGGCTTGGAAAGCAAGCAAATAGAGAGAGACACATACACACACTGGAAAGCATTCCATTTTACAATTGCTGAATCTCACTCTGCCCTTTCAGTTTATCCTAAAGCAGGCAGATTTTATCTGGGCCCATTCATATTTTGACCTGTGTTCTGTATTTCCATTAAGTAGGTGATTTCTTCCACTTTTTGCCTTTCCCAGTTCCAGAATACACAACGCGTTGCCCTCCCCCCCATCCCACCAGCCTCCTGCAGAGCAGTATCGGGCCCTCACACCTGAGCCAGCTACTGGAACGCACCAGGTATTAACAGACACTTGATACTGAAACAGATTTCTCTTTCACCATTTACAGTGCACTTAATCCCCCAGAGTCTCAAATACACCAAACCATCTATGTGAGGGTCTCTAGTCACATTTAATCCTGTATTTCAACAAAAAAGAAGGATGTATATAACTCTGCTCCCTATTCGAATTTAAGGATGGGCTATTCACCTCTGTTTCAATAAGCAAACCCTTGGCTGAACATGACTCCTCTTCAAAATACCCTGATTTTCCTCACGAGACTCTTTATAAACAATAGTAGGACTTCCAAAGAACTCACTGCTAACAGTGCTCCTCCCTGCGTAGATACTCCACAGGAATACCAACTGCCCCAGTGCTAGACAAGGAGTTTCTTTACCACTGTCTTCTGCATCTATTTTTTTGATGCGTCATTGTCAAAGCGCTTCAACATTCAGATTGAGAAGGAACATGTTCAAAAGATCTGCTGGTAAGGACACAGGCACCCAAGCTATTTCCCCAAGTTAAAAATCAGTTCAGTAACATTCTACATCACTTCCCAGAAAATTCAGCAAAAACATGCTAAAATACTATTTTAACTGCAGGGATTAACGTTTTGATATTTTACAACTATTTCTGGAATTCCATGTTTTGGGTGCAGAATACACCAAACAGGCATCCGGAATTTTTATTTGACCACATGCTTCAACCAACACCTTTCTCTATCCTCTTCAAGAAACAACCTATACTCCAAAAACAGGGCTGCACTGCGTAAATGAGGCATTTTCCCTTCCTGATGCCTATAAAAGGTGGGACCAGTAAATGGAACAGCTTTAACCTGTCAAACTTTCCCCAACTCTCTGAAGGTGAGCTTGCCCTTTTAAGAACATATGTTGAAGGACACACACAGAGGAACCTGCCAAGAAGAGCAGGAGCTCTGAACACTAGAACCATTCATTCATAGCAGCAGCAAGCTCTCCTCCTCCAGCAGTCAACTACTGTCCCTAAAAAGGAAATTTAATAGGCAACCTTACTGAAGATCCACAAAAGAACTATGATTGTTCAGACCTGGAATATTGTTTTAAGAAATCAACAGTATCCTAATTAACATTAGCTGAATGTTTCTGGTGCAGAACATGAATCCCCTATCAGAACACTAAGAATCTGTTTAATTACAGTCTGAAAAATGGAAACATCTCCAAATAGCATGGTTCTCTTCCCATAGGTTATTTTAACCTACAAGTCCCTTCCTTGCTACTAGGAGTCAAACTGAAGGAAGGCATACAAAAGACTTGGTTTGTTTAGGATAACTTCCCAAAGAACAGGATTCAATTGTTTTAATTTATCTTCAATTTCTGAAGATGAAAACAACTCATTTATGACGTTCATGGAACAGTGAAGTCTCTTGGTCTTCAGAACATAAAACTGTTTGGTTTTGGTTTTTTTTTTTCAGTAAATAATACAATCACTGACAGTTGTTGTTGTTCATTAACAAAGTGCCTGTGCTTTGCTTAAACAGATTACAAAAGGAAGTATGGTTGCCCAAACTGAAGCTAATCAGCCAGGTTTTCAGAGGACATAGCAAACACAAGGAATGTAACCGCTGTTTGTGTGCACGGGTATACGTACATACGCTTGCTGCCACGTTAAGGGGGGCGAGGCACAACCCTCTTGCTAGAAATTCTACTTAAGGTTTTCACCCTCAGCATCCAAAATCACAAAATATTTTAAGTCCTCTTGGAAATAGAATAAGCAAGCTGAACTGCAAAAAATATCCAGCACTCTTCTGATTGGTAAATATAACATATAGAAACGTTTTTAAGCAGTTCAACTAACCTCTGTCCTCTTGCGCGTGCAGGCCTAACTGGCTCTCAAATCAAGACAGCTACTTAAAACCAAAACAAAACTCCCACAAATCTTAGAGTGCAATGGTTGAAAACCACTTCTGCATAAGTAATTTGAAGAAGAACATCCCATCTGGCTCCAGTTGCTAGAACTTACCTCCCCAAATTAATAAGCAGTATGTCCAGGTGAGCTCTAAGCATTAAAGGCTTCATGAAGAATGAGCAAAACTAGTTTTGCAAGTCACACTTGTTAAGATCCTAATGACACAGCCACGAACCCTGCATGTGAGAAACCCTAAGAAATCTGAGTCAATAATGCAAGACCGATTTTCCTCTAGGTTGTAAGTTCAGATCAAGCCTCCAGAGGAGAGGGGATCATCACAACCAAGGCCAAGCTACCCCGAAAACCACATCAGACATGGCTGTAGCTAAACTACTTGTTCAAGCAATAGTTCTGCCATCTACTTTTGCAATGCTGGGGACTAAAACAACAGGAGAAATCACTTGCTTTCGCCAAAGTGCAAACCAATACAAAAGCCCCAATACTAGGCTGCTTTTTTTGTTGCCATGATGTTTGTTGCCTAGAAGCTCACTTAAGGTTAGAAGGGTGTTTTCAGCCAAATCAGCCAGAGGAATCCAGTGAAGACATCAGAACATCTCCCAGGAACACTAACTTCTTTTTTGCTTTCAAATTACGGCTTTCATTAATAAACTACCAGATTCTCAGTGCCTCTCTTAGGTTAGCCAAATGATATTTTTAGTGTTCAAATTCACAGTGGGAAAGACAAACGCTGTTTAATTAGAGGACTTTCCAAAGAGTGTTTTCTGTCTTTTGATCTCACACATTCATCAAGTCGTATTAATTTTGTCCAGTCTTTTTTGAGAGGGAGTCCCAAACAAAAAAAGCACTCTTTTTTTCAATTTGCTCTTCTTTCCAGGTTCCTTCTGCCCATTTTCTACATCCCTACTCCAAGCAATTGGAGAATCAAAGCACGGAAACCTCAGATTAAAGACACATCATTTAATCCTGGAGACAACTGGCCAACCACTGCTTAGAAATCCAAAGAAAGCATTCTCACAGGCATTACAAGAAGCAATGGTGCCTCCTAGATTTGTTAAATACCATGAAATCATTTTGGGCACTGCAACCATAGATACATACCTCAGAGACTGACTGCCCTTGCAACACTAGCCATCAGATATCTCCACTGATGATCTATAAAGCTAGCAATAGGTTTTAGGACACACCAGTCATCAGGTACATGAGAGAAACTGAAACTGATTTTCATATTAAAAAGTGCTTGAAAAGGGATCAGATTATTCAAATTCTCTTAGTGTCCAGAGTACCCCAGAAATAGTCTATCTTCCCTGCAAAGCAAAGTTTGGTCCCCAAGATTTACATCAGATTAGAATAATTTTAGAGGTCCACCTTTAATTAGGCTCCTGCAACTTCCTGCTGACAAAAGCTATGCTATGTTGCAAGTTGAGTTCCCTTCAAATTCAAAATACAAGGAAAGCCCAAAGCTTGAGTCCCTTGCTCCCTTTGCTTCCTCAGAATGAAGCTCTCCTTTAAGACTGTATATAGCTTTACATCTAATCACCCACAAATAAATGCTATCTCATCTGTCTATTAAGTGTGTTCAAGGCTAAAGTCTGAAAACTCTAATTTCAGCACACTACTGCTAGTCTGAGTATATAATGATCAGATAGGATTTGTTTCAAAGCAGGGTTTTTACATCTTTTTGTCCTTGGAATTTTGAAACTGACAAATAATTTCCAAATCCACTGCAACCACCCAAGTCACAAGCCTCAGAAAGACTTAAATTACTCAAGCTTACATAAAAGTAACAAATGTAGTGGCACTACGCTCATCTAGTCTGGTTCCGAAACACGAACATTAAATATGTATTTTCCAACAGTCGTACCTCAGAACTACAGAATGGAAAAATATTTTTGTGAAAGTCAAAACAGAGAAAAAGCATTTTACCTGTAAATTTCTGGAATAATGAATTAATAATTACATATTGACCAAAGCAGCAGAAAAAAATAAATTACATTTTAGCAAGTCTACTTCCTTCCATTCTCTCCCCTTTAACCCTCCCTCTGGTAACACATGTAATGTCATCCAGTCAGTGAAATACCATTTAATTCCTATTAACTTTTCTAACTTTGTGCGTACAGAAAGAGTGGGCCAAGCAACCCTCAACACTGGTTAAGAATTATGTGCAAGTTAGGTTCAGAAAAACACTATAAAAAGAAAGTACCTGCTGCCTCCAGTAAGGCTTCTAGTCTTGCTTGTGTTTCTGGATCCACAGTTCTCAAGTCCGCACCTTCTGCAGCGCTCGATAAGAATAACTCCGACGTGGTTTTAAGTACTGGGTTATCAAGATCTTCTTGGTCCAAAATAAATGATTCAACCTGTTTGCCAAGTTATAAAAATAATTTTACCATTTTTGAAGTTTTATACTAAATCTAAAATATTAGAAAAAACACAAAGTAATTTAACTGTACTGTCATAACCGTGTTTTAACCGCACAGATTATAGGACACACCCACAAGAATCATCTGGTCAACTCATGAGAAGGTAGTTGAAATCACAAAAGAAAACAACTCTACATGAAAAACAGTTTATTGTAAAAATTACAATTAACAAGATCTTAAACTACAGCAAGGTCAAGTCAGATTAAATATTGAAACAAATGTTATGCACATTTGGACAGTTAACCACCAAAACAGACTGCCACAAGAGGCTGTAGCATCTTTGACAACAAAGTCTGTCTACCTTGTTATGAAAAAAAGCTCTCAATAATGACTTTGGTATAGCTGAACCTATCCGAGAGCCAGGGAGGAACTGAATGGCTTCCCGAGATGCTTTTCAGTTCAATTGTAAAAGTAATTTCAACTAATGCAGCCCAAGGATTTTGTTTGTTTTGAGTAGAAACACCATAGCTGACTAAAATTCAAAACCAAAACACCTGTTTCCATGTTGGTACTTAGTACTACCCCAGTCATTAATTTTTCTAGACAAGAACAGATACGCAGAACAATTAAACAAGCAGGTATTCCAACTGAGCAGCTATAATGCTGTCCCACCAGCGGCCCACATGATCTCCAAAAACAAGCTCATGGAATTACTCAACATAACACATTGTAGTTCTATGACAGCTTGCCAGAGTAAACAAGGAGGATACCTGACTCATACTCTAATGAGAGCAGAACTACATTTCAGAATCTGTCCCAAATTCAGACACAAGTTCCTCTATTTTCAGTAATATTTTAGGATAAAAACACTATTCCATAATTATTTGTTCAACACTATCGGTGCCTTAAATATGCCACAGAAACGAGCCACGCTCGCTAATACAGCCATTGCTGCCTCTTCACACTTCATGGCCCAGGCTCATCTTCCCTTCTCTGCTTACCCCCGATACTTCCTCCTCTTCTTCTCCTGCCAGCAGTAACCCACCATCGCATTCACTCTTATCACACAACACCCCAGAAAGGGACAGTTTCTACTTCAAAAAAAAAAATCAAATCAGACCATCTGCAAATTCAGTAAGTGCCTCTTCGCATGAAAAACGTTAGCAGGATTCTGCAGAGCCACAGAGAGCACTGCTATTCAGAAGCAACTTGTGTTAGTTCTTCCCTCTTTTGATACCTAAACGTTCTGTAACATTATCCCCGGTGTCCAAGACCATGAACACAATCAGGGAGAAAGAGCAGGTTTGGGGAACTCGGAACAGGAGTTCCAGACCCCAGTGGACACGCGTGACGTTGGCCAGCTTACAGGTGTGATGACACCTGCTGTGCCAGGCCACAAATCGTACAGCCACGACAGCAGGCTATGAGCCAGGGCTCGAAGAAGCAAGATTTCTGGGTTAGTCCAGACAACGGTCCTAAAAGAAGAGAACTGTCACTGTGAGAGAGTTGAACGTTAGACAAGCAGAAAATTAGTGACATAAGCCAGCGACATACATTTTTACTAAAAACAAAGAGGAGCTATTTACAAGTCACAGCACAATCCATCCCTCCAGTAAGGGCCCCTCTGCAGAGCTCGCAGGTTATGTTCATCCAGGCAGCTCAAGGACTCCCTGCTGGCATAAGTTCTGATGCAAAACTGACTTCTGGAAAACATCACCCCCATCTACAGGAGTATTTCAGGGTTTCCCATTTTCTCCCCCAAGACGACACAAGGCACTGTGCCTCACCAGTACCCTAGAAATATTATTCCTATTGCAACAATTTTGTGCGACCTGGTGACTGGCAGAAACCCCCCCTGTGTGCGTAAGTGATTGTTCGTTAATATTGTTGAGAACTACACACAAGAAATTTTATGACACACTAATGGACTTTTTTTTTTGTCTCTCAATTACACCACTACATTTAACAGCAGTCCTCCCTTTAGAAGGCATACCAAAAAGGGTAAAAATGCCACCTACCACTGAAGCAACTGCACTTATGAACAACAAACACTGCGGAAATATTCCAGGTGGCTTCTGGCAAGCCGGAGCTTTCAGCCTCAGAAGAGCCTGACAACCCCCAAGCAAAGGTCAGTACATCAGCCTTGCACCAACCTTCCAGAAGCTGTCCCACTGCAAGTTTTAAAACTTCATTTTTTGACACTCCGGGAAAGATATGGATATTTTCTCCCCAGCTGCTGCCACGCCAAGATCACTTGTATATATTTACAGGACATTACCTGCAACAACACATCTCTTGAACCTAAATCAGTGTTAATTCCCCATTCGCAAATACTCAACTCTCTCCTGCCCATAGGAAGTACATTTTGCTTACAGGAACCCCTAACAAAGTCAGTCCTTTTAACATTGATTATTCAAACACTACTTAAAGTGAATTAGGACACTTTACTTAGGGTACAAGCTGGGTAATACCGGTGCAGTCTGTTCTTTTCACCACTCTTTTAAACTCTTACTGCCTTTCAGCTCTTTAGGTTCGCAATTGTACTTCCAGAGACCTCGCATGTTTAAAGTCTCACACAAAAGTCTTGCTTCATATACAGCACTTTCATCTCAGTTTTATATCGCAGCAAGAAAAGGCAGCTGCTTTCATTATTTGTGCACGTTGAGCATCAGTTTTTAGGTTTTGTTTTGATTTTTAGTAAGAGCTTAATAACGTACCCACAATGACTTGAGTGTGAAAATACTGAAAATCCATATGCAAAACGTTAAAATAGCTGTACCACTGCCAGTCTCCAGAACAAGTTTCAATGCATTTTCAAGTCAGAACGGCTGACATTGCTGTAAATCAATGCAGCTTCTCACACGCTACCGCAAGGCTAGAGAGGATGAACAGTTGGATACCTTATCACTAACAGGAGAGGAAGAAATTACCTCAGCAGCCATATGGCTCTTGTGAATGAGTGATCTGTGATGATTACATACTAATATTTTAAAAAAAAAAAAAAATTAAAAAATCAAACCACTCCAAATATATCAAACAAATTTTATATTTTAAACAAAAAAAAAAAAATTGTAGAAAACAAACAAAACAAAACCAACCCAACCAACCAAATATTTCTTGTTAGCATTCCTGGAAGACTTAAAACACTGCTCATGTGGCAAAATTTAAGCACTCTGCTCTATCCTAATCAGATATGCAGCAAAGTGATAAAGTAGCCAGTCACTGTGCTATTTTTGGATTATTTTGCGAGCTGCTTTGGGCAGTTAGTAAGCATCTTACTTGGTAAGGCTCATTATGAACACATGGTTTCAAGACATTATTCTAACTGCCAGACAATTGGAACTAGAGATAATTCCCAGCCAAATCCCGAGAAAGCTGCGAACCGCAAGGGACCTGAGGACAGGGCACCGAACACCAGCATGCTTCACTACGCCCTCGTGTTTCACACTCATCCACAGGACCTTTCCTGAAGCTCTGCCAAGGACTGCAGCAGCCTCGCAGCTCTGCAGATCCAGTTACACCACTGGTTCCTCCCTTCCTAGCAGATACATTCACAGCTATTTGGGCCCAACTACATCAGTATTTATAAGTTAATGCCTTGATTGAGTTTACCTCAGGTCAGGGGTATGTAAAAGTGACTTTGCAAGCACTATCACAATTAACACTAACAATTATTGCAACATGGGCAATGACATACAGGGTTAGAAACCCATTTCTTATATTAAGTCTAAACTGATCTTTCCCGGGTTGCACTACTGCAAAAAAAAGTACTTTTCCCAGAACAGCCCGGCCCTGCTCACAAACGGCCCGTTACTGACACAGGGAGAAAAGCATCCTCTTGTAGCTGTACCAGCACCATTCTCTCCTCCTCTTCCAGGCAAGGGCAGCAGCAAAGACCGCTCCTTTTACCTTCTCCTTCCATTCTTGCCAAACTAGTACCTCTGGGAAGACTCTCTTTACAAAAAGTGTTGATAGGAAAGAGAAAGCTGCTATTAAATCATTTCCTTGAACTTGCATTTTCCAGATACATCCCAAGCTACAAATGCTTTTCTGGGGTAACAACACTCCTTGCTCTGTGTTTGTGGAGTGTCTACAAACAGTTCCCTTGACTGGAACTCCTGAACTCCTATTGATTATGCAAATAAATGACTACTTGATTTTCTCTGTTGTGTTAGGTAACCCTTCCTAATTATTTCTATAACAATTCCATTTGGACACACGTCTAAATACATCTGAATATATACAGAGGGACCTTGCCTTCCTTAAGGCTAATACAGGCCTGTAAGATCAGGCTGAAAGTTCATGCCTATGCAGCTGAAATAGATCATGTATATTTAAACTATTTTTATTTCATAATTAACAAGATGTGCAACACTTTACTAGGATCAAACCAGGAAGATACTGTTGCTTTGTCTGATAAACCCAACCTCTGACAGTTTATGTTGTCATGTCCTTTATTACACCGAATGCCAATATCCGATTACTACTTGTAATCCTGCTATAAAAGTTTTAGGGAATATGACAGGACATCAGATACCATAACATTAAATTAAGACTGAAAATGAGTTTGCATTTCAAATTTGACATCAAACCCCTTTAAATTCCACATACAAAAAATGTCAGCTTCAGAACTATTAAAAATCATTATTCCCAGGAGGAAGTAAAGTGAGGGACTTGGTCACTGATACGGCACTACGAGGAGCTTCCTGCGACAAGTGCACCACTACACCCCTGGTGTAGACTCCTCACACCACATTTACCCTAAGATGTACTTTTCAACACTGCCCCCCCACCCCCAGCCCAGCCACATCAGTAAAACACTTTTGCACCTACTTAAGGTATCTTCCTGGCACTACTATTTCAGTTTCAAGAGATGGTGTAAAGGAAGAAAAACCACACACAAATGCGGGTATTTTCACAGAACCTTTCGGTCGGACCTCAGCACGCTGCCCTTGGCACTTCAAAGGTAGAGAAAGGAAAGAAACATTTCAGAGAAGCACTTCAGAGTCAGTACACAGGAACAACATATAATCCAAGTAAACAACAGCTCAGACATTATTAATGACATAAGACCATACCCACTCTGTTAGGCTTGAACCATAATTTCTGAAGACAGTGTCTTCAATAAAAAAAAAAAAAAGTTTCAGCCCAAGAAAACAGAAGCCACTGAGATCTGTGAATCACCCACCAAGAGTGATTCCAGTGCCAGCCCTATGGATCTTGCAACCACAAAGTATTCTAACAACCCAGGGAGCTTGGGGACATCGCCATCTCAACAGAGAAAGCACAGACTACGTGAAGCGTCATTTCCAGTCACTGCTCATCTTGTGACAAGTCAGGCAGCTCTCAGACACTTCCATGGGTTGTTTTAGCACATCGAAAAAGGATAAAACTCAGGGCGGGGAGGGTGGGACACAACACAAATAATTTTCTACCACTTTTCTGAATCTCATGGACTTACAAGGGGTCTGGTAAGCTGGAACATCATTCTTCTGGGAATAGTCAGCTCCCTGCGAGGCTACAAACCCGTCTGCCCCCACACTGAGGCAGCGTGGTCAGTGCCCGCACGCCGCCATACCACAGCAGTCTACACACCAGTTCTGTAGGCAGCAAATGAGATCGGGAGGGCAGGGGAGAGGAAGGGTGCAAGTCTATTTAGCTCCAATTACAGGAGCAAGTTGACTAACTCGAGGCAGGATTAACTAAAGGAGAACCTTTATTCCAATATGTATTTAGCAATTACCAGATAATGAAACAAGCAGCTATAGGATCTGGGCTGTGATAAGTTCATTTCAAAACCGAGGTGGATTTTGCAAAGGCTGCTACAGATAAAACGTAAATAAAGAGGGACACAACTTTGTGCTTCGTCACTGGCGACAAGGACACTGCCTCTCACACACATAGTGGCCCAGAAGTCTGACACCCATGTGTAACACTGTGCCGTGTGTCAGTGGTGCGTTCGCACACTCCCGTGCATCTTGGCACTCACTTGAGCTGACCGGGACGGGCGAGACCAGCAGCAGCAGGAGAGGCCCAACATCCGTATGGCAGCTCCTCTCTGCTCAGCCCAGCCCCACAGAAGGATCTCCAGCCTGGCATCCCAAGTCACCAGTCAAGTCTCAAAATTATGGCTAGTATTTGAAGCATGCAGATAAAAGAGTAAATCAGAATTCACGTTTTATGGGGCTACTCTTCCATGCCAGAGACTGTTGATCCTGCGTTTTCAATTTTCTTGCAGTAACACTAAACGCACAAGCAGGCATTCATCAGCAAGCGGCTGTCAAATGGTTCACGTAAATTTAACCACTTACCTAATTTCTCTCTTAAGCAACCAACAGACACTAGATATCCTTACGCCAATTTAAGTAGTTTTGAATACTACAAACCACACCTTATCACATGCCTCTGGAGAGAGCTGGCTGATTTAGGGTTCTTCCACAAACAAAAAAATCTCCATTTTTATTAAAACACTGTTCCACACCAATAAGCCCAAAAATATAACTGCACCCCGAGTTAACCCTCAAAAATCTAGAGCCACAGAACACACAGGTTGAGTCCTCTTGGTATAAGAGGCTGTCAACATTAAAAAGTTTCTCTGGATAGCAGAAAAGAAACCATTACTCATTTCAGCCACTACTGGGGGGAAAAAAAAAGAAAAAACAAAACACCAAACCCAACTGTTAAAAAGCAGCCTGCAGCCATCACATATTCAATGTTTGATAAACAAAAATAATTATGACTAAGTTTTCCTGACGTACAAGAGAATCTTTTACAGCAAGAGCTGCCATTTACAGAAGTGGAACTGACAGCTGAAGTATATTCAAAATTCACATGAATCCCAGTAAATCAAGCGCCTGTTCTTGACTCAAGTGCCTCATACTGAAGAAAATCATAAAATGGAGACCAGTAAACCTTACTAAAACAAGCATCACTTACACTAAGCACTCCTTACTTTCAGTTGTTCTATCTCAGTCCACTCTAAATCATGTTTTCAGTGCTCCATCTCTCCACCTGTGTTAAGATTCTCTCCTGCCCTCTGCTTTTTTCTAATAACCTTGCAGAAATGGCCCCCCTTCTTTCATCACTTCAAACCAAAAAACAGCAGATGTAACTCTATACTCTGATTTATTAGAATATAAAACAGGATTGTTGCATCCATTTAGTCAGGGCTTTCAGGGTGGGATCCTTGCTCAAGTATTAAATCCCAGGCATTAAAACAAAGGGAAGGAAACTTCAAACCAGAAGACAAACACACGCATTTGTTTGCTGATGTAAAAGCTCACACCCATCCAAGATGGCAAGTGTTCTAAGCCACCTTCTTGGAAATGACCTTTTAAGATCTCTTGTCAATTCCAAGGGACACAGTGCTTAAAAAAAAATAAAAAATAAATAAATTCATACAAGTGGATCTGATAAATGTAGTCCAAGCTAGTAATCCAATCATCCGTTCATCCGTTCCCAGGCCAACCTATATGCTTCAGACAGAAAGGAGTCTCAACATCTGAAGTGACTAATTAAGTTATCTACAGGCTTCTACCAAACTGAAAATCATACTGGACTTTCTGCTATTCTCAGAGCTGAGGCTAGTAGTAGCTATTTTTTCAAGGCCTGTATAAACAGGTTTGTGTGTGCTCTACTACTGCAAAACCAGCAGAAACCATAATGTAACTACTGATGCATCAGTTAGCTATTTAAAAGAAACTATCACAGTGAATAACACAGCAGAGATCCCTATCTAAAATGTGATCCACTGAAAACTCAAGAAAACCCTTTTAGTGCTACTATTTTAGAAAAACAGTAAAAAGATGTACATTTATATAAGGTATTGAGTTTACCCTAACAAATCCTAGCTCTTAAGCACCCACTTCATAGACCCCCTTTTCCCCTGGCTACCTTGTCACGCTGTGGATGAACACATGCTCCAAACAGGAGATGCTCTGAAGCCACCATGATCAAGGAACGTGGCTCGGAAGCAGACAGACCATACAGCCCTGAAAGCTGATCTTCTCTTTTCCATTGGTTTGAAATATGACTGATTGACTACCTACCCACCATGTGACATCGTTACTTTTATTCATGATTTTGGAAAGGGAAGGGTTTAGCAGGGTTAGGGATTTTCCTAGAAGAAAATCTCAGTTAATAAGTAATCTCTATGCTTTACTGAAGGCAAATGAGAATAACTTATGCACCTAGCTGAAACTTAACACCCATAAAATGTTAAAACAACCAGAGAGGTGCTTTTCATTTGCCTGGCTGTTCATCAGCCAGTAAAATATCTTTTTTTTTTTTTTTTTTAAACACTTGACAAATAAGCAATACTTTTTCCTGCAGGATGCAAGTACAGTTAAGTAACTTTCACAACCTCCCCTGGTCAGAAGAGCCAGTCACACACATTCCTCCTCAATTGCCACCAGCATTCTGACAAACACAACATACTATCTCAACCATGAGTAACCCTGCTCAGTCTGGGATACTTTTCCTTCAGATTCTGGGATACTTTGGAAGAGCTAAAGATGAAAAGAAAATCTGTATGTCTCCTTCTTAAAGGCAAAAGTAAGTAAGTGGTCTCATCCCATGGAAAGCTATTAAGAAGTAACAGGATCCAGCACAGGACCAATTCTTTTATTTGTTTTATGGTAGTAATTGTCTTCTACATGCATTTGAACAGAGGATGCACAATACTGCAGAAACTGAGAAAATTTCTAGTATCTTACAAAATTTTCAAATAATCAATGTCACCTAAGAAAATATTTTTTTAAGCAATGAGTTGCAAAAGGAAGACATTCTCTTCTGACAGGATGCATTTCCATATATTTCAGTTGCTCAACATTGCTCCAAAAATATGCAAAATGAAACCCCTGCACTTTCACAACAAAAATGGAGAGCTAGTTGTCAGGGTAAGAAAAAAAATACAGAAAATATCTATTAATATCTATCTATTTTAGGTATTAACCAAAAGGTTAGAGCTCAGACAAGCATATCATTCTAATTAAACAAATCCTTCAATTTCACCTGTACCCATTTTTTTCCTTATTCTGAGGCAGTAGGGTTTTGTAACATAGACTGAAGTAACAAGGTTGCTACAAAAAAAGCAATATTTGTATCTTTTGAAAGTATTCAGTTTCTCATCGAAGCCCAGCATCAGATGAGGTATCAATGAGAAAGTTTCTATTTAAGATAGCCCCTGAGGCCAGGCACTTCTGAAAAACTTCCTGAGCTTACAGAAGTACTTGAACAAGTCACTGACTTCTGAAGTTTTGGTTACAGCATCCCATTCCTCACAGACGTTTCCATTAGGGAGATAAGCTTTACATGAGGACTTCAGATGGTATTTGCATGGTACATGGGCTGCTATTAGGAAAGAAAGTATCCATGGAAGGAAAATGAAAGCACCCTACTGAAGACCGAGGCTTCAGAGCTTATCTTAGACACAGAGTTCTGCAAAGAGTCTTCAAACAAGATGCAGAAGTTATTTTTCTTGTTTCATGAAGTTTTAAGTGGGAAACACAGCTAAGAAAGGTTCCTTTTTCCATGTAAGCCAGACTTACCTGTTTGAAATCTGAGAGTCACTTTTACCCGCACACAGCAGCTTAACACTTCTAAGGAATCTTCATATATTTTACAGGAACCCAAAATGACCTACTAAGATCAAAGCCATGCAGCCTCCTCACCGGCAAAGTCTAAAGCCCAGTCTTGAACTCCTTCAACAAGCACGTCAGTTCAGTCATGTCATTGCTCCCAGTTTTAAAGACCAGGCCCCATGTGTGCACAGAAAAAGGAGTGCCCTTATATTCCCCTTCCCTCCACACCTACCCTTCTTTTAAGTGAATGATGTGGGGATGGTTTGATCTCTAAGCACAGCACAATGCTGCAAGAGCATCGCCCAGCTGTCCTTACAACTGTTGTACTTCAGGATCCTCCGAGAGGAGAGCACCCCAATATCAAGCCAATCCCAATTTAAATCAGAACACAAGCACTTGGGACTCACCAGCTGTAGTCTTGCCTTGGGTTAATGCCCAAATGAACCCTCCCTCCCCCTCCAAGACTATGACTTGTTGACCGGTGAAGCCTACTTGCAAATTTGTAACTAAATATAGACATTCTGCTATATTTGGCAAATCTCTCTTTACCAAGGGGTTGCACCACATATTTATATAATTATACAGTAGTATTTCACATCTTTACTTTGTACACCTATCATTAGAAAACGGTTGGTGACATTTATTTTAGGTCATGTACTCAACTGGGTCAAGCTGCACTGAAGGGAAACTAGAGTTCCACAAGAAACTTTAGAAATCAGTTCATTTAAAGTGTTATTGAATAGTTTGTATTAACCACAGCTAAACAGATTGTTTCTGGCTACCACAGGCCAGCCTTTCAAATTTACTGAGATACGTACAAGATTCTTCCAAGAATTAGATGCCTCATCAGGCTGGGAATGAATGAACACCCTACTAACCGGCTCTCTGTGCATCCTTAAGCATCACCTCAATAGTTTTGGAAACCTAAACCCGTTATCCCTTGATGTTTTCCAATCAGTGAGTTATCCTTGAAGAAAATTTTCCATTTTGTTCTACCTTTTACTTCCTCAACTTTGAAAGAGCTAGTCAAAAATAAGAAAAACATCAACTGCTAAACTGAAATTTTTCAGAGAAAAGGCTTTTCTGCCTAATATTATCTACCTGAACTTGCATCAACTTTTTGAATTTCTATTCCTTATGGTTGAGAAAATGCTGCTATTCGCATTCTTTCAAATATAATACAGAAGACCAAAATGGGTAAGTATTAAACTAACCTCAGAAGCCAAAGGTGTGTTATGTGTACCACTTCAGCAGCAGTGTCATGTTAAGAAGGTTCACTAACATAGCAACAACTTTAATAGACTACATTGCCAATTTAACCCAAACTAGTTAAGTATTCACCCTGAATTCAAAACCCAGTTTAAAAATGAAGAGACCTTGGATTTGTCACGGTGGGGGGGATGGGGAAGAAAAAAAGATTAAGCCCCTGACAAAGTCTCCAAGTACTGAACTGACCTGGAGTGCTTGCCATTCAACTATTAATTCTACTTATTGTAGGAGGTAGGTTATGTCTGATTTTTAATTATGCTTTATGTAAATATCCCCAGAGGCTTATGCAATAGGTAGAGGCTTAAGTAAGGCAAGCTGGCAGAGGCAGGCAGCCTGCTCTGGAGAGGGAAGCCGAGAGCTGTGTTGACTCCATAGCCAAGGGGTGGGTAGCTCCAGTTGCCATCGAAGGCCTCCAAAGCCCTGAAGAGGAGAGACTCGCTACATTTACACGCTCACCACCAAACGCCACTTACTGAACTGAGCTCCAAGATCCTCTGGTGCTTTTGTCAGCACAGCTGGCTTCTCCTACTTCATTTCCAACAGATCAGCAAACTGCACAGTCCTGCAAGCACTAACACTGCCATATTTATCGCTTGCTCCAACTCTCTATTTCTACTGCCCAGTTTTCCGCCATGATGTTTTTGGTAAGAACCTGCATGCTCTCTGGCCAGCAGCCCTCGACCACCGGGGACCCTATGCACTTCACATACACTCACTATTACTCACCAGCACACCCTCACCTTGACCTACAGGCTTCACAACCAGCACGGAGGAGGCTGTTTAATACTCATGCCTTTGGCACCGCCTTAAGTGCCAGCAAAATTCACACAAGAAGTGGTAATACAATACTTAGAATTACACCAAAATCTCACTCTAAACAAGTTGCAAGCAACTATTTACACCGAGGCCAAAACCACCTCATTTCTCAGACTGCGACCAGTGGCATAAGTTTCTCCAAACGCCCAGGAGAACCATGGCTTCCCCTCCATTTTACACAGAAATAGTGTAAAGCCTCCTGGCCTCGTCCTTCCGTGCCCAAAGGCATGGAACATGCCTTTGCATGTGAACAATTGCATAGGAACATGCAATTGTTCCTATTTGCATGTGATAATTTTAACTGGTAATTCTAGAAAATATTCTGTACAGCTGCATTTAAATTTCACCTTGCAGTCCTGATACAACTCATTGGTACAGGATCCACTTCCGTCCCCGGTTTCTCAACCAATGCCCAGTGACTACCATAAGCGGGCACTGGGCTAGGAAACCAGAAAGCTCTGATTTTTCTCCCAGCTCTGCAAGGCAGGCTAAATGGGGCACGCTCTCTTCACCTGTAAAATGGGGACAGTACTCCCAGTGTAAAGTATTTGAAGATCTGATGTAAGAAATGCAACGTATTTTCAAAAAAGTTAAGCTAAAATATATTGCTCTTTTCATTCTCTAGATAAATACTTCATTACACTCTTCGTCCTGCGCTTCCGTGATGATTTTCTTTTCTACCTAATTTGTCATTTTTATTTAATCCAATTATTTTAGCATATTAAACTCAGACTAATACAAGGGTACAAAACCTAAATACCACTGCAGACACACAGCAGAGCCTGCAGAATATTGCATCATTATTTTTATGACTTCAAAAGTAGAGAAAAGAGTACAGATCAAGGCAGCAAGGCAAACGGTCACTTTATTTATTTTAATTCTCTCTTCTAGTTCTCACTAATTCCACTCAGTGGTAATAGCTGAAGGCATACACCCAAATCAGTGACTCATGGCACAAGACCACAGTCCAGTCACTGGGTTTTCAAAACAGTGCTGTTCAAGAATTGCAATGTTCCATCCCAGGAGTTCAATTGCTTTTTCTTTGTTTAAAACAAAACAAAACAAAAAAAAAACAACAACCAAACAAACAAAGAAAACCACTGACAACAGGTGCTTCTTTAGTTTTTATACATAGAGAAGAAAAAAAATTGAAAAAAAAAATTCACTCTTGATCCTCCCAGCCATAGCCCACGGCCTAGCCAGGCAGCACAGGCGCGAGGCACATCCTTCCCACCAATGCTTCCTCCCCAGGTTACTCTCCACAACCAGAAACGTAAGACAGAAGAACTCCCCAGGCAATTTCAGCTTCAAGATTACCCCAACTCCTCTACCCGTGTTCTGGAAATCTCAAAGTGTTTTAATTTCAACTTATTTTTTTTATTATATACTTTAAATAAGAAAGCCTTTCCTAGGTTTTTCAAATGAGTAATTCTACTTTAACAGCTGTTTGGGAACCTTGATTTTTTTTACCTCGATGCCAACCTCCCAGACACGTTATTTATAATAGGCTGTCTTTCTTAATACTTGCTATTACTCAAAAGACCAATGGAGTGCTCATAGTAAACACCTTAGCTGTTCAATCTTCACATCTTTTAAATAATGGGTCAGGTTCAAAAGGGATAAGCTTTCAAATCAGAACTCTGCTCACCTTGTAAAGAGCCACAAACACTCTGATATAGCCCATTTCCTCTCATTTTCCGGGTTCTGTAACTACTGCTTTGTATCTTCAAAGATGCATTAAAATGTGACATAAAAGACATCCTAGAGAGTGGAAACTCATAAATTACTTGCATCCTATTCTATCTACAATAGGCCTTCCAGCGCCCAGAACATGTATGTCCTTCAACACGCAATGCCACTTCAGTGTATGTTCAGGATACCAATCACACAGGGATCGTTCACACACAAGCACTCATCTGCCTGATGATTAGATTTTTAGTTTAGTTAAATGTCCTGCTCTTAACACAATTTTTAACTTAGGTTAGGTGGTCACAAGCAAAGTGCAAATGTGGGTCTGCCTCAGTTTAATCACTTTTTTATTCAGATAAGACCTGTCAGTTTGGGTTTCAGGAGGGCTGAACAAAAGAGCATCACCAAGGGAAGGCAAAAAACTTAGACACGGGAGTACGAATGCAGGGCTCCCTCCTTCCATTTCCTCAGAAGAAATGCGGAGACATACCAAAGCACCCATTCCTGGCCCCCAAAGAACAAATGATATGTATCACCTCGGCTACCATCTTTTCCTCCTGCAGAAGCACACAGAAGTACAGAGCGCTGGAACCCCCATAAGCCTGCAAGTGCTAGCCTCTTTCTCCCGCTTTCTACTAAGGCTACGTAAGTGCTACAATGGTGGCTGTGATCTCAAGTCTTCTTTCTAGAAGAGGCAAGGAAATAAGATTCACCCTTTGGTGTAGGATGAGTGGGCAGCAGCGACAGATAAAAGCCTTCATTTTTCTTCTCTCCCTAGGCTACGTAAAGCAGGGTTAGATGTGAGTTTACGGGCCCAACAATGCTCTATTTGGGTTGGAATAAGGCTCCAGTCCCTCCCCCGCACCCTTCCCTTGAAACTCTCTGCAGGTTTAAAAGATCAAAGGAAGACACCTCCATTACCCTCTTCCATTTTCTTGGGTAAGAAATACTTCTATTGCATAAAAGCGTGTGCGTGTACATCTACGTATCTCAGGAATTTCAGCAGAGTCTGGGAATCCCATATCCTTCCTCCCGAGTCCAGAGCAGCAGCACCGGGGACCGGAGGCTTTACTTTGTTTTCCACTGGGCGGAGGATCTCACCTCCCCTCCCAAACCCGGTTCGAAGTGGAAACCACTCCTAGAGGTCAGGAGGCAGCACCACGGGAGACGGCTTTCCCCGACCCTCCGCCCGCAGAGAAGCGGCGGCGAGCGGAGGGCCCGGCCGCCCCCGG
>KZ506266.1:125396-143062 GCA_002844005.1 Limosa lapponica baueri | reverse complement strand
CGCCGACGGGGGCGGCAGTGCCGTCCGTGAGCATCGCGCTGGTGGGGGCCGCCGCCGCTCGCAGAGCCCAGCCGTCTCCGTCCCCTCACGGCACCGCAGCAGCGCCACTAACTTCTCACACCCTACCCGGCCGCGGGCGCCGCGCCGCCCACCCTGCCGCTCCGCGCGGGCCCATTGGGCGCGCTCGGCCGACGGCGGCGCGCTATTGGGCGCGGCGCCCGCCACTCGGAGGCGCGTCACACGCTCCCAGCATGCTGCCCTGAGAGCGCACGCCGAGACGGTTAGAGCCCGCCGCCCCGCCCCGTTCCCCTGGCCTCGCTTCCTGAACTCCGCGGGAGCTGATTGGTCGTCTGGAACGTCAGTCGTGTGCCTTGCCGGAGCCGCGGGCGCCGATAGGGCGAGCGGGCTGTCGGTCACAGCAAATCCGGGAGTTGCGGATTTCGACTGGTCGAAAAGCACGTCGCTCACAGCGCACAGCGTCTGGCGCCGTTCGATTGGCTCCTGCCGTGCCCTGACCCCCCCCCTCCCCTTCGAACCCTCCTGAAGGTCTCCGTCAGCACGAGAGGCCGTCACACGCCCGCCTATCCCGAGCGGCGATTGGAGGCGGGCGCTGCCTATCGAGGCGAACGGCCCGCCCCCTCCCTTCCCGCCCTCCCGTCCCGAGCGCGGGCTGCCATAGGCTGAGCGCGCCGTCACTCTGCTCCCGGTGACGTGCGTGAGTGGCCCCTCCCGCCGTGACGACCCCGGCGCGGCCACGTGGCCTGCGTCCGCGCTGCCGGGGCACGGGCGGGGGGGGCGGGGCTGTCACCGGCGTGACAGGGCGCGGGGCTGGGCCCGGCCGCTCTGCCCGGCTCCGAGCCGAGCTGGGGCCCGTCGAGGGCCGGTGTTCCCCTCCGGAGGGGCAGGAGCGGACTGGCCTCGGCCCCGGCCTCCTCCGCCCCCCGCCTGGCCCCGCGTCCCGGCGCCGCTCCTAATTCACCGAGACGTTGATCTCAGGCGCTCGGCGCGGCACCAGCTCTGCCTGGAGAGGGGAGCGAGAGGGGGACGGGGCTGGCGGCGCTCCCGGGCCTTGCTGCTGCCGTCCGTCCCCCCACCCCCGGCGGCCTCGGCCCCCGCCCCGGGAGCCCGGCGCCCCGGCCGTCACCTACCCCCTCGCTGCCGCTCTCTTCCGCCCGCCGCCTCCCGGGCCGTCCCCTCTGCGCCGCGGGCAGCAGGCTATCCAGCCAGCTCAGGTCGTGCAGGGAGAAGATGCGCTCCAGTCCCTTCCGGATCCCCACCAGCGCCAGCAGCTTTGCCAGGGCGAAGCGTGGGTCAGCACCGCGCAGCGCCCGGGGCAGGCGGCCAGGGACCCCCATCACACCCCCTCCGCGTCCCCGGTGAGTGCCAGGGAGGTGGCGTGTCACCTCTCCTGGCTTGGTCCCAGGGGACAATACTCGCACGACGCCTGCAAGGCAGCGACAGCCCCAACCAGCCCCGACGCGGGACTTGAAGGTTGGTGGCAAAGCCGTGTTGCGGCCCTGCAGGGACCCTGCCAGCCCGCAGGGGTCTGAGCGCCCACGCACACCCCCCGCCAGGGCCCTGTGTCGTCACCCAGGGCAGTGCCCGCGTCCCTTGCCCAAGGCGAGTGGCGGGGCTCCGGCGATGCTCAAGGCACGAGTGGGCAGCACCCAGCCTGGCACCAAACCAGTGCTGCCCGATTACAAGGGATGTCATACCATCACTGGGAAGATAATAGCAGCCATGGTGGACTTAAGGACCCAGAGGAGGGCCAGGCACAGGAGCTGGATGCCGGTGAAGAGGTGCACCCGCCACAGTGGCACGTGGCGGAGGTAGGCGAGGTCTGGCTGGTGCTTGGCTGGCATCAGGAGCAGTCGCACACGGTCTGTGAGCTGTAGCGAGAGGACAGCATGTGGGTCACGCACCTCCATCTTTCAGATAGCTCTCACCCACCTCCTCATTGGGATGGGGCTGGCAGGATGGAGTTTTGCCATTGTTTTTGTAGCTCGGCCCTTCTGCCATCTGTGCCGACTACCAGCGTGATGCCTGGGTGAGTGAGTTTGTCTGCAAGACCAGGGGTCCTGGTACCACCATCGTGCCAGGCCAGGGTAGAGCTTTCCAGACAGACATCTAGAAAGGACTCCAACTGGTCTTAAAGGGTTACTTGAGAGGCAACAACCCCTTGATTCCCCTCCCTGCATGCAAGAAAATGCTGCTGCCACCTTTGCCAGAGCACAGCCCTGGATTCCCCAAGCAGAGGGAGGGACAAGGGAGGGAGTTTCCCAGCCTGTGATCCAGAGCAGGGTAATGACAAGGAAATCGTACTGTTTAGAGGAAAAGGGGGGATAGATGTTGCTGGAGTGGGGATTTTTTTCCCCTCTGTGGGTTTCTCAGGAGAGGAACCGAGCTGGCACATCAGCGACAATGCCAGGACCAAAGGACCAGCAGGTCCCAGTTCTGCAGCTCCCATATGGGTACATCCCTGCAGCTTTGAGAGCAAATCTGGGTTATACACTGTTCCCTCCACTTCTCCCAAACCACATGATCCATCAGTGCAGAAGTTGCTCCTGCTCCTCAGCATCCCAGATACCTCTCTTCCTCTCTCTGCTGCCCCAGAAAGGTCCCTCATTGTCCTGGGCCTGGCGGGGTACAGACCCACGCCAGGCTGCACATCACACAGAGCTAAAATCCAGGCTCTGCTGTGCAGTGAGAGCTGGTATTGAGCTCATCCCCAAAACAGCCCCTACCAGCACCCCCAACGCAGTCCCCTCTCACCTGGATGCTGTTCAGCGCCACCACCCCCATGTGCAGGAAGACCCCGTACAGCACTGGCATTGGGATGTGCTGCAAAACAGTGGGGCGAGGGGTCAGCAGGGCACAATTTCCCGAGGTGGCTGCGCTCGCTGAGCATCCTCTCCTGTATGAAAGGCTGCAGATGTGGCCGCAGCATTTGCTGCTTTGATTTCCAACAGCCTGGTTGGGCTGGGTTAAGGGCCCTGCAGCCTTGGAGGACATAGCCAACCCCCAGCCTTGGAAAAGAGGCCAAACCCAGAAGCCAGGCTCCCTACCTTGAGAACAGGGGCCATGAAGACAGAGACCCCCATCAGGATGAAGACGGCCAGGCCAGTCAGCCTCTGCTCCCTGCAGGAGGCAGCGCAGGTGTCACAGGTGCCATGGAGTCCCTTGGGAGCCCACAGCCCACACCTGCCCTCCCGGCCCCCAGGGCCTCTGCTTTTTTCAGCCTTGATGGCCACAGGGACCAGCGGCATGCCCAGGGAGACACAGGCAGCCCCACAGCTGGGTCTGCTGGCCAGCGTGGGCACATGCCTGACCCTTGGCTCCACAGTCGTGGGCAGAGGATCCCCTGGAGCGGGGTCTGGGCTTGTTGCGTACCTGATGCCCAGGAACTTGGGGTGCTCGCCTGGGGCTGAGGTTGCACTCTCCTTCCTCAGGCTCTCCATGTGAGCCAGGGAGATGACAGTGGCTGAGACGTACCAGGGGAGGCCGGTAACAGAGGTCCCAACCATCAGGAGGGAGACACAGAGGAGGTCCAGGTGAAAGCCTGCTCCTTTCTGCAACAGGAGAGGCAGTTGGGCTGGGGGCAAACCGTCCCCCAACTGGCATCAGGAGGGTCTGCCCACCTTGCCAGCCGGTTCGGGGTGCTGCTCTCCCCTGGCTGCCCCCCTGGCCCACAGGGTCCAGCCAAGACCTGGATCCTCCCCATTGGCTGGGTCCAGTCCATCCCCTGTCTCCAACTCACCTGCAGCTTGTACTCCCTGCGGTTAAGGATGACAGCCGTGATCTGCTGGTCCATGAAAATGAGGATGGTTACAAGGACAGCAGGCACCACAGACATCAGGCAGACCCACCAGGGATTGGCTCCAAAGGGGAAGATGATCCAACCCCGCGCTGGGTTTGTGGGCTGTGGAGAACAGAAGGGTCACAGCAGCCGCCAACGACCTGTGAGGTCTGCAGTGCAGCTGGGTGATGGGACCAGTCCTGAGTACCCAGGCTGGAGCCCTGTGGACATCCAGGGATGCTCCACCTGGGCGGAGGAAGAGCACCCTCTCTCATCCTGGGGAAGCTCCCAGGCCGACACCCTGGCTGTGGTGGAGCAGGGGATTGCTCCTGGGCACTGCAAGCCAGAAGCTGGGCATGTGCCCCTGGGAGCTAGTGGAAGAGATGGCATTGGGTGTTGATGATGGCAAGCCCGAGGAGATGGCAGCAAGCACAGGCTGCTCTGAGGTGCTGCCAGCCCCACTCCACACCCAGGGCGGGGAGCCCAAGCCCAGACTTGAGCTTGTGTCTCTCGCTCCAGCGTGAGTTGTACCATGACTCTGCTAGTTCTGGATTGAGCCAGGTTATTTGCAAAATGCGGGATCAGCTGAGATCCAACCCCTTCTTGTTTGCTGGGGCACAGACCGCATCCCTATAGGGCTGGACCCAGTGGTGGGAAGGACAGCCGCAGCATGACAAGAAGGCCACTGTGGGTGGCATAGACCCACTCCCCGGCAGCACCGTGCCCACCCTGCCAGCACCTTCAGCTCACTGGGGACGAGAAGCTTGGGTGTCTCCAGGCCCAGGGTGGCATCAATGGCACAGGAGACAAGGATGGCCAGGATGATGGCGAAGTCGCTCACTAGCTTCCGTACCTGCAGATGGAGAGGGGTTGGCCTGGGCTGGCCAGGGCTGGGGGCTGCCCCAGGAACACCCCCAGGTCATAGCACCTGGAGCCGTCCCCAGCCACCAGGGTGGCTGAAAGTTGCTCACCGCTGCAGGGAAGTAGCGGCTGCTCCTAAAGTGCTTGAGTGCAGTGCAGGAGAGGAACGTGCCCCCAAAGAGCAGGAAGGAGAGGAGGGTGACATCGGGCACGTACTGGCAGCTGGTCCCCAGGAGGTGCCCACCTCGACGCAGGCACTGGGTCCTGCTCAACCCAGCCAGGGTGGTGGGAGGCTGCGGGGACAGGGCAGGAGGCGAGGAGGCATCATGCACAGATGCCTCAGGCCCACCCCAGCCCCTCGTCCCTCGCGTGTCGTTCCCTGTGGAGCTGTGGTCTGCAAAGGGATGGCGGGGTCAAGGTGGCAGCACCATGGGGACGCTCCAACAGGGTTGAACGGGACTGTGCTGCCCTCAGGGCATCTCCCCAGGCTCTACCCAGGGCCTCAGTGTGCTGGATGGGTCCCCATGGGACGCCTGAGGCCCTGGCACCGGCTGATGCCCAGGGAGCATCGAGGGGTGACTCCCGCCCCTGCAAAGGGAGCACCAGCCGCTAGAGGCACCATCAGCCCCAGGCTGTGCCCAACGCTGACACTTATGGTACACAGCGGGAGTCCCATTTGCAGGATCAGTGTGGTCACATCTTCAGGCCCCAAGAAGCACCCGCTGGTTTACAGACCAGGCTAGAAACACCAGCACAAACCCACTCAGGTGCCCACCTCCAGCTCCTGGCATCGCCCAGCCCGGAGCCACAGGAGCCGGACCAAGGCCGTCCTTGCTCCCTGTCCGGTGCCTGGGCAGTGCCAGGAGGCAGGGGCAAACAGACGGCATGGAGGGAAGTGGAGGAAGGTGCCAATGTGATCAGGCAGGTGAGGATGGGATTGAGCAGCCTCCTCCTCCTCCAGTGCCTTCCCCCATCTAGCCGGGTGGCAGGGTCCCAGGGCAGCAGCCCCCTGCTCTCCACCAGCCCCACAGCTGCTTGGACTCACCAGGGCTGGACAAGTTGCAGATGCAGCTGTAGGAGGTGACGTTGTCCAGCCGGTACTGCCAGTTGATGGGAAAGGCATCTGCCAGGCTCAGCATCTTCTTCAGGGAGTCGTAGATGAATATCAAGCTGATAAGGGCGCAGAAGCCTTCCTCAGTGAAGCGGGTGAAGTACCTCACCAGGTGGCTGGCCTCAGTGGCCACCAGGACCATCCCAAAAAAGGCCACCCAGAGCCCAATCCAGAGGCGAAACTCCAGGTAGTCCAGGCTGTGCTCTCTGGTGGGAAGGGTGACCCAGAGTCTCAACAATGACACCTGCCTGGCGTGATGGTGGCCTGTGCCCTAGCCAGGGGACAGTGGCTTGAGGAACTGTCTGTGGCAGGATACTTACTGGCTGAAGGAGAAGAGAAGGCGCTCGAAGACCAGCACGGGGCCAGTGCTGCTCAGTATGGTCAGGGGCTGGCCAGAAAAGAGGCAGAAGATGGAGCCAGCAAAGGCTGTGCCCAGGAAGCTCTCCAGCACCCCCTGAAATGCAAGGAAGGGTGACAGGCACCAGGCATGTGGCAGGGACGGAGGTCCCAGGCCTGGCCCCAACAGCAGCACAGCTGCAGGCAGCTGCCTGCACCTCCCTGCACTACAGGGTGCTGGGTGTCCTGGGGGCACCGCAAGCTACCTGGGCACAGTGGTAGGTGGGCACCCAGGAGTCCTGCAGGCTGGGCTGAGCAGGGTTTGTGCAGGGCACTCTGCAGCCACACCAACCTGCATGTTGGCAGTCGCATCCCCCAGCATGCCCCCAAAGGTGATGGCGTTGGTGACCGTCGCCAGGTAGATGTAGAGCACTGCCGAGAGGCACTGGGGGTGCAGGGCGTCAGAGAAGTCACTGCCGTACCATGGTGCCTTCCTCCGGATGTCTCGCAGCAGCCCCCCGAAAAGCCTAGGGCAGCAGAGGGAGATCTTGGGGCAGCAGAGGGAGATCTCAGAGCAGCCCCCTGGCTGGCCATCACCCCCTGAGAGAACTGCAAGGCAGGGGACAGTCCCTTCCCCAGGAGACACCAGCCCGGAGTCGTTTGGACATGGTGGCCCTGTGTGCTAGGGAGAACCAGTGCCCTGCCCGAATTCAGCATCCCGCTGCACCTCCCACCGCCCTTGTCCTTCCAGGCACCCACCTGCCCGTCCTCTCCAGCTCCTCCCTGGAGTGTGGGTGCCCCAAGTCAGCTCTGTCCTCAGCTGCTGCCATGTCCCCATTGCCGTGCGACTGCCGGTCTGGTGGGTGCATGGTGGTCCTGTGGCAGACCAGAGCCTGAGATGACAGGCTTCAGGTTGGAGCCCTCAGGACTCAGCTGCCTCTAGGGGACACTATGAGAGGGGGCAGGGGTGCAAGCAGGGCTGGGGGGACCTCGTGTATCCCTGATAATGAGGAGGGGAAAGATCAGGAGGAGGAGAGATGAGGGAGCTGGACTTGATGATCTTCAAAGGTCCCTTCCAACCCAACCCAACCCTCCAGCAAGACCTGGAGCCAGCCCTAGCAGGACCAGTTTTGGTGGAGGAGCTGGGCAGAGCCAGATGTGTCCTGCTCAGAGGATGAGTTTCACATCTGAGTGCTGAAACCCAGTGTTCCCAGCAGCTCCTGCCTGAGGGCACATGGGACAGTTTTGCCATCCCCTGCCAAGAGGGGACAGCAGGACTGACAGCAGTGGGGACCAGAGCTGTGGTCATCATCCGGAGCTGCAGAGGGGCTTGGCTGGGAGGACCCCACTGGCAAAGGTTGGCTCCTGGGTGGCTTCATCCCCATGGAGATGGAGATTTCAATGTCACGGTCTCCACAGTGACAATGTCTCCACCTGGGAGATTCTGCAGAGGGGGTGGAAGAGGCTGCGGGTGCCCTCCCTCCAGCCTACCTCCTGTGCAGAGATGGCAGACAGTTCAGTGGAGGAATCCGGGCACTGGGGTCCCATTTCCCAGGAGGAAGCACAGTCAGCTCATCCAGGAACGCCTCCATCCCTGCGATGAGGTCCTCTCGGTGCTCAGCCTGCCGGGCAACCCTTTGGAACAGCTGTGGGGAGATGCTGTGGTTTAGCCACCACATCCCTGTGTTCAGCCACTTGGAGCCTTCCTTCCAGCCTGTAGCCATCACCGAGAAAGACACCCATCCACTTCAGTGGAATGGGTGTACCTATATCCTACAGACCCACCCCAAACCTTTGTTTTCTTAGGCTGGGCAAGGGAAGCCACCAGCATGGCCATCCTCTGCCTCCTCCGTTGCAGCCTGCAGAGGAGAGGAGCCTTGGTGTTCTCAGCCTAGGCTTCATCCCAGGCCCATCCCGCCCATGGGTGCTGCACCAGGCTCACCTCATCCATCAGCAGCATGGCCATGGCCCTGCCAACCTCGTGATAGGCTTTGGCTTTGTCTCGGGGACCCAGCAGAATGAAGAGGAACCTGTGGGCGAGACAGTGCATCTCCTGAGCAGCCCTCTCCTCAGTGGGAATGCTTCTCCCAGGGGAGACCGTGGTGTTGTGGAGCTGCTGGGAGGGCATCTGGGCAGGCTTGGGGAGCTGCTGCCACCCCAAGGGGTGGCCACCCTAAGTGGGGAGTCAGGGAGAGAAGACAAGACACGTGTCTGCTGCCTGCTGAATGGAAACCCCATGGCAGACCATGGGACACCAGGACCCCGGCTGGATCACAGGGTCTGCAGAAACCCGGGAGGGGAGCGATGGGAGACAGGTCTTTGGGGCAGAGAAGGAGACATCCTTGGCTGGGGGTGTCTGTGGGGTCATGCTCATGGGAGTATTGCTGGCAGGCATGGTGCAGGAGCAATCGCATTGGGAAGGAGAGCTTGCCAGCTGCACGGGCAGCAAGTTTGATAGGACTACAGGCACACGGGAGGAGATTGGAAAGAGGGCTCAGAGCTCTTGAAGAAATATGTCTAAAATCCCACACCTCAGAGGGTGCTGCAAAATAATAAGGTCTCCAGAGGGACAGCCCATCCAAATATTTACCCAAGACCTCCACTCTTTTCAAATCTGGCAAAAATGGTTGCAGTCCTGGTACCCCGAGGCTGCAGAACTGTTCCAGTGACGGTGGTGCTGTGGGGATGCTGGGGAGGGCATCTGGGCAGACTTGGGGGGCTGCTGCCACCCCAAGGGGTGGCCTCACCTCCAGAGAGGGGGTAGGGAAAGTTTTCTGACAGCACAAGCAGGGCTGAAGGGCTCAACAGAACCTCCTGCAGCCCTGACTTGGGACATCAGTGCTGGAGGTGTCCTGGAGGGACAAGCTGCCCTTCCCCTTCTGTTTTGTGGAGGAAAATAACAGGGCAAAGGATTGCTGTGAGCCCCTCAAGACCTGTGCAGGCTCCCTGGGAACCTGCCACCTGTCTTCAAGGGGAAATCATGTCTGACTAACCTGATAGCCTTCTATGATGGTATGACTGGATGGATAGATGAGGGGAGAGCAGTGGATATTGTCTACCTTGACTTCAGCAAGGCTTTCAAGACCATCTCCCACAGCATCCTCATAGGTAAGCTTAGGAAGCGTGGGTTAGATGAATGGACAGTGATGTGGATTGAAAACTGGCTGAGAGACAGAGCTCAGAGGCTCATGTTAGTGGCACAGAGTCTAGTTGGAGGTCCGTAACAAGTGGTGTTCCCCAGGGGTCAGTGCTGGGTCCAGTCCTCTTCAATATATTCACCAATGACTTGGATGAAAGGATGGAGTGTACCCTCAGCAAGTTTGCTGATGACACAAAATCAGGAGGGGTGGCTGACACACCAGAAGGCTGTGCCATCATACAGCAAGACCTGGACAGGCTGGAGAGTTGGGCGGAGAAAAACCTGATGAAGTTCAACAAGGGCAAGTGTAGGGTGCTGCACCTGGGAAGGAATAACCCCCTGCACCAGGACAGGTTGGGGGTGACCTGCTGGAGAGCAGCTCTGAGGAGAAAGACCTGGGAGTCCTGGCAGACAACAGGATGACCATAAGCAGACAATGTGTCCTTGTGGCCAAGAAGGCCAATGGCATCCTGGGGGACATCAGGAAGAGTGTGGTTAGCAGGTCAAGGGAGGTCATCCTGCCCCTCTACTCTGCACTGGGGAGGCCCCATCTGGAGCACTGGGACCAGTTCTGGGCCCCCCAGTTCCAGAAGGACAGGGAACTGCTGGAGAGGGTACAGCAGAGGGCTATGAAGCTGATGAGGGGACTAGAATATCTATCTTATAGGAAGCAGCTGAGGGACTTGGGTCTTTTTAGTCTGAAGAGAAGGCTGAGGGGGGATCTGATCAACACCTATAAATACTTAAAGGGTGGGTGTCAGGAGGATGGGGCCAGTCTTTTTTCAGTGGTGCCCAGTGACAGGACAGGAGGTAACGGGCACAAACTTGAACATAGGAAGTTCCATCTAAACATAAGGAGGAACTTCTTTCCTTTGAGGGTGGCAGAGCCCTGGAAGAGGCTGCCCAGAGAGGTTGTGGAGTCTCCTTCTCTGGAGACATTCAAACCCTGCCTGCATGCGTTCCTGTCCAGCCTGCTCTGGGTGACCCTGCTTTGGCAAGAGGGTTGGACTAGATGATCTCTGAAGGTCCCTTCTAACCCCTGTAATTCTGTAATTCTATGATCGCCCACCGAGGAGGGAGCAGGAGGTGGATGGATGTCCTGCTCCACCCAGCTCCTGGGAATGGGTGCTCTGGGCAGAGTGACCAGGAGGTGGCAATGTCCCTCCTAATCCTGGCCTGCCTTCTCCACACACTGCCTAAGGAAGTCCTCAGCTCAAGGGGCACACTGACCGTTTCCCCTTATGGCTTCAGAGAATGCATTCTTCAACCACGGAGAAACACCTCCTGCCCTGCTTCTTTTCCCCTATGCCAACAGTGCTGCAAGAGCCACGCCACCACTCAGGAGAGCATTGCTGACAGTGAGAGGGCAAGAGACTCCTGCAAACCTGTGTTCCTTCCCAGCCATGAGCCCCCATGCTCCCAGTCAGTAAGTGGAGAGCATCCAGACCCTCCTAAGTAGGAGAGTGAGTGCAGAGCCCAGGTGGGGATAACCCAGGGGATGATGCCCTCAGGCTGCCCGGCAGATGCTGCACTCTCAGCCTGTCCTGGCATGCTTCTAAGGAGCTGGGAATAGCAGGAGGGGAAACAGTGAGCCAGGGTTCTGGGACTGCACGTGATAGTGGGTGCTGTACCCTTTGCTTTTGCCATGCAAAGCCTTGTCCTTTGCAGGAGGGAGTGGGGAGACAGGGACAAAAAGGGGCACAGGGCCATTAGCTGCACTCCATTTACCTGCTGGGGAGAGCAACTTCGGCCAGTGAGCCAAGGGCCACCCCTTGCCTGAGGCGAATGAAGGCAATGAAGGGCTTCTCCAGGAATTCAACTTCACCGACAGCAATGTGGGCTGCTTCGGCCCCCGGTGGGACCTTCTTCTTAAATCGATTTCTGAGCTGAAAGGAAGGGATGCAGCAGCTGGGCACTCGGGAGGCAGCAGTTGCTCTGAGCCCAGCTCCGTCCTGTCTTACCTGCTCCTTAAGAGGTGTTTCGGAGACCTGGGCTCCAGGGTCAGACCAGCTTTTGGCCTTCCCTGCAAAGGAAAGGAGCAAGCAGCAAAATACATATGCAAGTGAATGGCCAGCATGGGTATTGCTCCAGGCTGGTGGCAGCAGAGGGATGCCCAGTGGGACAGCCATGTTGCCACCCATGGCCAGGCGCCATGCCTACCTCGGCACGGAGAGAGGACGAGCTCGGTGAGGAGCTGCAGTAGGGATTTGGTGGGCTGGTGCCGTGGCTGGCGGAGCAGGAGGGCTGCCAGGCGTTCCCTCAGCTCGGGCTGCAGCTCTGCTTCCTCGGGCTGCCCAGAAAGTGCCCTGTCTGCAACAGGGATGAGGGAACCCTGAGTCCCCCCGGTTCAGTGGCTAGTGGGGGGCTGGGCAAGGAAAAGCCCACTTTGCTGGAGCAGCAGACAGCCACCCCAGGTACACAGGACACTCTCTCTGGTGACCAGCCCATCCCAGGAGATGACTTTTGCATTCCCCACGTACCGATTATTTCCTTGAAAGAATGGGCATCCAAATCCAGGAGCATTGTCCCCTTCTGCAGGCAATTCCTCAGCTGGAAGAGGCTGTGCAGGGGGAGGGCTGGGACATGAGGCGCACTCCAGCGCACCCCACCATCCTCCACCTTTTCCTCGAACTTTATCCACCTGCCCAGGGAGATGTGTGGGGTCAGTGACAGGGTAGTCCCGTGCCCCGTGGCAGGCAGTGGGAGCTGGAGCTTGGATCCATCCCTTGGATCTCCCATTGGCATGGGGCTGGCACAGGCAGGGAGGGGTTTGGGGGGCTCAGAGGGGACTGCAGTGGGCTCGCAGAGCAGAGGTAGGTGGACAGCCTCAGCAGTCACATCCCCCTTCCTGCTGACCCACTCCTCCCTCTGATCTCCTGATCAGGGAGGGTTCACCAGTCATGGAATCACAGAAGGATTTGGGTTGGAAGGGACTGTCACAGACCATCCAGTCCAACCCCCTGCTGTGGACATGCACATCTTCCACTAGATCAGGTTGTTCAAAGCCCTGTCCAATCTGACTTCGAACCTTTCCACAACTCCGGGCAACCTCTTCAATGTCTCACCACCCTCTTTGTAAAACATTTCTTCCCTATGCCCAACCTAACCCTGCCCTCTTGCAGTTTAAAACCATTGCCCCTTGTCCTGTCACCACAGGCTTGGTAAAAAAATGCCTCCCCAGCTTTCCTGGAGCCCCTTTAGGGACTGGAAGGGGCTCTAAGGTCTCCCCAGAGCCTTCTCTTCTCCAGGCTGAACCCCCCCAACTCTCTCATCCTCTTTCCATAGCAGAGCTGTCCCAGCCCACAGACCATTTTGGTGGCCTCTTCTGGCCCCGCTCTTACAAGTCCATGTCCACCTTGTGCTGGGGACCCCAGAGCTGGACGCAGTGCCACCAGAGCGGAGCAGAGAGAAGCATCCCCTGCTCGACCTGCTGGTCACGCTGCCCGTGATGCAGCCCAGGAGACGCTTGGCTTTGTGGGCTGCAAGGGCACGGTGCCAGCTCATGTCCCATTTGTCACCCACCAGTACCCCCAGTCCTTCTCCGCAGGGCTGCTCCCGACCCACCCATCCCCAGGCTGTGCTGGGACTGGGGGTTGCCCTGCCATTAGCAGTGCTTGCTGGAGTCAGAACAGAAGTTTCTTGAACTGTTTGCCACACTCAGGCCATGCCAAATATTTTAATGCTGGGGGCAAACAGAGCTTCCCTTTGTCTCCATGGGTGGACGCGCTGCTGCGGAGAGGCTCGGCGTGCTGCACGGGGAGAGCGTGCACCGGCAGAGCACCGTCCTGTGCAGGGGGAGAAGAGGGCTGTGTGCTGGGGAGAGCTGTCACAGCCACAGCCCAGTGGTGGTGTCCTCCACGAGACTCTCCGACCCCCAGGGGCAGACCCATTGCTGCCTCCAGACCCCTATGGCCCATGTCCCTGTGCCCCTGCCAAGAAGCGGAAGGGTTGTGTGGGGCACGGGAACATCCTAACCATGCTCCTGCCCCACACCAGCCCTGGCTTCTCTCTGTTGGGCCCCGCTGTCCACAGCCAAGCCTGCCCTGACCTACCCCCCGAGGCGTGCCGGGCAGCTGGATCTGGGGAGCGTCAAAGCACTGTCCCAGCCCTGGCGCAGGTGCTGGAGCCTTGGAGAGGCAGCAAAGGGAGAAGCAGAAGCAAGGCCACTGTGCCCGTGCAGGGTCACTGCCTGTGTCCTGCCTGACACCCTACCCTCTCCCATGAAACAGATCACCCTAAACCGGCAGAAGCAGGCACCAACGGGGGCAGAGGGCAGTGAGCAGCCCTGCTTTGGGGCTGAGGCTGAAGAACCACCAGCCTTCAGAGATGCCATGGGCTCCGTCAGAGTTGGGCTTTCAAAGGCTGGGCTTCCCAAAGCATAGCCAGGCGGTGTGGCCATTGCAGGCGTGCCTACCTGGCCGTCTCTCTCCACTCCAGCCCTGGCGGTGTGCTGAAGAGCTGGTTGAGTTGAATAAAGAGCAGTGGGCAGGTGGCATCCCCCTGCTCCTCCCGCTGCGGGGCAGCACTGGCTCGCTCAGCTGCTGGGGCCGTGCTGGAGGGGAAGATGCTGCAGCCAAAAGCCTGGTACGGAGCTTCAGGGTTGCTCCCCTCTGGTCTGGGCTGTGAGCGGGCATCTGCCTCCTGGAGAGCTGTGCCAGCCACCCTGGGCATGTGGGCTCGCATGGCCACCAGCACTGGCACCCACAGGCGTGGGATCCCCTCCGGAGCTGCTGGCACTCGCAACATCCTACTCATCCCACACCTTATAAAAGCTGTGAACCAGTTTAAACTAGCCACAAACCAATACATGGGAGCCGAGCCCAAAACAATCTGAAAACACTGGGGCCAGCCAACGTAGCTGGCTCCTGCCACCCCCGGCTGCCCACCTGGGCCAGAGACCGGCAGACTCCCCTGCCTCCTTCTAGTGACCCACGTGGACAAAGCTGCACTGGTGCTCTCAGGGGAGCAGTGTGTCCCCAAGCTCTCCCACACCCTGCAAGGCTTTGGTGAGGGTACAGCAAAGCCAACCCCAGATAGCTGGTGGCAGTGTTGGTGCCTGCACCAGGTCCCTGTGCCCATGGCAAGAGGGGTGGCACAGCCCTGTGGCAGCTCTTCCTGGGAAAGGGGATGTGGGGACGTGCGTTGGGGAAGGATGTGTCACTGCTGAGGGAAATCCAGAGTGGGGCAAGAGGGGGATGCCAGTGGCGGGGTTCACGGCAAGGGCCAGGAGTGCGTCAGGGCTGAGGCCATCCCGGCGTGCAGAGGGCATCTGCGTGGGCTGCGGTAGGCAAGCGGATGTTGCAGCATGTGCGGGGAGGAAGGATGCTGGCACAGTCACATCACCCTCCTGGGCACAGGGAGATGGCATGGTGTTGCGGGCCCCATGCTTGCTCTGCCTGCAGCACGCCCACCGCTGCCATCACCGGCCCTGGCTCCCTTGGCTTCGTGCAAACAAACAGCTGGGTTGTGTGCAATGCAAACACGGTGGCAGGCAACACAAACAGCGGCCAGCACAGGCAGGTTGTGCTGGAACCCACTGGCCCTGGGCAGGATTCAGCCCCAGGAGAAGCCCGGCAATGGGCCAGGTGCCACCACGGCTGAAGTCACATTTGAGGGGAGCATGGGTGGGCACACACCAGTCGCTAGGTTGCTGGTACCTGCCCCGCAGTGGATGGGATGGGAGCTGAGGCTGAGGAGTTGCTGGTGCTGGATCCAGCCCCGGGGGAGGGCGGGGGGGCAGCCCTCCCCATCATCCCCACTATCCCAAAGTCCACCAAAACCTCACCCCTGCCCGTCACTGCCTCCCGTCCCACAACCAGTTTCAGTCCAGCACCAGCAGCTGCCCAATGGGGCCGGCCTCATCCTGCCCCTGCCCCCCCTTCAGCACAGGGTGAAGGCAGTAGCCTGCAGCACAGCAGGGGTGAAGCTGTGCCAGGGCACCCCGGGTGCCAAGGCATCCCCAGCCGTGAGGCAGCGAGTTCAGCTTAGGCCACCCCTGGCTCCTTGAAGAGGAGGGGTGGGAGCGAGGGGGGCAGCCTGGGGAGGGGTCGGGGCTGGGGCCGGGGTCAACATCTGGATCCTGCTTTGCTGGGGTGTGATTCCCCCATAGATATAGGAGGGAGGGAGCCTGGCGCGAGTGAGGGGGCTGCATGCCGGGGGAGGCACACGGTGTGTGTGGGTCACACGGCTTGGAGGGTTGCATAGTGTGTGAGGAACTGCATGGCATTAGTGGGGGGCACAGGGTCTGGGGGCTCACACAATGTGATGGGAATCACATGGAGTGATGGGGGAGGTCACAGGCCATGATGGGGATTCACACAGCATGGTGGGGGTCCATGGCAGGGGGGTGGTCATATGGGGGAGGGTCCTACAGCTTGATGGGGATCCATGGTGTGTGGGCAGGTCACACAGCGTGGGGGGATTCACATACCATGGGGGCGTCACACGGTGGGGGGCTCAGATGGTGTGGGGGGGGATCACGTGGCATGGCATAGGGTCATATGGTAGGGGGGGTCAGACAGTGGCAGGGGTCACACCTTGTGGGAGGGACGACTATCTGGCCAGCCATCCTCTGGCTCTGCCACGCCTGCCCTCCCCCAGCTTCAGGGCTGCCATGTGTCCTCCCACTACAGGCCACCTTGCTCATGTGGAGGTCTGGGGACTTGGGGTGGCCTTGGTGGGCTGCCCTGTGCCCCATCCTCTTGTCCCCAAAACGCCAAGACAGTGCTCCCCAGAGCCACTCTCCTGGGGGACCGACACTTCCCACGGGGCTGGACCTTGGCACTCGCCTTTCCCTCAGCCTTGATCCCCCAGCCCCACTCCCTGTGCCTGCCAGGCTGTTTGCTCTGCCAGACCAGCGTGCCCAAGGTGAGTGATGTGGCACGGGGCGGGGGGGGCGCTTAGCCGGGGTGGAGACCCCCGGTAGCAGGACCGATGGATGAGGAGAGGCAGGGAGGCCCCAGGGCACCTAAACCTTCCAGGGGCCTGCCTCCCCCTCCTGTAAGGGCTGCACCAGCACGGCCCCTGGCAGGGCTGTGCATGGCTGGCAGCAGTGGGGTGCAGGCGGGGGGGCTGTGGGTGGCTGCAGGGGGCGGGCAGGGGGTGGCTGCAGGGGCAGAGGGAGGCAGAGGCAAGAGAGGCTGTGGCAGGCAGAGGGGAACAGGCAGCAGAAGGCAGGGAGGCAGGCAGCAGGAGGCAGACAGGAACTGCAGCCTGCCACCCCCCCACCCGCTGCCAGCCCTCTGTGCCAACAACCTCCCTGGCAGCTGACGTGAGCTGGTGCCTCCTTCTCCCAAGGTGCCAGGCCAGCCGGCAAACACTGCCCGTGCACGCCCGGCCCTGGGGACGTGCAGGGGAGAAAATCCCATCCCCATAAAGGGACCTACCGGGGAGCCACCGCACGGGGCTCCACAGGGATACAGAGACTGGGCCACCACCAGCCCGCCTCGCGCTGCTGCCAAAGTCTTTCGGGGTGCCGATGGCCAGAGGAGGTGGAAGGAAAAACATCCAGCAAACAATTGCAAAAGTCAAGTCTGAGCAAGAAGGAAGGCGTGAGCGGGGGGGTTGCCAAATCCGGCAGTATTCCTTGGAGACACTGACAACAATGACAGGAATATTTAATCACGCCTTGCTGAACCCAAAGCAGCGGGGGGGCTGGGGGCTCGGGACCTCAAGGAACCAGTAAGGGGCTGCAGCCGACCTGGACATGAGCTGGGACAAGACTCTATGCGTGCCTGGCTCTGGTGTCAGCAGCATTTTCTGGGCTGTCACCTGGGCTGAGGACAAGGCCAAACACAACAAGCAGTCGCCAGCACGGTGAAGGGGACAGAGGAGTCCCCTTACAGCCCCCGAAAACAATGGCCACAGGCTGGGATGGCGGAGACAAGGACAGTGACTGAATAGGAGGGGATTGTGAGATGAAGCTGTGACTGAACCAGTCAGGCTCCATTGGGGCACAAAAGTGGCCTCGTGGACAAAAAAAGTTTCTGCCACCATCTCACGCTGCCACTGCTACCCCTTTCCCATTGACAGTGCAGGGTGGCACATGGCTGGAAGTCTGTCCCCTATCAGGGTGCCACCCCATCACCAAGGGCGGAAGGAGGTTTTAGCTCTAAACCATGAGGTCCTGCCTCTTGCCTGATGGTCTTCTTGTGGGGTGCACTTCTCCTCCCGAATCCTCCCAGGCCACCTTTGGCACTAGTCCCACCAGCCAGCAGACGCCCCGGTGCCTCGGTGCACACCGTGATCCCCCTTCTCCCCTGCCTGAGACCAGGCAATGAAGTTTCCCTTCTGCTTTCCCTCAGCCGCCTCCTCCCCTCCACAGCTTCAGCACAGCCCTAAGGGGATCGTCAGCTCCGGCCCCCCCCCACCACTACGCGGCCCCGGGCAGGGGACAGGGGGCACCGCTGCGGCGGCGGCTGAGG
>KZ506266.1:64256-105297 GCA_002844005.1 Limosa lapponica baueri | reverse complement strand
AAAAAAAAAAAAAAGTGAAAACTCAATGTAAACATGGCCTGGAGTGCAGAACAAACCCCACTGCCCCTTGGCAGGGCAGGATGGACGTGTTGGGCCAGTCCGGGGAGAGGTTTGAGGAAGCAATCGGTGTGGCACTTTTTGTTCTCTTCCTTTAGCTCCTTAAAGTAAATAGGTTTATGGCTTACAAATGTTCATCTGAGTAAAAGTTACCCTTGTTGTGGCCTACATAAGACTCAGTTTGGATGGCTTCCAGTGCTGCTAATCCTGGTCTCTATGCCTGCTCCAGTGCTGTCAGGCTGTTTCCACAGGTTCTGCTGCCCACCAGAGATGCTGCCAGCATGCTTCCACCCATGTCTCCTTCCCAAACAGCTCCTGGTGCGGATCCACCTCTGAGTGCTGTAGTAAAATGACACGTGAACTAAAAACGGCTGCCCCTGGAATGTATTCATATATAATCCTCCCAATATAAGCTACAGGGTTTGTTTTGCTTTAAGGTATGTGCTGCTTTGGCTGGGGGGGGGAAGGGGGGATAGCTAGATTTAGCTATATTGAGAGTGACCCAAAGAGATGACTGACCACTAAAATAAAAGCAAACATAGAAAAAGCTTCAACTCATCTGATTCCACTCCATCTGTTTCTGAGCAAGTTCTAGTTCAGGCATATTTCTGTTGCATTGGAAATTCAAAATCAGACTGAAAAATGTGAAACCCTTAGTCTTGAAGGGTGGCAGCACAAACTATAATTAGTCATGACTTTACTTTTTTAAAAAAAATAATATTGCTTCCTTGTCATCTTTGGAGCTAAGTAATTCATCTAGGATGACCAAAACTGGAATTTGCTGGGGTATAAGCAGTGCCTGTTCCGAACTGCATAGGGAATCATTTACAGAGGCACAAATGGACCCTAGGAGGGTGGAAGGGACCTACTGGGTGCTTGCAATTGTGCCCAGCTGGTTCCTGTTCAATCAATTGCTTGGGATCAGCTCCTTGGAAGCCTCTCTCCCATTGGCTTCCAACAGTACTTAAAATGCAGTAATCTCCTACTGAGAATGCTTAAAGCCTGAACAGCAGTGCAAGTTCAGAATTAAAAAGCATCTTTAAATAGATAAGGGCATGACTGGGCTTAGCCCAACTGTTCGCATGGAGCAGTCTAATGAAAACACTCGGTTTCAAGGAGCAGGATATTCCATGTGAATGACTGTGCTGTGTTATAGCCCAGCATGTTAGTTTTTTTAGAAATACAGTAAACATGTTAAAATAATGTTATGGCTTTGTACAAAGTTGTTAGTTTTCTTTTCAGTATCTTCAGTTTCTGTAGAGAGTTTCCCCAAATGCAATGGGAACCGTAAAGCTGAAGTTATAATGGTCCATTGTGTGAGCTGGGAGCCAGGCGGAAAGGACTTTTAGATCTGTCATTCATCATTATTCTGGCAAAATAGCACTGGAGCGTCTCTATCTGTAAAATTGTCTGTCTCTGAAATTAGGCAGAGGGATGTATATCAGTGTCAGGCAGACAAAAAGCTGCATGGGTTCTGGCAGTGGCCTACATGGACCCAAGAGGGAGGAGTTGCTTTGCAGACTGGTAGGAGGGGGCCCCCATGGCCTCCTGCGTGGCTCCTTCCCTCCTTGTTTTAATGCAAGGCAAACACCTGAACCACGGTCCCCAACCAGAACAGGAAGAGGAGGGAGTGCTCATGTCTGGAGCAGGTTTCTGCCACTGAAAGCTTCAGATATAAGGGTTGAAGTTGGTTGCAGTTGTAAGTAATTGGAAATAGGGGTTCTTAATGGAAAACCTTAACTATGAGCATCACTGGTACTCCACCTTTAATAACTTTAATGACTTGTATGTCATAATGAAGAGTGGTGTGTGCTGAACAAACATCTCCATAACCTCATTCATTAAGAAACAAATATTTCAGTATCTAATACCATGCCTTACAGTCAAGTAAATGGGACATTTTAGTGCAGAGTGAGTTATGGAATTACTTACACAGTATGGACATCACTTTGTGGGTGTGTACGTGTGACACAAAGGAACAGCCAGATGATGAAGCTGGCAGCGTTGCTGACCGGCCTGACTACAGCCTGAAGACTGTTTTGACCAGGGCATAAGGGAGTGCTATATAAACACTGAACAAATGGGCACCATATCTAGAAATTTATAATTGGGAAGGGATAGGAGATCTCTTCAGAAGAGCAAGCAATGATTCTCAGAGAGAGTGTATAAACCACTTTCTCTGCCTTAGGGAAACAAAAATCCTGATGTGGAGCTAGCAGAGGGAGGAAAATAGAAACAACTGGGAATATTTGGAGTGAAGTTTCTCTTTCAGTTCCCTTGTGCTCTATTTTTGTTCCTCGTATTACATTTGAGAACCAGCAGTCGCCAGGAGACCGGAGCATGTAGGTACAGCTGATTTGCAAACACTTCACTCTGCAATAGAGCTGCTCTTGTTGGCAGCTCGGGTTTGTCTGAACACTGCTGTCCTCAAGGACCTCACTCCTCCATAGCTTTCTTTTCTAATTTTCTTTGTTTTGTTTTGAGTTTTACCTTTGTGCATGTTGGGAAAAAATGCTAAGTATCTGGAATAGGGCAAAGCCAGCTGTGTTCTTGCTAGCCATTTTATTTGAAATAGGTGTCCAGCTGATGTGGTGAACTTGTCCTGGTCTTCTGACCCAGGTATTTCTGGTGTTACTTAACAACAGTGAAAAAGTTCCCGTGTGAAGAGGTGATTGTTACTAAGCTTTGTAATTCCCACTGTGGTGCTGAACATTTTTCTGAATCATTGTTCCGTGTTTGATAGTGTAGGTGTTGTTTGACAGATCTACTAGTGTGTGCTGTGACAGTTCACTGAGAGAAGGCGGACATGAGTGAACTCACTTACCTGGAAGAGGATTTGGTCTGCTGCTTGTCTTCTGCAGAGTATCAATGCTTAAAAGCCATTCCAGTTCAACGTACAAACTCTCAGATCTTGGAGCCTCTATGGTGGGCTCTGGCAGAGCAGTCTGTGGAGCTAGGTCTTTGGTGCTGATGTGTGCCAAGGGGTTAGTGTTAGTCACGTCATCTGCCAAGCTCAGCACCACAGAGCAGAAAGTGGCTCCTCAGCTCTGTGATGCAGTGACTAATGTGTGGCTAGTTCTCAGCTGGTGGAGGATCTCCAGGCAGCAAATGAAGTTCATGTGTTTGAAAGGCTTGTTCAGAAACTCACTCAGGGAAGAACTAAGTCCTCAGAACCTCCCGTGGTTCTTCCATGAGCATAAAAATTCATAAATAAAATAATCACATTTAGCAAAAACCAGGCAGCAGAATGACACTGCCTTATTTCTCCTGCTTGGTGAGAAAAAAACACGTCAAGTTGGTGTTTTACTTAGGGTAATTGGAAGAATGAAAGCCAGATTAAATTTAAACTCTGGTTTATTACAAGTGCCCTGCAGCACCTTTTAACTAATGAGCAGAACAAGCTTCTGCTTTTTCCAAGTGCTGCCATAAACCCCAGTACTTTCTTAGGTAAAAACTTCAGCCAAGTTCTCCAAGTGTTTATCCCAAGCTAGAAGCTGATGAGTTTTTTTTGAGTCCTCCTTATGTTGGAAAATGAAGCCACAGATTTAAACAGTTAACTGTGGATGTGGATTTATAGCTTCAACTTGCAGAAAACTGGCCTTCAACAGCTTACACGGCAGCACCTTTACTCTTTGGGCTGAGGGCTCGGTGGTCTTGTGGCAGGGAATTGAAATGAGTGGCTTGAAGCCGCTGCTGGTCAATAACCTCCTGAAGGATGCTGCTGGCCAAGTCAGGGACGCTTGATCTGCTGCTGAGCCAGTGTGTGAATGGACACAGGTTCCAGCCCACTATTTTATGGCAAATAAAACTGGGGTCTTGTACTTGTGTCCAGCTGCCCACATAAGTCTCGTCAGTGCTAACTTTGGCCATCCAATTTTAATTTGCTGTCGCATGTCTGCCAGAGCACTGCAGGAGGGTGGGAGGGAGGATATTTTTCCTGATGACTGCTGTTGACATTTGCAGAATAGAAGTGAAGTCAGCCACTTGTTTGTTCAAAGGTTTTAGTGCCTGTAGAGGTTCTCAGCCACCCGGGATCACTCGGTGCCTGTAGCTGAGCAGGGACCTTCCCAGCTGCAGATGGGGAAAATTGATCAAGCTGTGTTGGTGTTTAACTTTGTTTCTTAGACTTAGGGGCATCAGTGAAACCAAAATGATCGATTTTGCTATACAATTTGTGGAAGCTAATGAGAAGATATCCTGTTCTTCTTTGCTGCCCCCACAAAAAAAAAAGGAAATAATTGAGGAAATGTTCATATGCACACAGAGGCTCAGGGAAGGTGTGACGTGCAAAAGGACTGATGGCTTTGTTTATTGAGGGCACCTTCAAGCTCTGATTTTTCCACTAATATCAGCTACTGCAGAAGCAAGGCAAAATTTTAGTCTTTCCCCCCAAAATCTACAGGGGGTGTGTGCGTGAGGGTTAGCGTTTGTTTCTTCTGGTATTGCTGGCTCAAGGTAAGAGCATCAGAATGACGTGGTTGCTGGTGGTCTCTGGCTGGATCATAGAATCATAGAATGCTTCAGGTTGAAAGGGACCTTGAAGAACACTGAGTTCCAACTCCCTGCCCTGGGCAGAGACACCTCCCACCAGACCAGGTGGCTCCAAGCCCCCTCCAACCTGGCCTTGAACCCCTCCAGGGATGGGGCAGCCACAGCTTCTCGGGGCAACCTGGGCCAGGGTCTCACCACCCTCACAGCAAAGAATTTCTTCCTGAGATCTCCTCTAAATCTCCCTTCTTTCAGTTTAAAACCATTACCCCTCATCCTACTTAATTGTACCCCTTCCCTGATCAAGAGTCCACCCCATCTCTTCTGGAGCCCCTTGAGGGACTGGAAGGGGCTCTAAGGTCTCCCTGGAGCCTTCTCTTCTCCAGGCTGAACCCCCAACTCTCTCAGCCTGTCCTCACAGCAGATGGGCTCATAGGAGAGATCTAGGCTCTGCATCTAATAGCGAAGTAACCTCTCTTTCCTAGAGAGGTGGTCATGGACTTGATTTTCACAAGACTGAGCAAACCCTGCATTTTATTTCAGCAGGGTGGTGTGTGCTGGGGCCTGCAAACACTACCCCTCTACTGCTGAGCCAGTGTGTGAATGGACACAGGTTCCAGCCCACTATTTTATGGCAAATAAAACTGGGGTCTTGTATTTGTGTCCAGCTGCCCACATAAGTCTCGTCAGTGCTAACTTTGGCCATCCAATTTTAATTTGCTGTCGCATGTCTGCCAGAGCACTGCAGGAGGGTGGGAGGGAGGATATTGAAAGTGGATGGTGGGGGCACCTAATGGAAAGGGAGAGATTGAGGGGACAAAGAGCATATGAGTGAAGTAGTAAAGAACTATTAGTTGTAAAGAACAGGAGCAAATATAGACCAAAGATGACACCAGTAAGAAGCATGAGCTTCTGGGAAGAAACAAGGAGAGATTTGAGAAAATTACAATGCAAAAGATATAGTGGAAGTTCCTGTGGAAAAGAGGAGGTGAAGTGGAACAAGGGAGAACAGTGGGAGAAGGAGGAGGAGGAAGCAATTGCTGGGTGCAGTTAATAGCCGCACCAAAGAGAGTTTTAATTGGAAACCTTTTATAATTAATCACAGTTCTGCTCCCCTGCATTTCAGGAATGCACGTGGCAGATAGTTTTCCTTTTGGCTGTTGCATGGCTGATGCAGAGTACGCTGGGTTTCGAGCCAAGCAGCAGATCCGCATTTGTGTTTATCAGGCCCTGAGCAAACACGTTAATAATGTCATTTGTCATGGGAGATGGCACTACCAACAGATTTCAGTTTTTTCTGTAGCAGACGGGGAATGCACTCTTATTCTGCCCTGTCTAAAGCTGCTCATTTTAACTGTTCAAGCATGAGCTCTTGTCACCTGGCAGGAAGGCACTGACCCTAGTTGGTGGTGGAGAGAGACCTTGATCTTGTTGGTATGACACATGGAGGCTCCTTTTAAATCCCCTGGGGGACTTTCTAAGTAGGGAAGAGGTGAATTTGCAGCTTGTACATTTATGTCTGGAAGGATGAAAAACAACCATGGAGAGTTCCTAAAATTGATTTGAACTTAGTTGTCCTTTACCTCTTTGTGGTATGCCAGTGCCGCGTGCTGGAGAGCTGCTTTGGATGCTGGTGTACTTTCAGATGCTCTTCTGAGCAAGTCAGGCAGCTTTTTGCATGCTGGTGAGCAGAATTGCTGTGACTGAGATGCTATGGATATATCTTTCAAATCCCTTTGGCAATTGAAAAACAGAACAAGTGGACACCAGTGGCTGCAACTGCAGTTAAAAATGACCACTTCGCACTCCACAGAAAAACCCCCTGCATGGGAACTCAGAGGTCAGTGAGGGTATGCGTTAAAGCCAAGCCCTGAGCATTGGGAGCCTCTGAAAGCTCAAGTAAAGGCAAGTGTACCATGGCTCTGTATTTCTGGTGGAAGCACCTGGCTCTGTATCATGAAATCACAAAACGGTTTGGGTTGGAATGGACCTTCAAAGACTATCCAGTCCAACCCACTGCCATGGGATGGGGTTCCACCAGACTAGGTTGCCCAAAGCCCCGTCCGACCTCGCCTTGAACCCCTCCAGGGATGGGGTATCCACAGCTTCTCTGGGAAACCTGGGCCAGTGTCTCACCACCCTCATGATAAAACATTTCTTCCTTATATCCAATCTAGCCCTGCCCTCTTTCGATTTAAAACTGTTGCCCTTCATCCTGTCACTACAGGCCCTGGTAAAAAAAGTCTGTCTTATAAGCCCCTTCTATGTATTGAAAGGCCACAGTACAGTGTCTGTGGAGCCTCCTCTAGGCTTAACAACCTCAACTCTCTCAGCCTTTCTCTGTAGAAAGCTTTGTTTTTGTGTGCAGGTTTGTTTAGCTTGTGAGGACTAAAATGTTAATAAGTGGCATTTACCCATTGAAAGAGGCTTCCTTGACTATATGCCGTCAACTGATTTGGATCCCTTTGAAGGGAATGTGCTGACAGACTCCCCTTGCTAGCTGTGTGCAAGAACTGCTTTTGGATCATTCGAGGACACTGAATGATAGAGGGAGATCTGTGTGCCTCCATTTTCTTCCTCCCAAATGCTAGGTGAGATTAGTGAGCAAGCCTTTGAGGCCAGCCTGGTGATTTGAGTGAGCTGTCATAGCAATGTCTTTTGCCTCTGTCCAGAGGGCGTGAGTTGAGGATGAATACTCTGCAGAGATCACTGTAGTTTTAATTGCTGCGTGGCTAGGTGTACCATAGATGTAAAAAATATCCAACAGTTGTCTGTCTCTTCTTTTTCACTTCTAGGTTTATTCTTCAGTCTAAAGGAGTGATTCATAATCAGCTCTTAGAAAAACAGAGAATAGCCGAAGAGAAAATTAAGGAATTAGAGGTAAGTTTTTGGCAGGTAATGATGATGAAAGTAGAACACTGAAGGTCAACAAGATGCTGTTTGCTACATCCCTCGTTTTTATCTGGTACTCTTCATTCTGAAGTATTGTAACTAGGTGAAACTAGTGCCTGTGACAAGTAACCTACAGGTAATTCATGTCACTTGGTTTCTTTGCTAGATCTACAGCCCCAGTAGGGATTGATTTTTCTCTGTGTGCCCTGATATGAAAACTGAAGGTGAGGGATTCAAATGAGATTAGTAGCAGCAAAGCTTAAAGCTAGCAAAAGGATGTTTGTGTGGTTATTTGCAGCAGATGATGTGAAACTTTGCCAGTGCTGTGGATATTAGAAGTTTACACTGCCTCAGGACAATTGCACAAATTCATGGAAGATAAATCCATTGAGAATTACCAAATATGTAGAAATGGCATCTCGCTCAGGAAGTCCCTGAGCTAAAAATATCTGGAGGCTGGGAAAGTAGGAGGAGGAAGTACCGTCTACGCCTGCCCTGTCCTTACGCTCTGCCCTAGGCATTTACTTGTGGCTGCTGTTGAAGACCAGCTCTACGGGGAATTGGGACTTTGTTTTGACAATGTGGTCAGAGCACTTCTGTGTTCTTATGTTTATCTGGTTGGAGCATTCAAGGCAGAGAAGAGCATCTAGGAAATACAAAGTAGTGTCTGTGCAAGTTCCAGTGTTCAAATAAGTTACTTAGAAAATCTTGACTGTCTTCTGGTGGCTACATGTACAGCTTACATCTTCAGATATGATGTTCAAAATGTACTTTTCCAAGGCCATTAGTGTATTTTTTTTATTAATGGCCCTAAAATATAATTAATACAAAACCCTGTTCCTTGGTTTTTGTGGAATGACAGAGAAAGCAAAGACTGAGTTTTGTCAAGCTGCTTATCTCGTCTGTTAGTGTTTTGGAGAAAGTGAGGGTGGAGACCAACTAAGCAGGGACAAGCAGGAATAGGAAGTCATTGCTCAAGCCTACTCAAACCTGTGCAGTTCTGTCTCCATGGTCTCCTACTTACATTAAAGCAGAAGTAGACTTTGTATTTTTTTAATTCCCTCTTAAAACTCAGCTTTCCTGGGGAGCTGTAGGTCGAGTACATCACCATATATGTGTTATCTGGAGATACCGCTCCAGGCACTAAGGGGGTTTCTGTTTCTGGCCATGAGAACTTTTTCTGCCCAGGGAAAGCAAGTGCTCCATAGATAGGCTGTATATTTAAGGTGGTGTTAATGCAGACAAGGCACAGTCATTTATATTGTTATGTGATAAAAGTGATTGTATCTTGGCTATAATGGAGCCATCCCAGATGCCAGCGGCTTTGCACAAAGACAGCCCTGCGACGGGTTGGAGAGCTTCATAGTGGCATGGCTGGGTTTGGAAGTGACTGTGGTGTGGCTGACAGCCTCTGTTACAAACTGCCCGTCAGGTCCCTTACTCCAGGTCCACTGGGCTGTGGTCAGCTTTTTAGCTTCTGTGCCCTTCAGCTGTGCATCTCTGTTTCTTCCTCTTCCTGGTGGGGAATGATCTTACCTCCTAAACTTTCCAGTTGCTGAGTTCAGCAGAATGGATGGAATTCCCCACGAATTAGAACTGTTCTTGCACAAAGCCTTAGAGCTGGCTGCTTCGCTGATGTGTTTTTCTGCTTTGTAGCTCTCTGTTGCTCGAGTCTCTGGTTATGGCCACTGAATTGAAGTTCCCAGCAATAGTGACTGTCTCAAAAGGTAGTGGGAGTGGAAAAGCGGTTGCTACGTGGGTTGGTTTTTCTTTTTAACCATGGATAGTAGGGCTCAGATTGCCAAAACTTTCAACAGTTTAAGTGAACATTCTAGTCCATCTTTTAACTACTCTGCGTCCAGCCGGCTGGCAGTTTTGTGAGAAGGATTTTCCTTAGGCTTTGGATTCCCCATGGATGAGGACAAGCTCTTAGACTAACTGCTGAAAACTGAGGTTTCAGGGGAAATACCTGAGTCCAAGTCAGAGAGCACTTAGCACAGGAGTAGGGGATTTTGCTCTCCTGAAAACAAGCTGTGACAGAAGCAGGAAAGAATGTGAAACTTTGTGACCTTGTGCTTCCACTGCATCATTTTAAAATGAATATCAAATCAAGATAGGTTAAAACTTCCCTCCATCCGTTATTAAAACTGGAAGGATTTTAAAGCCCAGGTTTATATTTTACATTGTTAACTACCTTATTACTTAATCACACTTCTCATTTAGCATAGTTTAATGAAGCTGGTCAGAGTAATCCTCCAGTATCCATACAGTGTGGCTTATCTGGTCGCTCATGTAGCGTTGAGCTTGAGACAATGATGCCTTGCTACTATGGTGCTATTGCTAAGATACTGTCAAATGTGTATTTTTGATACAAGCCTGAATTTGAGAAATGCTGTGGCTGCTAGCTTGGTGCTGTTTGCAGAGGAGCACAGCACAGAGGCCTGGGTTCACTGCTGGACTCTTCTGTAAATCCATCCAGCTATATAGCAAGGGAAGCTCCTGAGGGCTGACTATTGGTGAAAGTGTAGGCTTTAACCTGCTTCAGAGATGTGAGCTGGGTTTCCTGACGTTCACAGCTGTCAGAGTGAACTTTGAAAACAGTGAGGGGTTTTGTGTCTGGTTTGAAAGCTTCTTTTCTCCCTTCTCTGATAGTCTCCACTGCAATGCATGATTGCAACTATTCCTTTTCCCTTACTCCCCTCTCTTGGGTTCCTCCGCTGTTGAAGCAGTGCATTGCCTTTTTCAAGGCAGGATCACAAAATTGATGTGATAGTTTGGCCCTCCCTGCTGTCATTGCATGGCAAAGCAGCAAGGAGAACCAGACCTGTCTTTGTTCAGGGCTGTGAGAATAAGGCTTGGCTGGAATATGCGTTGGCTGTGCTTAAAGGAACTGTGTTCTGCAAACACCAAAGGGATATGGATGTGTATGAGGGGGCAAATAGTCTGTCAGCTACTCTGCAGAAAAAGCAGGGTAGCTTCACCCTTGTTGTTAAAGCTAAGGTATGAATGTGAATATATATATGTAGCATTCTTAACTTCACTACTTGTATATAGTCCTTTGGAATCCAAATAGACTGCCCAGGTTTGCTGGCAAAACGCATATGCCTGTTCCCAGGCTGTGCCAGCGAGGCTTACAAAAGCCTGCTTGAATCTTGCAGAGAGTGATGGCATAGACTCACTCGCACTGGCATGGGAAGTGTCCTGCTTAGCAGTAGCCATTGGATTTTTCCAGTCCTGATACTATCAAATTCTTGTTGTGTTTCACAGTACGAGGGGTATGTGCTAAATCTATTTTGAAAGCATTCTAAAGGGATGAGCACAGACTCTTTTTAGCTCAGTAATGTTTGTGCAGTATTAGGAGAAAAACCAAGTAATGTTTTTCTTCCCTTGTTTTTAAGGAAACATGATATGTGAGGGGTGGAACAATGCTTTGTTTCAGGAAATGTTATCCGTTTCCATTGTAGGGCTAGATGGATTCTGTTTTTAAATGTGGCATTTTAAAAAGAACAAACTCTATGATGTTACAAAGACACGGAAAATTGGTTCTTCGTTAGGGGTGGAGAAAGTGATTATCGCTGTGTGTTTTCTCTGATAATATCTGATATTCCCCTTCTCTCCTGCTATATTCAGCATGTTTAGTTGTCAGGCGTTGTCAGACTAAATTGCTAAAAATAACAAATAAGGGGGAGGCTCTGCTGGGCAGCTCTGTCTACTGTGTGCCACTGAATTTAGCTCCTTCATGAAAAGGGCAAAAGCAACCTGCAGCTTTCTGGTTGAGTTGGATTTTGGTTTTAAACTCTGATCACAACACTGTTGTGTGCGTGTTTCCCAGGCAATTTTTTCACACATATATGGGAGACTAAAAGTTTATCGCTGTGGAGATAAAGGGTTGGTTGTTTTCTTTTCTGTCTGCCTGGAGTAGAAAATACGATTGGGAAAGCTATACCTAAGTACTTGATTTCTAATTCAGAAATTCTTTGTGTGATCCTTAAAATGCTATGTCCAGCTGCCTTGTCCCACACAGAAAACTTCTTTGATCTCACTCATGGTGGAGAAACAAACACACTGCTCTGAAACAGCACTGCACTCCACGTTTAAAGGCTTAGATGGTGTTGCAGGGCTCCTTCCTGGCAAAGTTTAGAAGTGACTGCATTGCGTTGCCTTATGGTGACCAGTTGTTGGAGGTTAACAACAGACTTCTTCCCTGGTGCTGCCTGGAAGCAAACTTGCTTGTGCTGCAGCTTCCATTTCTCTAATCTTCTTTCTCTAGGAGCTTTAAAATGGCTTTGCTGCAGCCCTGAGGCGTACTGGTGGTGCCCCCCTTCTCGATGAGTCGACCAGGGCGTCTCTGATGGTTGCCACAACCGTGTTTTCGTACCCTGTGGGAACAAAGATTTAAGCTGGTGAGGTGTGGCTAGGGAGAAGTGCCAGAGCCTGCGAGTTGATGTTCTCCAAGCAGGTATGGCTTGGATGGACCTGCTCAGTGTGGCCACACGCCTCTGACGTGCTCCAGCGGCAGCTCTCTGGACACCCTTCAGTTTTTATGCTCAAACCATCTCTGTGGAGCGCAATTCTGAGGGTGGCTTTAATGATGTGAAAACAAGTCTCTTGAGATTTGTGGTGCACTTTGCAGACCACTAAGCGACGATCAGAAGGTAGCAATTGTTAAGCTGTTCCCAAGTTAGATGAATTTCTGCCTTGGATTTACAGTGTAGAAGCTCTCATCCCATGGTTGGCTCAGGATAAGCCAGTGCCCAGGAATGTGTGGTGGGCTTTTTAAATAAACAAGGGAAAATAAGGAATGCTCCTGTTTGCTTTGGAGAGGGGAAGCCTCAAGAATAGCCCTCTGTGCTTTAGCCTGGAGCAGATTTTACTTTTGATGAGTGTGTTGTTCTCTTGTTCCACTGCTGGCATACATGCATGTACCGAGGACATGATTTTAAGTCATTCTAAGTGTTTGCACAGCCTAGGTCAGTCCCTGTCTGGGTTTCAGCCCTGTTGGCTTTATGGCCTGCTCTGCTCTAGGGAAGGCTGGTGTGCTTCTGTCGCTGTTGTTGGCTTGGCTCCTCTACCAGAACCACCATCCACGCAACCTGGGGGCTTGGCTGCAAGCATGATTTGCAAACATGTACAAAACTCCCCTGGCACAGATCATTTGGAGGTTTGGGACATTGCTGGGGAGTAGATTGATTTTTATTTTCTTAATTTGCTTGTCCTGGAAGGAGGTGGTGTGTTGTGGGGTTGGTTGGCTTTTTGGTTTTGGGTTTTTGTTGGTTTTTTGCTATACGTTTCTCCTTCTCCCCTCCAGCCTTACAATGGAATTCAAAGTGGTCATATCTCTTCTCCTCGTGCCCCTTAATTACTCTTTGGGGTTTCATTAACTCTCCCTGGCCATCTATGAGTCAGGAGTCCAGATGTTCTATGCAGTCAAGGAAAAGACAATAAATACTTCCAGAGGGACACTGGTTCCTAGAGGTGATCTCCTGCTCGCTGTAGAGGGAGGCTGGACACCTGATGTGGGGACAGGTGGAGTATGGAGGTGAACTTCCATACATGTAGGTTTAACATTTGGGCTTGTGTGGACCTTTTAGGAGGAAGCTGTGGGAGCTCCACAAATTATGGAGGTTGGTGTGGAAGTGAGCTGCAGAGTCTCATCAGGCCTCTTGTGAGGACCAGCCCAGGCAATAGCCTTCATCTTGCACGGCTTTGGGTGTCTGAGGCAGCTGCAGGTGTCTGGGCAGATCCTTTTGGGTACGAACACTTGGACTTAGTGACGTTCCTGGGAAATGTCTTTCATCTTGACTCTGTGGGCTTGTCATCTGGGCCTGAGTCTGTGCCTTCACTGAAGGCTTGCTCCTGCTTTTCAGGCTGCAAAGCTGGAGGCTTAGCTTGCTTTTTGAGGACACGGGTGATCCAGGTGCCTGCCTAACCTTCCTGTCAGCTGGGGAGCATCCCCAGGCACTCCCATAGGAGAGCAGAGCACAGCCTGCATGGCTGTCAGCATCGGGCTGCCCTCCACAGAGACACTTGTTTTGAAGAAGGGAGTAGCCAAAGCTGCGCTTTTTTTTTGTCCTATAGGTCTAGCTGTCTTACTGGGAGTAGAATCTGCATTCTCATTCCTGATTTTTGAAATGAAAAATACTTTGAGCAATGAGAAAAATAGGCTTTAAAATAACAAAATGGTGAGAAGGTTGAGAGCGTAGTGGACATAGAGCTAAATCTATTCGGACAGAACCACTCTTTATCATAGTCATAGAATGCTTTGGGTTGGAAGGGACCTTGAAGAACACTGAGTTCCAACTCCCTGCCCTGGGCAGGGACACCTCCCACCAGACCAGGTTGCTCCAAGCCCCCTCCAACCTGGCCTTGAACCCCTCCAGGGATGGGGCAGCCACAGCTTCTCTGGGCAACCTGGGCCAGGCTCTCACCACCCTCACACCAAACAAGTTCTTCCCACATCTCATCTCCATCTCCCCTCTTTCAGTGTCAAACCCTTCCCCCTCCTCCTAGGGCTCCCCTCCCTGATCCAGAGTCCCTCCCCAGCTTTCCTGGAGCCCCTTGAGGGACTGGAAGGGGCTCTGAGGTCTCCCTGGAGCCTTCTCTTCTCCAGGCTGAACCCCCCCAACTCTCTCAGCCAGCCCTCCCAGCATCTCCGTGGCCTCCTCTGGCCCCGCTCCAACAGGTCCATGTCCTTCTGCTGTTGGTGGCCCCAGAGCTGGGGAGAGGAGCCCCAGAGCAGGCCTTCTTTATGGAGAAACCCTCTGACATTGGACTAGGGCCACACAAATTTAAGGTAAATATTGGAAGAACTCTAGCACAGCTAATGTTGCTGTTGTTCTGTCCCCTAAACTGACTCTGCTGATAAAATAAATAACTCCTAAATAATAGGCCTTATTCCTTGCTTTCAAGGCTGTGATGAATCATTGGCTTAACTTAATTCTTTATGTTTAAAGCCTCTCAGTCTAATTATCATTTGTCAGAAGTGAGGATAGCAAAAGTATTGTATTCATACTGCCTAACTTAATGTGTATTTTATGCTGTTTCTCTTTTATAGGAATTGCATCACCTCTGGTCCTAGATAAATGAAAGTTGATTGTGTGCAGCTAGCACCTTTAAAAGGGAACAAATACTCTTTAGTAATTGTAAGAAAGGAGGTGTGTTTTTTAAAAATACTGATTCTGATTCCTGTGGTAGATTTGTTAGATAAAGATAAAATAAGAATATGTTCCGCTTTGAAAATTGTGTAAGAAGCTTGTCCTGTGTTAAATAGTGCACAAATCACTGGTTGCAAAACATGACGTTGCAATCTTAGAGTCATAGAAAGAAGAAATAATCACATTTAAGAGGGGATTCCCAGCTCTCTAAAGGGTACTCCACTGGTTTAGACCTGGGATAAAAACTTATAAAAACTTTAACATCTCACCATGTTTTTGTGAGGAGTGATTGTGGGTGATGCTGGTTTTGGTTGAATGTCGTGTATTTATAACATCACATGTGTATGGGTATGCATTTGCAAGGCTGGATCTTTCATTTGGAGCAGTTGTTCACTGCAACAAGTTTTCAAACTTTCAGATTTTTGCAAGCAACTGCTTAATTAGTAATTCTTTGTTAGTCTTCCCTGTACTGCAAACTGCAAAGTAAGCACACAAACTAGCTGAGAGGGCGAAGGCTTCGTGAAGGGAGAACTGGAATTTGATGACTCTTATTTTTTACTTTTCCTACCTTTATTTTTAAGTGGATAATTGTGGATTTTAAAAGCAGGAGAAAACTAACATGGGTGGTGATTGCTTCCTTTTAAATCCTTTAGAACCTAGCTATAGAGATGCTTTCAAAATAAATGTATCTCTGAACTTGTTTTAGGATTTTTTTTGGATTTGCTCTGATTAAAAAAAAAAAAATCTAATGGAAAAAGCTTTTCATGCAAACTTTGCCAGTATGCTCACATTCCTTTGTAATTCAGGGGAAAGTGAAATGTATTAATAAAAAAAACACTTCTGCTGCTGTGTCTAAGTGGTTTTGTCCATCCAGGAGCCTACATTTAGTCATCTGGGTCTGAAAACATTGCTTGTTTCCCCTGATTAACATTAAGCTGCTTTTATGGTTACACTGAAATCATTTTAACACAAAGTTGGTAGATAAGTCTGTCTTTGTCATTTTAAACCAGGGTCTGATTCATTGTCAAAGCTCTCCTTTGTGCTTATGGCTGCAGAAGTATCCAGAGCAATGAGCCGAGCTGGATGCGGGTCCCTCTCCAAATTCCTCCTTGCATGAGTAACAGTTAGTCACAAAACCGGAGCTGCTGTCCTTGCCTTAGTCACCAGACCCATGCAGTCACTCCTCGCTGTCCTTTATGCCCAGCAGCTCTGGGGAGGGGGATTATCTGTGCCTGATAAACCTCCAGCCAGCCCCCATCTTCATCTCGTCTGGGCAGAACAGGAAACAATTATTTGGAAAGCGTGCTCCTGCGTGTAGGAGACCTGACCCAGCCCTGAGTCAGCTCTGTAAAGCCAGCCACACCTTGCTCGCCAGGTATGCGAGGAGGCCGTCATGACTTCCTGCTCACACCGCTGCCCCGCTCGCCCCTCTGCTCTGTCTGGAAATGTGTTCCTAGTGGGGACGTGGGTGCTTTCTGCCTGTGAGGCAGCCGAGTTCAAGGGTGTCTCAATTAGGGGGTGATGCTGGTTAGTTGGGAGTTTGTCATCTTCGTCTTGCTGATTTGTTGAGTCTTTGAAATTTATGGAAGTAATTTTTCTTTTAAAATGGCCTTGTTTGGCTAGGACTGCAAGAGTTGAAAGGTGTGGTATGATTTTGCAAAAGTGATATTGCTAGGAGGTATTCTGATGAGCCATACTGGCTCTGCAGGACCATAGAAACCGAGGTACCAAATTAGGGAACTTACCACATTTTGCAAGAGGCGGTTTGGTGAGGGACACTTCCGCCACAGCAAAACGTGGGAATTTTCAGAATCTGGGTGAGTTTCGCCTTCCCAAGTTATCATAGAATCATAGATTGGTTGGAGTTGGAAGGGACCTTAAAGATTATCTAGTTCCAACCCCCCTGCCCTGGGCAGGGACACCTCCCACCACACCAGGTTGCTCAAAGCCCCGTCCAACCCAGCCTTGAACCCCTCCAGGGATGGGGCAGCCACAGCTTCTCTGGGCAACTTGGGCCAGGGTCTCGCCACCCTCACAGCAAAGAATTTCTCTTAATATCTAATCTAAATGCACCCTCTTTCAGTTTAAGACTGTTCCCCCTCGTCCTGTGGCTCCATTCCCTGATCAAGAGTCCCCCCCATCTCTCCTGTAACCCCCTTTAGGGACTGGAAGGGGCTCTAAGGTCTCCCTGGAGCCTTCTCCAGGCTGAACACCCCCAACTCTCTCAGCCTGTTCCTCACAGCAGAGGGGCTACAGCCCTCTGATCATCTTCTTGGCCTCCTCTGGCCCCGCTCCAACAGGTCCATGTCCTTCTGCTGTTGGTAGCCCCAGAGCTGGAGGCAGCACTGCAGGGGGGGTCTCCCCAGAGTGGAGCAGAGGGGCTGAATCCACCTCATCCTGCTGGCCACGCTGCTGGGGATGCAGCCCAGGATTTGAGGGGCTTTCTGGGCTGCCAGTGCACATTGCCAGGGTGTGTTGAGCTTCTCATCCACCAACACACCGAAGTCCTTCTACTCAGGGCTGCTCTCCATCATTCCCTGCCCCTGTCTGTATTTGTGCTTGGGGTTGCCATGACCCATGTGCAGGACCTTGCGCTTGGTTGCATTGAGCTTCCTGAGGTTCATATGGGCCCACCTCTCAAAGGTTGTCAGGGTCCCTCTCTTTGTTTGACCTGACTCTGCTGTCGCAAGTCTGATTAGGGTACAGTATCTGACCTGAAGCAATGTGCTTCTAAAAACTGCTCTAAATGGGTAATTTTGCCAAGAAGGGGTGTCCCTAAAGGAATCCTCTCTGTTGATTATAAATTTCTGCTGCCACCTACTGAAAGGTTCCCAGTCGTCTGGCTTTTGTTGTAGTTAACATCAGGCTGGGGTGCAGGAGTTCACTGGAATAATCCAGCATTTCCTGGTCACAGAGAGCAATTGTCTCCACCTCCACTGAAAATGCTGTCCTGTGGCTGAGATAACAGGTATGTGCAGTGTCCTGCCAGCCAGGCTGGGGCCTGGGGCCAGAAAGGCTGCTCTGCAGGAAGGTTTTCTTGCCTGTTACGTTGTTCCTCCTTCCCTTGAAGGTGACCTCCCTGGTACCAAGTGTGGGAAGCAGCAGGTGCTTTTCCAAATTAGCTTTTTCAGAATATGTTTATCAGGATTTCAAGGCACTATGGTAACAATGGGGGAAGCCCTCCTGGTTGTGCTGCAGGTAGGATCAATACAGGATGAAGGTGGATTTGCACCAGCAGTTTTTTAGGCAGGTGCTTCTAAAGATCCTTCTGAGTTGGCAGGTCCACTTGTATTATTGATGTCTTCTTTTCTTCAGTCTAATCCAGGTGGTTTTGAAGTGACCAAGGGTCCCTGTTGCCTTCTGGAAAGAATGGCTAAAGGAAAACCCAAGGATCTGAATCATCATTTCTCCTCTTAGGTAAATGGTATCATCGTGCTTCTGTCAGCAGCTGTCATCAGAAACCAGCTGGGCTCCTTTCCTATTGCAGTTCACTCACTCTTGAGCAAACTGTGCAACTTCCTGAGAGCAATAACACTGCTTGGAAAGTCTTGAAGTATATCTAAATATTTGGTGGTTGCTGTACCATGGTAATTCCAAATGTGTACATGTGCCACAGCGTTGAACTGGGTGAGGACCAGTGCTGGGTGGACCCGTCAGGGCGTAGGACTGCCTGCAGACCCACCCCGCCCCATTGCTGGTGCCCACTATTTCAGTTTCTTCTGAGGCAGAAGCAGCTGGGTGCTGTTCAGCAGGTCCACCTCTTTCCTGTTTATGGGTTCCAAGTGAAATCATAGAGTCATAGAGTGTTTAGAGTTGGAAGCGACCTTAAAGATCATTGAGTTCCAACCCCCTGCTCTGGGCAGGGACACCTCCCACCAGACCAGGTTGCTCAAAGCCCCATCCAACCTGGTCTGAACCCTTCCATGGATGGGGCATCCACAACTTCTCTGAGCAACGCGGGCCAGTGTCTCACCACCCTCACAGGAAAGAATTTCTTCCTGATATCTCATCTAAATCTCCCCTCTTTCAATTTAAAACCGTTACCCCTCATCCTATCACTCCACTCCCTCATAAAGAGTCCCTCCCCATCTCTCTGTAGCCCCCTTCAGGTACTGGAGGGCCGCTATAAGATCTCCCCAGAGCCTTCTCTTCTCCAGGCTGAACAATCCCAACTCTCTCAGCCTGTCTTCACAGGAGAGGTGCTCCAGCCCTCTGATTGTTTTCGTGGCCCTCCTCTGGGCCTGTTCCAACATGTCCATGTCCTTCCTGTGTTGAGGACTCCAAAGCTGGATGCAGTACTCCAGGTGGGGTCTCACAAGAGCAGGTAGAGGGGCAGAATCACCCCCCTTGCCCTGCTGCCCCACTTCTTTTGATGCAGCCCAGAATGTGGTTGGCTTTTCTAGGCTGCCAGCATGCACTGCCAGCTCATGTTGAGCTTCTCATCCACCAAACATCCATCTCATTGAACAGAGTGCATGTCCTGGGCACATCATCTTCTGTGACCTCAGGCTGACCCAAATGTTTGCTTTGTCTGTGGTGTGTGCAATGACAGCTCGGTGTGCTGTTCTCTGGCAAGGAGGGTTTGGACAATTCCAGCCACCCTGATGGCAGCGGTGGCCTCAAGAGTGAGGGCAGTTCATGCTGCTGCTGCCACCTGGCCCCCAGTGTGTGGGCAGCACAGCTTGCTTTCCTTTCAGCGAAGATTGTTCCGCAGACAAGCTTGTGCTCCCAGCTCTCTCTCAGGATCTGCTGATCACTTTCCCAAAGAGAGCGCACATAGAGCCCTCAAGGAATGCCCAAAATGACCTGGGTTGACTTTGGGAGATACAGAAACTCTCGGCTGTCGGGTTTATTGAGACGGTGTCACAAGATGAGTTGTATCAGGGCTCCCATTTGAGGCACTGCATCGTGCCTGAAGACTGCAACGTTCTTCGACAAAAGCCGCCTAAGTAGGAGAGTGGGATGCCAGCATCTGGTGGCTGGTAACCTAGCATGCTGCGAGCTGTGGGGGAGGGAGGTATCCTTTGGGAAGGAACCTGCTGGCTTGTTTCACCCTCGCAAGTTGGATGTAAAACAAGTTTGTAGAATAACAGTTTAAAAAAAAATTTCAAGAAAAGGCTGAAATGAGAAGGTGCATTCCAATACCAGATCCTTAAATTTCCATGGAAACATTTTTGTTTGGGTTTAAGCATATTTGCGTTTGCAGGTCAGAGTTTGGAGCTCCTTTTCTCTTGCTGAGGTGAAGAGAGAGAAGTGGAATTTGAAGAGCCAAAGGGAGTAGATGTTGAATGAGAAACCGCTACTTGAAACAGGAAGTTCACCTGTGGGCGCGAGGCGTAATACAGCATGAATAAAGCGTGGCTGCTGTGCACTGGTTTCCTGCTGAGAGCAGAAGGGCTGGTTTGGCTTTTGGAGCTGAACGTGCAGACTGTGAAACACTGTGCTCAACTACCAGCTCCAGACAAGGCTCCATGGACACACGGGTCTGGCCACTGGCTGACCAGCTCTCTCTAAAGGCAGAGGCGTCTGAATCGCAGTGCTGGGAGAAATATGTTGCTTTGATCATTAAAAGCCTGTCCGAAAGGAGCTGATTAATAGTTTTCTCTTGCTGTGGAATCTGTGGATGCTGGCTCTTTAATCTGTCAGGAATGTAAGGTCTGTGTGTGTCACGGTGCCTCTGCGGTGAAGCGCTGGCTGTGCTGGCAGCATGATGCAATGGGAATGGAGGCGGGAGGCTCGAGCAGGAGGTGATTTCCCGCTGTGTCAAAAGGCCACAGGCCACCTCTGTTAACCACAACTCCTTTTCTTCTTCAGGATATGAACTGTAATTGTATTTGCATTAAATCTGGTATTTCCACAGCTGCTGCCAACAGCAAATAGCGCAGAGCTGGACAGGGAGGGAAGCGGGAGGGAGAGCCTCGGTTGGGATAATGGCAGGGGCAAGCGTTTATGGCACTGCTCTTGCCCAAAGCACCAGTGCCAGGATAGAGGCGAGCGCAGTGAGGGATGGCTTGTGGGTGCCACCGTATGTAGCCTCTGGCTGGAGCTGGTCAAGCTGGTGCTTCCAAGAGCTTGTGTTTGCTATGCAGGTGCAGTGCAGAGGCAGCAGGGCTGGCAGCCGCTGCCCAGAGCCGTTGCCTGCAGCTGTCTGGCGCTGCCTGAGAGTGGAGCGCGTTGGCGGCAGCATTGCAGCCCCTGGTCCTCGCTGGGCGTTCTGCTTGAGGCTGGGGTCAGTGGTGTACTCCCTGCCTGGCTATGGCCGCACAGCTGTCCTTCCTCCTAGGATGGCTTCCCAGAAGAGCGGTGTGTGTTGCCTATTGGATGGGGCTGCCTGAGCAGCCAGTCCTATTTTTGGCTGCATTTCTGATCACGGTGCTTTCACTCTGTGTATCAGAACTGAAACCCCACACAGGTAGCCCCTCACCCCACACACCTGATTTAAGAAGGCTGCAGGAAGGCTTAGAAGTGGGGAAGACTCCTGGGAGTTGGGAGGGGAGACCAAGGGCCAGCCTTGGTGGCACCATCTGTGGTCAGGTACAGGAGAGCCTCAGAGCTCCCCGTAGGTGCTGCCAGGTCCAGCTGGTGGGATTGGCTCTGCTCCTCAAAGGAGAGTTCTTGGGAACATCTTCTTGCCCTCCGTCTCAGTGCTGGGCAGCCATTAGCATAGCAAACCTACTTCCAGAAAGCAGATTTAGGTGAGAACATTTCCTTTTGGTCTAGTTTTCAGACAGATCATCGAGGCTGTGGTTTGTCTTGCTCCCAAGTGCTGCAGCCCTTCCTGGCTGGGGACAGTGACTGTTGTTGGCAGCAGGATTAGTTTAAAGGAATTGTGAAACTACAGGCTGGGAGGCATTGGCTGCACTGGCTTTTTAAGGGCATCTGCTGCTGTTTTGCACCCATGCACATGTCCCAGATCTTGCTCGCCTGTCGCAGTAGCTCTGTCTTGGTCTTGTGTCCCAGTGCAGGTGGCAGTGCCCTTCCTGTGCGGGGACAGAGTGGGGCAGGAGGGGATTGAGGGACTGTCACTGCAAATAAGAGTTTTGATGAGAACTGGTGGGTGGCCTGTGGTGGGAACAAGTGAGGACAAGAACTTGTCCTGTGCTGGAGCAGGGCAGCAGGCTGGGTTTTGGAGTGCGTGTGAAGTGTGCTGCCTGCCTGGAAAGCTGCAGCTGTAAATCTTGCTTCCTTCAAGGCGGCCTCCGGCTCCTCTTCCTCGCTGCTGCGGTGGAGAGGCTTCTTGCATGCTGATGGGACCTGCAACCTCAGGTCATTCCTCCCTCCGTGGGAGTTACTGTGCATGGGTCTTGGAAACAAAGCAACATTTCTGAAACCCCCAAAAGCTGCAGAGGCAGCGGAAGGGTGCGCTTGCTGCCCTGGCCGAGAGGGCATTCAGAAGCTGCGCCTCTTAAGTAAGTTTCAGTAATACTCAAAAAATGTATTTTGCAATGTGGTAAATAAATCTCTAGCAAGTGGATGTGGCAATCATGAACCAGGAGGAGGATCTGGCCCCTCACTGCAGCCAGAGACACCAGCTGACAAACCACCCTCTTCGTGCTCTGCTCTCTGTATTTCCTCCTCCCCAGCCATGCCACACTCTTTGGCCACTGCTGGGGAGACGCCAGCACCTCTCGGCACTGCCTGGCCTTGCCACGGAGCGTGGCCCTGTTTGTAAGCCATGAGTTTGGGCTTTTCTGGGAGCTGAGTGGCATGTGTCACCCCATTGCCTTCACAAATCCAGTTTTCTCTCTTGGACCTACCCTGAGACTCCGTGACTCAGGCAGTGGTATCTACTGCTGTGTGGGGTAACCACCTTGTCTGGCCAGCGGTACTTGAGAGTTGCTGCTAGCTGCGCTTGCCTTGGCACAGGCAGCCCAGAGCAGTGAACACACCTTCATAGGAAATCTGTGCAGCCAATCGGGTGGTGAGCCAAAACCCAGCAGGCACAGGCTGGCCCAAAACGCAGGGTCAGAGGATATAGGGTTAACTGGGCTGCAAGTCACCACCAAGTGCAAATGAAAGCCTGCGAGTTCAGGGAAGCAGGAGGTGGGGTTTGGGAGGCCTGGGCATCCTTCCTCCCACAGAAGCAGGTACCACCAGCCTGGCAGAGCTGGCTGGACCGGCACAGCCTCCGGGGTGAGTTAGGAGCTGCGTTGCCAGACAGGCTCTGGGCAGCTGGTGTGAGTAGGCAGAGTGTGTGTGTCAACTGGCTGCTCACAGTGCTCCTCCCTGCAAAGGCACAGCAGTCGGAGACTGAGTTTCCTGTCTAGACCCCACTAATCGTGGTGAGGAGGGGTTTGCACGCAAGCTACTGCTCTTTCTCCTGTGATTGCCAAACCAGAAACCAGGCCCCAGCTCCTTGGGAAGAAACACCTCGCCTCTGCCCTGTGTCTTGGAAAATGCGGCGACCACCTGCTTCTCACTCCCCCTTGATTCGGGCTGTTAGTCGGGTGGGAGCCAGCTGCCGTGCTGCCTCCATGCTGCTGGCCTGCAGTAGAGCTTGGGAAGTTTGCAGCCCCCCAGCTGCTAGTGCAGGGTCTCCTTTGACGCTCAAGGGCTGCTGCTTGAGCCCAGGGAGGAGTCTTGCTGGGGGCTGTTTTTGGGAGGAAGGAGTAAAAGCGTCAGGACCAGCCCAGGTCCTCTTGCCCCAGAAACTGCGTAACCGATGAGAGCGATTGACGGAAATACAAATTCCCTGAATCCTCACCTGCCTGGGACTGAAGGTCATGCTTAAGTAAAGAAATGGCACTAAACCATGTCCCTTTGCCCTGAGCTGTGCAGCTCCAGCACCCCTGCTCTCCAGGGGAGGGCAGAGCATGCTGCTGTGCAGGAGTGGGCACCATGGATCCACGTTGGCCACACGATTGCTCCTGCACTGCATCAGGCCACCTTAGTGCTCAGGGTCCCTCGTCCTCGGGGAAGTGGGCCGCAAATGGTTGTCAGCATGGCTACTGAAGAGAGGACGTTTGAAATCCCGCTGTGTCCGGAGAACAGAGCTGTGGTTTGCAGCCTGCCTTGCTCCTGGCTGCACCTGGAGGTGTCCGTGTGCGGTGCAGGGCTGCCTGGCTCCCCCGCTGTCCCCCTGCTGCTCTCTGGAATGCCTCTTGCTGCCTGGTGGGCACAAGGGGGCGGGGAGAGGACAGAAAGCCAGAACCGTTTCATAGGGTAATTTAATTGAATTAAAAAAATGTTTTAGTAATAAATGAATGCATAGAAGTCAGCTCTGCTGGTGGCACCCTCCTGCAGTGAGCAGAGTGAGGTGGAGCTCGGACCCACGGAGGTTTTCTGGGACCTGTCTCCCCTCACAACTTTCAGATTCAGTTCCTTAGATGTGAAATCTCTCAACATCTATCTGGGCAGCGTGGGAATGGCGCGGCGGTGGCGGAAGTCCTACTTGTGCGTCAGTGAGTCGTTGGCAGGAGGAACCCGCATTGTGCCTCCTCTCCCAGCGGTTTCCTGAAAAGCAGCTCTTGTAAGTGAGAAGGATGCCACGTGCCTGGGGACCACGTGAGAGGGACAAGGAGCCCTTTGCTGTACCCACGGCCCTAGCTGTCGCTAGCATCCTTTGCTGTTTAAATAAAAGCCCTTCAGTATTTAGAAATGGGGCTGGAGGAGATGTCCTCATGGCATGGGCATTTCAGCTGAGTGCACAGAAGTGTCACTGCAGGTCTGCTGCAAGGGGACGCATGGGGAGGGATGGCAGCAGGACTGCCCCATGTGCTAATGGATTTTCCTTCAGCATTACGGGTCCCAGCTCCCCATGGGCTTGCAGGAGTCAGGGGGAGGCTCTCAGGGGAGCATCAACTTTTCAGTTCTTGCCTGTCACCAGCTGGCAGTGGTTGTGTCCACACATGTGGGTGCACACACAAGTCCCCCAATCTGCTCCCGGTAGCGGGAGGGTGCTTTTGCTGCAGCCTGAACCCCTGGGTGCCGCTCTGCTCCAGCCAGCTGGCAGCTGAGGGAGCACCCCAGAGCAGCATGTGTTTTTAGCCTTTCATCCAGCCCCCTGCGTGGCTGAGCAGTGCTGAGGACCTTGGCTCTCCCCCTTTAGCTGTCCTTGGTTTCTGGTGGGCTTTGGAGGTCATGCATGCCATACTGGGCTCCTCTGCCTGTGACTGGGGAGGTGATTAGTGGAGCCCACGGCAGAATGCTCTAGTCTGAGGCCTAGACTCTTGTAATTTAATAATAATCCTGCCAATGCTTATTTATTGGCCAAGCCATTTTTTGGCTTGGCCCAGAGACCGAGCTCTATGGAGCTCCCCAGCCCTGTGGGAAGGTGCTCAGTGTGTGGCTGTAACCACCATGGGGTAGTGGGAGTGTTGTGCTGCAGTGGTCCCCAGCGGGACCTTGTGAGGACAGCAGGCCCCACACCAGCGTGCAGCAGGTCCCACCTGTGGAGCCCCATGTGTCCCCGAGGGCTCTCCCCATGGTCTTCTGCAAGCCCATCTCTGGGAAGCCTCCCCAGGGCCCCCCTCAGCCCACACCAAAATGCATTTGGAGCAATGCTCTCCCTGCTGCCTGCACTCACAGCAGCGCCTGCTGCCAGCCTGGCATCCACCAGAGACTGTTGCGTCTGTTGTTTGGAAACCCCGAGAAAATAATCAAAAGAGCCAAGCACTGATTTTTCCAGTTACCTAGGAGCACCCAGCCTAGCAGGAAAAAACGCTGCATGCTGAATTCCTATCTTGGGATGCACAGCTTTGGGCTGCTTCCCTGCCAAGCCTAGCCTAATTAAAGATGATTAAGGAAACACATGTATTTGGTGATGATGCCAGGGAATTTCTGATAGAAAGGAGTGTCTGGGTTTAGAAAACTGGCACAGCTGGGAAAAAGAGCCTTTTTTACCCAAGTGCAAAAGGATTTTGCTGTTGTCTCCATAAGGAGGCCTCAGCATGTGAATTCCTGTCTAGGGTCCAAGTGTTACGGAATCTGATTTCCTTTTCCTTCCTTGCTATGGTTAATGAATCCCTCTTTTTGCAGCTCTGCTGTTGCAACAGCCCCAGCAGCTCCAAGGAGAGGGTTTCAGAGGGATCAAAATTCAAAGTGTGTGTAAACATTGCCCAGGCAAAATATTAATGCTTCCAGGATGCCTCTGGAAATGAGTAACTGCTGTCCCCACTTTGGGAAACCCACAGGGTCGTGCGTGCCCTCAGCAGGTCAGCCCTGGGCAGCTCTTGGCCCCACGTGCTGTCAGTGCCAAGGTGGACCTTAACTCTCCTCTGGGTTTTCTGCCTTGCAGCAGAAGAAGTCGTACCTGGAGCGGAGCGTGAAGGAAGCAGAAGATAACATCCGGGAAATGCTGATGGCCCGGAGGGCGCAGTAGCCGTGTGGTTCTCCCTGGCCTCCCGTGACACCCTCTGGGCGGTTTTGGGCAGCTCTGCCTGCACCCTGCTCAGCGCCGCCTGCCTGCACGACCGCCAGTCTGTGGCAACTTCAATAAAACTCTGCTGCAAAGCCTGAGCTCGTTTGCACTGCCTGCCGCCTTGGCGTCTCGCGGTGGCTGCTCTTCCTGTGGGGATTTGGTGGAGAAAGGAGACAGGGTGTGATCTGGGATGAGGGTCCTTCGGGGACTCCCGCTTCACTTTAAAGGAGCCGTAGCCCTCGCCCTCTGGGAAGGCCCGGCATGTTCCTCGGCCCTGGGCACCAGGGAGGGCTCGCTGTGTTGCTCTGCTGGAGCCGGGCTGGTGACACTGCGGCGGGGAACAAGGGGGCTGGCAGGGCCGGGCAGAGCAGGGTCAGCCGGCACAGGCACCTCCGGGCCCATGACAGGTGGTTGTTTATTCTGTCTCAGCTGCAGCAGGCCCTGCTTCCCTCCTTGTTTGCAGGGGCCTGGCAGAGCCCCAGCGCAGCTGCGAGCTCGTGGAGGGCCAGTGCCACCCTGTGTTTCACGCTCGCAGTGCACCAGCCTGGCCTCTCCTTCCCCGGCTCCCGGCTTTGGTGCTTCTCTGAAATGGAGCTTTCAGGGACATCTCCTCTCCTGCCAGCAGCTCCTTGGGATCTCGGAGCTGGGCAGGAGTTTCCAGGTCCCTTTGCTGACCCCGTTGCGGACACAGGGGTGCTGTCAACGCTGTGGACTGGCCCTTTGCCACCCCAGGCTCCCAGATACGTCACCTCCTCACCAGCTTGTCTGGCTTCATCTTTGCCAGCCATCACTCACCTGCAGTCGCTGCCCCACGGACGTGGGGCCCCTGGGCTGATCCCCCAGGGCACTCACGCTCTGCAGGCACATGTGCACACTCAGTAGGAAGCCCTCACCCAAGACAGAGCTTAAGAGGAATTTAATAAGATCGGACAGACCACACTGATCGGGCACTGGCCGAGCGTACTGCCCAGCGGGTCATTAACACCCAATGGTCCTCTCAGCCCCACACTTCACTAATTTTCCACACTTACTACTCCTAAAAATCACCTCCACTAAGCATCCCATAGAAAATCCTGTTCAATCCCAAACAGTTTTTCCCTGCATCCGATAATGTGTCCCACCCCAGGCATCATCCCCTTATTCCAAAGGTGGTCTGGAGGTCTGCTTTGGGTCACACGGGGAGCGCAGCGTGGGCTCTCTGGTGACAGCCCTGGGAAAGGCCCCAGACGAGGGCCTCATGGTGTCCTTGGGTTGGGTTCCTGACTGCCATTGTGTCCATGGGCTTATCTGGGCTGTGACTGGACCTGGGCTGGGGGTCCCTGGAGTGACCCAGCTGGGGATTACATGGGCTCCCCTCCTGCTGGGTCTCTGTGTGGGTGGGCAGAGCTGCTCCAGCCCATAACCAACCACCAGCTCCTGTGTCTGCTGCTTCTCAGCCATGGCTCCAGTGCTGACTGGCCTCTGCCAGCTACCATGCATGGCAGCACCCAGCAGGGGCGGGCACACCTGGACCTGGTGTCCCCCCCACATTTTGGTCCTGGGGCAGAGTGCGTCAGCCCATAGCTGTTAGATGGGAGCGTTGACCTGCAGAGGGATCTGGCAGGCTGGATGGATGGGCTGAGGCCAAGGGTATGAGGGTCAACAAGGCCAAGTGCTGGGTCCTGCACTTGGCGCACACCAATTTCATGAATGCTTCAGGCTGGGGGCAGAGTGGCTGGCGCTGCCTGGCGGAAAAGGACCTGGGTGTTGGTCAACAGGGGCCGAATGTGAGCCAGCAGTGTGCCCAGGTGGCCAAGGAGACAGCAGCATCCTGGCTTGTATCAGGAACAGTGTGACCAGCAGGAATGGGGCAGTGATTTCCCCCCCTGTACTGGGCACTGGTGAGGCCCCCACCTCAAATATAGTTCAGTTTTGGGCCCTCATGACAAGAAAGACACTGAAGTGCTGGAGCGTGTCCAGAGAAGGGCAACAGAGCTGGTGAGGGGTCTGGAGCACAAGTCTTGCGCGGAGCGGCTGAGGGAGCTGGGGGTGTTCAGCCTGGAGAAAAGGAGGCTGAGGGGAGACCTTTTTGCTCTCTACAACTCCCTGAAAGGAGGGGGTAGCCGGGGGGGGGGAGGGGTGGTCTCTTTTCCCAAGGAACAGGCGATGGGACAAGAGGACATGGCCTCAAGTTGGAGGTTTAGGATGGATGTTGGGAAACATTTCTTCACCAAAAGGATTATTACACATTGGAACAGGCTGCCCGGGGCAGTGGTGGAGTCACCATCCCTGGAGGCATTTAAAAGCCGGGCAGACATGGTGCTGAGGGACATGGGTTAGTGGTGGGTTTTGTCAGTGTTGGGTTGATGGTTGGACTCAACGATCTGAAAGGTCCCTTCCAACCTGGACAATTCTATGGTTCTGTAGCTGGGCTCAGCAGCCAGGGATGTCCCGCTGCAGAGGGTGCCTTGCACTGGGCTGAGCCTCACCCCTGCCCTGGTCCGGCAGTGGCACAGGGACAGGCGGTGTCCTCTCTTCTCCAGCACCCCGAGCCCCATTTCCACCCCCCGTAGCACCAGGCACCTGAGCTGCTGCCCCAAAGGGGGGCTGGCACCCATGGCAGCCCTTCCCAATGGAGCACAGGAGGTGTGGTGTCCCCGGCATCGGGGCACTGCAGGGTGCATGCTGCTGGAGGCACGTGAGCCCAGGACCGCAGCCCGGTCAGGGTTTGTAACGTGCCGGAGCAGGAGGCAGAGAGCAGCCAACGCCAGTCCTACCCCTTGCCACGGCAGGGGCCGGTGGGCAAATGGTCTCAGAGCAGCTCCTGCCCCGGCAAGAACCAGCCCATGGCTGAGGTGACTGTGCAGGGCTGGGGGCTCGCCTTGTGACTGGCAAGGCCATTTCTGGGGAGCAGCCAAGGCCGGGGGGGTGGGGGAGTGGGCTGATCGCTGCGCTAGGACCAGGGGCTGGAGGGAGGGGACAGGCAGGGGCACGGGTGCAGGGACCCTCCACTTTTAACCCCTTGCCAAGGCGGAGTGAGCTAGGGACCACGCTGCTGAGCCCCGACGGCTGCTGACCTGCCGGGGAGGTGACGCAGTGAGCGAGAAGGTGACAGCAACCATTCCTAGGGCAGGGAGGGTCCGGCAGCAGAGCTGAGCTTAAGGCTGCAGCCAGCCAGGGGGCTGGAAGGCTCTAGGGGCCCTCATCAGGCCAAACCAAATTGTCTCACTCCAGACCAGAGTCCCCAAACTGCACTTCTCAGACCCAGGCAGAGGTGCACAGAGTGCCTGGCTGTGCCGGAGGCAGCAGGCACCTGGTCAGGGGGAACTCCCAGAGAAAAATGCGCAGAGGAACCCATGGAGGTGCCTTGTGAGGCCTCATCGAGCCTCGCAGCATGGCAGCCCTGGCCCTGCCAGGCAGCTGGCAGCTGAGCCCTGTCCTTACATCGTTCCCTCAGGCCTGGATGCCGGCCCCAGGCCCACACGGGAGAGCCTCAGGGTCCAGACACGCACAACCCTCGTTTAGCTCAGCACAGGCCACCCGTCCCTCTCCCAGCACCCACCGCAGGGCCCAGGGAGCTGGATGCAGCGCACACAAAGCAAGGGAGGGTGAGCACAGCGCCCTTTGGAGCCCTGAAGCGATCCTCAGGCGATACAAGGCAAAGCCAGTTTGGGTCAGACTACCAGGGCGGGTTTTGTGCCCCAGGCAGGGAGATCAGCAGGGCAGGGCAGTGGGGTCAGCACCATCTCCCCCCAGGAACTAGCAGCAGGTTTCCCCGCTTTTCTCCAGATGAAAGCTTTTTATTCCCCTTCTGGGTAGGCACACCATGAAACAGCTTCAGCTACAAATCCTCAGCACTAAATTAATCCATGGCTTTGTTTCTTCTTACCCACTAATTTACACCCCCCGCAGCAGGGGGATGATGGATCCCTGCTCAGAACCCCCGAGTGGGACCAGTCCTCCCCCAGAAGGGGACCTGCATGTCCAGCCCTGAGCAAGCAGAGGGATGAAAACCTGGCTGGGCTGCTGTGTGCGGGATGAGAGGTGGTGGTAGTATTGGACACAGGTGCTCCACCCTGCCCAGCCCAGCTGCTGTCAGGGCTCAGGGACCAGGTTGCTGCAGAAAATCCCCCAGATGGTGGTAAGAGCAGGGCCAGACCCCCCCCGTCCAGACCCCGTCGAGGGGTCGAAGCAGGAACTTCTGCAGCGAAGCAGCTTGAAGCGAAGTCCATCATTGCTGCTGCAGAGTCAGCGTATGCGGGAGGCTGAGAACAGACAGCGACGGGGTAAGCACACCCTCTACGGGACAAATTTATTGAAACAGTCGGGACCTAGCAAAGAAAATCAACCATTGCCTTTAATTATTGCATGTGTCTTCATTTCTAGGACTAGGAAAATTTCAACTGATAAATATACATTTCATCAGAATGCCTTTGGCTGAAATACACCATTAGCACATTCTTCAAAGTTACAACAAAAGTCTTAGAAATGTTAAAAAGGGATTTCTCCGTTACTAAAATAAAGGAGTGCACCCCCCACCCCAACAAGGCGCTAGGACTGACAGACGGGAACTCTTGGCTGTGCAAAGCAGAGCATTGATTACAGTAACAGAAAGAAGTCGGGACGGGAGTGGGGAGCCTGCATAGCACTCAGTGAGAGGTACAGGAGGCGGCTGCAGAGGCGTCAGGTCAGCATGTCCCACAGGCAGCAGCAGCAGAGCGCGGTCCAGCACGCCGTCAGGCAGGCACTCTCGCCCGTGTCATCCCTCCGCCGCTCCTCCACCACGTACACTGCGGGGAGAGGAGAGCTCGGTCAGTCAAAGAGCAGCACGCAATGCCCTCAGCATCCGACCACCCACCTCTGCCGCCCCAGCACAGCCGCGGTGCCCCTCTGCCCCGGGAGGTGCTGAACCGCTGTGCTGGGTGTCGCAGCCCCCTGGGCAGGAAGGGTCCCGGGAGAAGCACTTCGTTCCGCAGCCGGTCGCACGCTGCTGGGACTGCACAACATCACAATCTCGACACAAGCAGCCGGTTCAGGTCAGTCAGGACCAGACTTCTGTTACGTGGCATACAGTTATTGAGCGAGAAAACTGGCTCAGCCTGGATGGTGTCTGCTCCCAGTGACCTGCCCCTGGGAGCGCTGGTGCCTCCCTGCCTGCCCCACTGCCCTCATGGAGCTTGGGCTATCACACCCGGAACTGCAGCAGTTTCCTTCCCTACAGCTTCCTTGGGTCTGTTTGTTGTGGTCTGCGTGGGAAACGTGCCCTCACACAGGAGTCTGACCCAGGCAGGCAGCTGGTGCTGTGAGTCGCGTGGCTGCACACGTGGTGTTGAGAGGCAGAGGCCCGGGCAGGAGATGGCTCACGCCATCAGCCCAGCCCTCCCACAGCCTGATTTGTGCTCAGAAAAACACTGTTCCCCCTTGAATACTCCAGTTCTCTCAAGAGCAACGGGTGGAGGACGATGTGCTCCAGCTTACATTACACCGAAATCCTGCCACTGCCAGGGGAGGGCAGAGAGAGGAACAGCCCAGTAATGCCCCCACAACTGCCTGCCCTCGGGTAGGGCTTGTTCCCCAGCCTCAGGCTGCCTCCCCCTCGCCCAGGGTAATATGGCTGGGAGGGTTCTGCTGTGCAGGCACAGCCCAGCTCCAGAGGAGCCGCTGCACAGCCCCACTGCCCATCCTTCCCTCCAGGGCTTCGCAGCCGCCTGTGAGCATTCAGTCACAGCCTGGGCTGCCCTGGCTCCTGAAATGTCAGGGCAGAAGCACTTCTCTTCTCCAGCCAGCCCCAGAAGGAGGTGGCAGGTGCTGCAGTGCTGTGACACGCTGTGCTGGACAGCCAGAGGTGCCACATGCTCTGCTCCCCCAGGAGCCGCTGGCCCTGCCTGCCCCTGCAGAGCCAAAGCAGGCACCTCTGAGCAGAAGCCCACCGGGGCCTGAGGGAAGCCTGGCTCCCCTGCACAGCCCAGGGCGCTGGGGGCTGTTGGGCAGTGCCGCAGACCTGGGGAAGCTGCCCCGTCCCCTCCCCACAGCCAGTGGCGAGGGCAGGCTGCGCCCAGGGCACGGCCACAGCAGCAAGGAGCGCAGAGCGAGGTCAGTGACTGGTGAGCCCAGCACCCTGGCCTCCTCCTGCAATCCAAGATTGAGCCTGTTTCACCCCTGTGACAGGGCAGACCACAGACCCATCCCATCCAAAGGGGGAATCTGTCCCAAGGCAGACAGGACTTTGTTCCCTCCTACCTGCCCGCAGCCCCAGACTCACACTCAGAACCACGTGTTGAAGACTTGAAAGGGCTTCACGTTCAAAAGCATGAAGACTTGAGAGCATCTGACCTTACACAGCATTATAGCAGCAGCTTTCTGTTCACTGCCTGTTCTCCCTGGTGAGGCGATCCAGGTCCACTGGCTCCTGTACACCTCCGTGCAGTGCAAACTCCCACCAGGCGGCTGGTCCGTCCCCAGAGCACTGGGCCACAGCAGTCACCGCCTGCGCGGCAGTGGGAAGGGAACTGTGCCCTGCTGCCCGGGGAGAAGCTGGCTGAGCTGAGCTGCCCACAGCGTTTCGCTTTCCTTCCCCGACCCGCGCTGCCGGGAGCAGCTGGACATCCTGATACTTCATCATTTACCCTCCTCGTCTGAGCAGCGTTCTTCCCTGAAGCAGACAGCGCTGCCTTTCTGTCTGGCTTAACACACTAAGCCACAAGAAGAGACGTGAGCCCCGGTGTCACACGCTGCCTTTGTGCAAACCCGGTCACAGGACGGAGCTGTTGGGGAAGGGAGCCGCAGGGCAGAGCGGGTTCAGCTTGCAAGGGCCAAAGGAGGCACTGGTGTGTTTCAGGCTGGGAAAACCTTCGGGCTTTTCTTCCCCTGGTGGATCTAGGAGCTCTGAACAAGCTGCTAACTTGTTGGTGCCTTTGTTTCCTCTGAGAAGACCCCGTCACAATGAGCAAAGGCAAAACACACACCAAATGCTCCAACAGACCTGCTTAAGACAATGCCATGCAGTTGTTGGGCAGGGCAGAGCACAGACACCACAGGCAGAGATGGCCAGGCTCCTCACCAGAATGGGGTACCAGCCATGCTCTCCTGCATGCGTTCAAGGTGGGAGAAGGTGCTCGCTGGCTCCTGCCACCCCTCAGAGCGAACAGCCAAGGGTGCTTTTCCATGGAAGCTTCTCGGGAAGCTCCCAAACCAGCTCCTTATGCTGGAGCCCTGAGGCAGCTCTGGTTTCTAACCAGCTGCCAGGTGCCATTCAAGCTGTCCTGCTTCAGAGCCATGGAGAGCTGGATACTGCTGCTGCCAGAGCATTGCTATACCCAAAGGTGTGCCACGGTGCCCTGGAGACATCCAGATCCATGCAGCAGAAGGGGGCTGGGAGGATGCTTAGGGGAGCCCGGGTTCCTGGTGGTTTGGAGGCAGCAGGGTGACTCTGACCGCCGGAAAACACCAGCAAGAACAGATACCACAGAACTGCCTCTAGAGCAAGTCCTTGCAGCTTCAGACTGAGTGAAACCCAGGGGAACCTGACACCCCTCCCTGCCCCAGAAAAAGCTCTGCAGTGTGTGACAGTCCCAAATCTGGTGGCCGGGGTAAGGTTACACTGCTCCGGGAGTGCCCTCAGCTCCCCTGCTGAAGCAGCTGGGATCGACCGAGCTCTCAGGCCTACAGCACCCTCTTCTCCGAGCACAAAGGCTGGCACCTCACACCGAGTGCAGGCACACCTGGCTGGCCTCCAGCAGGCACCTGCTGACCAGAGGAGGCCACGTCACCGCAACGCAAACCACAGGCTGGGGGGCAGTTACTAGCTTTGGCCCCCACAGTCAAGCCCATCTTCACCTGGCTGAAGGCGGCCATGGCTGTAGCTGCAGCAAAGGCACCGTGCAGGGAAGAGCTCTAACGCCGCTGCCATTTACTGCTAGAGTTAAAGCAGCACTACTCTCTGGTAGCTCGGCCCTACGCTACCAAGGAGCAATGCTGGGGCGTGCAAAAGACACACGCTATTAAAATGGCAGACTAACATTGGAGACTTGTCAGTCCTCCATCACAGCACACAAACCAGTCAAGGCTTTTGCTGGTTAGTTGCCAACTTGCAAAGAAGTCTGTGAAATTGAGTCTAACTGCATACTCCGCTGGAGGATGGGACTGTATAACCTTCCCCACCCCAAAGCAGAGTTGAAACAGATGCCGCCCTGTGCAATTTATAGCAAGCTGTCCATGACTCCAGGCATACAAGAGTTTGCCTGAAGTATTTATGATTAATCCATTAGAAGTTTTAAACTACAGCCAAGTGCCGAGGACACGCTGACAAAGCACGTTCAAAGCATATATAAAGTGCTGCTATTCAAACACTTGCTGAAATATTCAACAAAAAGGCTATTCCAAATCTGGGCTGTGCAGAGGGGGAACGGCACTTGTGCTGCGCGGCCACTCGCGTGATGCTGCCTGAGCACAAGCAGTTCACGGCAGCAGCGGGCATCGCTCCTCCCTGGCCAGCCAGCACCTCTGGCTGCCTGCACGGCCCTGCTGCTGGCAGCGTGTGCTGGGAGGCTCTGCACTGAACTGGCTGATACACAGGCACAACTGCCCACTAGTGATTCGGGGCAGGACTGGGGCAGGAGAAGGGACAGCAGCCATGTCAAGACCTTTCCAGGACTCACCATGGGCTTGGGGGTGTGTGCTTCCCTGTTAGAAACAGTGAAACAGCACTAGAAAGGGACCACATCCTTTCACTCTCTTCTGCTAACAGCTGGAAGTCATTTAAACCAGGAGTACGTTGTGGCACACCTTCCTTCCTGCAGAAACACTCTGAGAAAACAATGTGTTTTTCCCCATGCAGGGGGTTACAGTACTTTACCACCTCCAAGTTGAAGAAAAGCCCCAAAGATGACCATTTGAAAAACACACTTGAGAAGTCGCTGCCTTCCACTGCAGAGTTCCTCCCCCAGAGAGAGCAAGAGTCTCCAGAGGGCAGGTCTCTGCCACTGCCAGCTCACGGGAGCTGGTGTCAGCTGCTGCTGTGGTTTGAGAAGAAATACGATCGCCACCGCAAGTTTTCAGACTTGAAGAGCATCTGGGCAATACTCTACTAAATAAAAACAACCACATCTCCCTTACAGTTTGAGTTTAATGATCGTTTTCTTTGAAACTTCATCAGTGCTTCAGAAGTTGTAGCTCTGTCACCATCACGAGACAAATTGCCAGAGAAACTTTAAAAAACACAGTCATACAGCATTAATGCTGAAAAGCTTTTCTCAGCGACCAGTTGGGTGTTGGGGCAAGAGAGGGTAAGAGCAGAACAGAACTATTCACTTACAGCTGCCAAAGTGCACTGGGTAAAGAACAGTTCAAAGGAAGGCTGGACAAACTATTCCCAGCCAAGCCTTCATTAAGATGGAAACACCCAATATCAATCCTCATCTTGGACACTGCGCAACTGAACATCAGCCTCAAAGCACTAACACAGACACAGCGACAGAAGTGCCCAAGGAAACCAAGAGTGCATGCACTCTTCCCAGCCAACGCGTTAGGGCTACATTAAATGCAGAGGATCCCCTGTAAACAGCACAGTAAGAGACAGCAGAACAAAACCCACAGCGCCTCACTCAGACCTCTTAAAACCATTTCGTTAGGAAGCCTCATACAGCACACTACTGATGCAAGCCACCCAACGGCTTCCCAATTCACTTCAACCAGTTTTCCATTAACAGAGATCAGCTTTTCTACTGGAATAGCTTTGCCAGCAAAACCCCAACCCAAAATACATCAATTTAGGGAAGTGCTGGTTGTGTATGTTTCTTGTCAGAAGCCTAAATGCCTCTAAGCTAAGGTGAGCCTTACTGGGGACTTCATTAGCTGCTTTGTGCCTCTCTTTTTGTCCAAGGTGAGGCACTCCAAAGATCTCCCATGGCATGCCAGTGTCCTTGCCATCATGAGCAGATGCGCACTAGCACTTTGGAACTGGTGGTCTGATACAGAAGAGAAACAAGGGCAGTGTCCCTCAGAGGCACTAGACAGCACTCAGGTTTAGGCTCAGGTTTTGATGCTTCCATTGTTTTTTCTAAAACAGGATGGTAGAGGTAAGCTGAGCAGATCCTCCCATCTTCTAATCAGCCTTCAAGAGCGCAGATCACAATGAATCATGCTTACCCCAAAAAGGGTAGCGCTCCCTGTAATCACACAGTACCAGCCTGCACAATCCAGTGCAAACAACTCCCACTTTGTTTTTAAAACAAATACTACAATACCTTGTTATTTCATGTACAGCCTGCTTTATCTTAAGCATACACATTTTGTTTCTTCTCATACCTAATTGATACGTTAATCATTAGCTCCATGAGGGAAAGGCATGAGCAGTACTTTTCACCCATTTTGCTATAAACTAAAATCGTGACCTTAGCCTGTTAGTGCTCCTTATGGCCGTGGGTCTACAAGGACCGCAGTACAAGGACACTGACTTTGATGACAGAAACAGTCTATCCTGTCCCAGGGCCCAGGCAGAGACATCACCATTAAGGTACCGACTTACCCTCCCAGAAAGTAGGCAGCGACGGCAACCGAGAGCCCTCAAGCTCTGCAAGCCCTCCCAGAAGTGTTTCTGCACGCCACGGGGGCCCTGGCCCCTGTCTAGGTATTTCAGGTATGACATCCAGGCAGACAGACGGCAAGCAAGAGCTCACTTCAGGCAAGGCAGTATGGCAGCGCCCGGGGAGAAGCGAGGTGTGCTCACCTCCAGCCCAGCACCAGCCGGGAGGACTCCCTCCTCTTCCCAAGGCGAGAGGGTCAAGAGCATGAGAAAAGCAGTACATCCTGGAGTTCACTTCTTCTTTAGCTCCAGCTGTATGCTAGCACACAGACCCAACCCGCACACAAACAAGATACTTACACTCCTATTAGGCAAGGCCTGGAGCACGCAAGAGGAAGCAGCAACAAGCAGTTTATCAACCACTGCTACTGCAGACCAAAACCTCTTCCCGTGGTATTTGAATAGCTGTTTTCCATAGTAACAGCTGTTTGGAGCAGAAGTATTAATACCACAGTCTTCTCATCTGGGAGGAAGTACACAGCAGAGAAGGGACCAATAAGCCTTTTCCCACATGTGAATAAAGTGCTTTTAATCACAAGTCCCTTCTGCACCAAGAGCTTTGTTTTTGCTTGTCCAGCCAGCAAGCAAGAAGTCTTGCTTAAAACTGCACAACACCATTCTAATAATAAATTCTTAGAGGGTTAAACGCTGCCTCCAGCAGATTGCTAAGTCAGTCTGTGCATCTGATTCTACCTTAAAAACATTCTTACCCAAGTCCTGTGAAAGTCTTTCCCTTCAGGATGCAGGCCAGAGAAGGGAAAGTCAGCACAAGGGCATTAGTGGCAACTAAGGGATGCAGAGGTGACAGTGACGATAAATCAAGTGTATCTGAGCCACTCTTTGGGGCACACACTCTTGGTCTGCAGACCCAGTACTGCATGAGGAAGGAACACCCAAGCCCTGACCTTCCGGACAGCCACGTGTCCTGGAGCATATCCCATGCAGGCAGCAAGTGCAGGAGAAGAGACTGCATGACTGGGGAACAGGGATGCTGGGACTTCAACTAAAACTTTCATACTAGCTGCCAACAAGGCTCATCTCTGCCCCAGATGTCTCTTGCCCACAAGACCTCCAGGGCAGAGCCTGGGCACAGATGAGATCTAATTCCCTTGGCAAGAAAAGCATTTAATGATTCTTTCTCCTCTCTGGGGATATTTGCTCATGCTTTACAGCTTCACACCTGCTATGTCACATTCCCCGGCCCCCCAACTCCTCCCTGCCCAGAGGCTTTCACCATCTCACAGCCTCTACTGACTCCTGTTCAGATTTCAGGAAATACCTCAGCACACTCTTGAAACAGATACCAGAGCCTACTTCCAAGCAAAAAACTTCCAAAGTTGCAAAATCCTCAGAACAAGTTTCACAATCCCCAGCGCCAAACACAGACAGCTCTATGGCCAGAGCCACCGGAGCAAAAAATCAAGGAAGCAAACTGCCAGCGAGTACAGGCGGTTTCACCTGCAAATCCCCTCCGCCACCCAGGTGGCTGCTGCTGACCCAGCCCAGATTTCAGCCCAGACTCGAGCAGAATCGACTGAGCTGTAACTACCCCCGGCGGTATCAGACCTGCCCTCTCCCATGGCTGCACAACTGTGTCCAGCAGGTTAGGAAAATCCCCGCCTTTCAGTTCCTGCTAGTCTGAGAAGCTCTTATGGTCACCCTAGAGAGCTGTTTCAGCTTTCAGGGAGCTGAACAGGCAACACACTTCAGGGAAATTACTGTGCCAATTAAGTGGTTTTCCAGAGCCAATGCGGCGCTGGCCCCATTGCACCCAAGGGTAAAGTTGTTCCCCTCACACACTGCATGTGCCCCGAGCACGGGTGATGGCTGATCATAAACCGGGCAGCAGCTTTTCTTGCAGCTGAGCTCAGGGCTGGGAAAGAGGTGAGTTTCCTCACCTGAGCACACAGGGATGGGATTTGGAGATCTTTGAGATAATGGAAGTCATACTAATCCCCATTTATGGCGTACAGATGTGTCCAGGAAGGATTCAACATCTCTAAAAAGCAGGGCTACCAGCACTCCTGAGAGGGGAAAAGCATACCTTGTGTACTAAGTACTCAAGTCTCTGCAGGATGTCAGCAGGCATCAGCCAGCTCTCCAAAGCACTACAAACCCCAGCACACCGGTTCGAAAGCATACAGGAGACTTGTCATATAAGAAACCAGCTTCCCCCACCTCAAAAGAACAGTAAATTCAGGGCTTCAGACCTTTCAGTTTTCTTCTAGATTGCAACAGATGGAGAGATCTCTCCCAAAACTACAGAATTTGAAAACTTCCTCTAACATTTTTTTTTAATCAGTGAAATCTTAATTTACTGTTAAAGGAAGAAGGCATTGTCCACCAAGTCAACGACAGGGCTAAGGACTGCATATTCCTTAGCTTGAGTCAGTGTTTTCATTGAAAATCAGCATCAGTCCTAGATTTAAATAAGACCTGGCTGGGAGGGATTTACACAGCACAAACTCAGTATTACAAGGGTCTTGCAAGAGTGTTCTGGGAGACAGAGAGGAGGGACAAAGTCCGATTTTAAAACAAAGGGAACATGCCACAGTGAGTAGCCGCTCAGGATAGAAGGAGCCTCCTTGAGCAGTTCCCCCAGGGCAAGTACCACATCTGCGAGGCGCTTGCAGTGCTGAGAAAAGGCTTTACACAATTTTTTTCTCACTGAGGCCAGGTGCCCGGCTGACACGGAGTGTCTAGAAGGGCAGCCTCATTTAATTCCGCCCACTACAGTGCCAGCTTTCGTCTTGTTTAGCCAGTTTGTCTGAAGCATGTTTTCAGATACAGCACCTGAGTTTGGAAATCCTTTTCTTTGCATCAGGATCTCCTCAGATTCTGCCCTCCTTGGGGACGGAAAGCAGCGAAGGTAAGGTCAGACACCAGCCCCAGCACAGCACTGCTCACCAGTAAACGGTCCCTCTGTTTGTGCAGTCAGCTGGCGCGAGCCAGGGACAGAGGGAGGTATGATACAGCAATCTTAGCCGAAAAAGAACACCAGGTTTTAATGCATACTACAGTAGGAGAAGCAGATCAGAGGAAAATTGCCAAATGAGATTTTTCATTTTTTTTTGGCAGGACATCAGCTGTCTATAGAGTTACAGGTCCTGAAGGTACAGTAACAGTTAAACTAAATGCTCCAACGGACTGCTTAGAAAGGGTCAATATACAGAGGGAAAGTCTCCTGGAATCGCTAGGTGCTGTCCTCCAAATAAACTTTTCCTGGGGAAGGCTCAGCTTGATAGATAGGGTTTGAGAAGCGAGGGTAATCACTGAAAGGCACCAGGGAGCCTGAGCAGAGCGATGAGGATCCCCTCCTTTCCACACTGAGACTGCAAAGAGGGAGAATCCACCCCTCCAGCAGAAGGCAGTGGCTGTATCTAGGTCACCCGTTTATTCTTGCAGCTGGGCAAACATTAGGAGGCAGGCAGCATCACTGTGACTGCTGCTCTTATCACAGCTGGCTCTGCTACACGTAATCAACTTCCAGAAATAAGATTTCCACCCTGTGGGTACAATAGGTCAAACGCAACACTGAACTTTGTTTGCCTTGGGTTGGAAGGCAGGCTGCTGACAGAGCCTGGTTCCCTTTGGCACAGCACGGAATGGCCTCATCCATTACGTTTTGTATCAGCAGGGCGGGGGAGTTCGGGGTGGGGGGGGGAGGAATTAGGCTGGGCAAACTGCTAACATCAGCTAGTGCTTTCAAAATTAGTATGCCACTTTGTACTTTGGATCATTCCACTTTTTTTTAAAGCACGCCATTATCAAAAGCATTACATTTCACCTCTAATTTACATAGACAAGAAGGTACCTGCTGACCGGTCAGCAGACACTGCAGTTCCCTTACGCGAGTTCATTCTATAATGAAAATACTGGTGGGGAAATGAGGCATTCTCTTCTTCCTAAGCAAGCCCCTACTGCTCAAAAAGGCCCAGCTCCTTACACCACGCTCCTGCTGCTGTGCGTTTGCCAGCTTTGTCCTGATGCCAGTAAGTTCCCTCTGTCACTGTCACGCACTCACGCCTGGACAGATAAGAAGACAGCCCTCAGTTTTTACAGCAGGAAAGAGGCAGACAGAAATCAGCAAGACTCAGTTCACAGAGCTAAGGAGATGAATCAGATACTCTTAAGGATAACATCCCTCAGGCTCAGGACATAAATTATCAGCTCAAAAGGTAAAGGTCAATTTGTTTATTTCTAATGAACAACAGCCAAGTCAGTTATTAGACCTTGCAAGATGCAAGAAGTGTGCACAAGTCCATGGGACCTGATGAAATCCATCCACGGGTCCTGAGGGAGCTGGCGGATGAAGTTGCTAAGCCATTTTCTGTTATATTTGAGAAGTCGTGGCAGTCTGGTGAAGTTCCCACTGACTAATGGCCTCAAGTTGCGCCAGGGAAGGTTCAGGTTGGATATTAGGAAAAATTTCTTCACTGAAAGGGTTATCAGGCATTGGAATGGGCTGCCCAGGGAAGTGGTTGAGGCACCATCCCTGGAGATATTCAAAAGATGAATTGACATGGTGCT
>KZ506266.1:54058-64091 GCA_002844005.1 Limosa lapponica baueri | reverse complement strand
ATTTTCAAAAAGGGGAAAAAGGAAGATGCAGGGAACTACAGGCCGGTCAGTCTCACCTCTGTGCCCAGCAAGATCATGGAGCAGATCCTCCTGGAATCTCTGCTAAGGCACACGGGAAATAAGGAGGTGACTGGTGACAGCCAACGTGGCTCCACCAAGGGCAAGTCATGCCTGACAAATTTGGTGGCCTTTTACGATATTGCCACAGTGCTGGTAGACAAGGGCAGAGCAACAGTCATCTACCTGGACTTATGCAAAGCGTTTGACACTGTCCCACATGACATCCTGGTCTCAAAATTGGAAAGTCATGGATTTGATGGATGGACCACTTGGTGGATAAGCAACTGGCTGGCTGGCTGCACTCAAAGGGTTGCGGTCAACAACTCAATGTCCAAGGGAATGCCAGTGACGAGTGGTGTTCCTCAGGGGTCAGTATTGGGACCAGTGCTGTTCAACATCTTTGTTGGCGACATAGACAGTGGGACTGAGTGCACCCTCAGCAAGTTTGCCAATGACACCAAGCTGTGTGGTGTGGTTGACACGCTGGATGGAAGGGATGCCATCCAGAGGGACCTGGACAGGCTTGAGGGGTGGGCCCATGCAAACCTCAGGAAGTTCAACCAAACCAAGTGCAGGGTCCTGCACCTGGAACACGGCAATCCCAGGCACAAATGCAGGTTGGGCGGAGAATGGCTGGAGAGCAGCCCTGAGGAGAAGGACTTGGGAATGCTTGTGGATGAGAAGCTCAACATGAGCCAGCAGTGTGCACTGGCAGCCCAGAAAGCCAACCACATCCTGGGCTGCATCAAGAGAAGTGTGGCCAGCAGGTCGAGGGAGGTGATTCTACCCCTCTACTCTGCTCTCGTGAGACCCCACCTGGAGCACTGTGTCCAGCTCTGGAGTCCTCGGCACAAGAAGGACACGGACCTGTTGGAACAGGTCCAGAGGAGGGCCACGAAAACGATCAGAGGGCTGGAGCACCTCTCCTATGAAGACAGGCTGAGAGAGCTGGGGTTGTTCAGCCTGGAGAAGAGAAGGCTCCGGGGAGACCTTATAGTGGCCTTCTCGTACCTGAAGGGGGCTACAGGAGAGATGGGGAGGGACTCTCTGAGGGAGTGGAGTGATAGGACGAGGGGTAATGGTTTTAAATTGAAACAGGGGAGATTTAGATTAGGTACTAGAAAGAAATTCTTTCCTGTGAGGGTGGTGAGAGCCTGGCCCAGGTCGCCCAGAGAAGTTGTGGGTGCCCCATTCCCTGGAGATGTTCAATACTCTTCTACAGTGCTGAAATACATGGGAGTCATATGGCCAACACCACTAAGTCTTAATGCATAAACCACAAGCTGATTTCTGCAACTCAGACTGTCATCATGAGAGTGATGACAGTCTAGAGGGGAACATACTTGTTCTCCATGTTCAGCACTGTTCTGGACTGCACCTTTCTCCAACAAGCATTTAGGTGTCACAGAGTGGTTTGATCTTTAGAGGTCATCTAGCCCAAACCCCCTGCAATGAGCAGGAACATCTTCAACTAGATCCGGTTGCTCAGAGCCCTGTCCAACCTGATCTTCAATGTTTCCAGAGATGGGCCACCTCTGTGAGCAACCTGGGCCAGTGTTTCAACACCCTCATTGTAAAAAACTTCTTCCTTATATCTAGTCTAAATCCACGCTCTTTTAATGTAAAACCATTACCCCTTGTCCTATCGCAACAGGCCCTGCTAAAAAGTCTGTCCCCATCTTTCTTGTAGGCCCCCCTTCAGGTACTGAAAGGGGGTATAAGGTCTCCCCGGAGCCTTCTCTTCTCCAGGCTTAACAACCACAACTCCCTCAGCCTGTCCTCATAGGAGAGCTCTTCCGTCCCTCTGATCATTTTTGCGGCCTCCTCTGGACCCTCTCCAACAGGTCCATGTCTTTCCTATGTTCAGGGCCCCCCTCAGCAGTACTTCAGGTGGGGTGTCAATGACAGCAGAGCAGAGGGACAGAATCACCTCCCTCGACCTGCTGGCCACGCTTCTTTTGATGCGGCACAGGATACAGCTGGCTTTCTGGGCTGCCAGCGGACATTGCTGTCTCATGTCCAGCTTTTCGCCCACCACTACACTCAAGTCCTTCTTGGCAGGGCTGCTCTCAATCTCTTCATCCCTAGCCTGTATTGATAACACAACTGGGTTGCCCCAATCCGCATGCAGCACCCTGCACTTGGCCTTGTTGAACCTCAGGAGGTTCACATGAGCCTACTTCTTGAGCTTGTCCAGGGTCCTCTGGATGGCATCCCATTCCTCAGGTGCATCAACTGCACCACTCAGCCCTGTGCCATCAGCAAACTTCCTGAGGGTGCACTCGATCCCACTGTCTATGTCATTGATGAAGATATTAAACAGCACTGGTCTCAATACAGACCCCTGAGGGACACCACTTGTCACCAGTCTCCATCTAGACACTGAGCTGTTGACCACCACCCTCTAGATGTGATCATCCAGCCAATTCCTCATCCACCAAACAGTCCACCCATCAAATCTGTATCTCTCCAATTCAGAGAGAAGGATGTTGTGGGGGATGGTGTCAAAGGCCTTACAGAAGTCCAGATAGACGACATCCATAGCTCTTCCCTCATCCATAGCTCCACTGAGGTAGTGATCACAGAAGGCCACTAGATTGGTCAAGCAAGACCTGCCCTTGGTGAAGCCACGCTGGCTGTCTCAAATCACCTCCCTGTCCTCCATGTGCCTTAGACTAGCTTCAAGGAGGATCTGTTCCATGATCTTCCCAGGCACAGAGATGAGGCTGAGAGGTCAGTAGTTCCCAGGGTCCTCCTTTCTGCCCTTCTTAAAAATGGGTGCAATGCTTCCCTTTTTCCAGTCACCAAGGTCTTCACCTGACTGCTATGACTTTTCAACTATGATGGAGAGTGGCTTGGCAACTACATCAGCCAGTTCCCTTAGGACTCTGGCATGCACCTCATCAGGTCCCATAGACTTCTGTATGTTCAGGTTCCTCAGGTGGTCACAAACCTGAACTTCTCTTACATTGGGAGGGACTGTGCTCCCCCAGTCCCTGCCTTGCAGTCCATCCACTTGAGAGGTATGGGGAGAGATTGCTAGTGAAGACTGAAGCAAAAAAGTTCTTGAGTACCTCAGCCTTCTCCTTGTCTGTTGTTACTGGTTTCCCAGTCTTGCTAATCAGGGGGGCACGCTTTCTTTGACCTTCCTTTGACACTCCCGGAGAGGCCCTTCTTATTAGTCTTTGCATACCTTGCCAAGTTCAACTCCAGATGCACCTTGGTCTTCCTGACTCCATCCTTACACAACTGGGCAGCATCCCTATACTTTTCTCAAGATACCTGTCCCTGCTCCCACTTTTTCTTTCGAGCCTAAATGTTGCCTACCCTTGCCAAGCATGACCCCAACAAGAGGGACCAAACTCTCCAGCCTGGGCTTACAGCTCCCGTCTCCTGAGGACGCAGAGGAGCAGGTGCTGTGGCTGGGGAGAAGCATGGCTGCAGCATGCACGCCACGCACAGGCAGCGTAACTCACGCCAGCGCTGCTCAACCTGAAGAGTCCATCAATAGCAGCCTTTGAAACAAGGCTCAGTGGTTCACAAGCTCTTCTGCAGCGTGGGTGGCAAAAACAGTACTAAGTTTAAGCTGTTTTCCTGTTATGCCTCAGATGAAGTTTTCTTTTTAATACAGACAGCGAGTAATATGAGGGGTTTTTTCTTCTCCAAAGGCCAACTGGACATTGCTACTCCAGACAGGCCACAAATCATTAGATTAAAAACCACCGTCACCATGAAATGCTACTTTACCACCAGATCTTGAAAGCTCTACAGTAATTATTTCCACCTGTGTGATCCACTCAAGACCAAAATATGATGCATAAGTACTTCCACACATTAGCACACTGGCTACAATCCACAACATAAAAGCCTACTTTGCAGTTTGCCTACACAGTAAAACAAAGCATAAAATTTAAAGTATAGCAAATTTCCTAGTTTTCATTGTGGACACACATTTCTTCAGAAATACTAATGTTCAGAAATACTTGGAGTAGCTTAATTCATTAGATAAAGCAAAGTCACCTAGGAGAGCAAAACACCATGCAGTAGCTCTTCCCTGACAACTGCTTGGAAACACCATGAGAACTGACAAGGCACATTAAATCCCGTGAGACCAGCCAGGCAGACTGTAATGACTTGACTGAATTCAGATGTCAAGTTTCTATATTAGAGGTTCAGCCACACCAACAGATATATAGCATTAGTATAACAGACTTTTAAAAAATTAGCTTTTTTAGGGACATCCATTCTGTATTAGACACTCCTGGAGGTGATCGTTAAACAAAGCCTCATTGAAAGCTGTCTCAGAAGACTTCTGTTAAAGTAGCACAGGACAAGTATCAGGCTGCAGTTCGACAGACTGCCAAAAAGGAGCAAGGCAGAGAAAAAGGTGTTTAACAGAAGGAGCATCAAGAAAAAGGAAAAGCTCTTGCAAACACGAAGTTATAGCCCTGACTTCATTTTACACATTAATAAATGGCTTTGCACATTACATCCACTTCAATAAAAGCAATGCAAATTAGAGGCTTCCAAGGTGGGTTCAGAGAACGGACAAGAAGGCAGTTCAAAGACAGACCTCACCAGAAGAACTCCGGTTTGTGGGTGAGGGTGCTGCTTCTGCAGAACTGCAGTTGTGTTAGCTTAGGTTTAACAACAAAAGCATTCCTCCTGCAGTGTAAGCCTGGCCTCTCAGTGAAAGACATACTCAAACGTAGCCACTTGTCCTCTCCAATTTCCCAGCCCACTCATTTGGGCTGGCCCACAGGTTTGCAAGCGGAGACCTGAGCAGAGGATGTTCAGTGTCATCAGTTCCCTGATCCAGTCTGATATGAGCTCCTTTAAGCCTCCAAGGCAGCAGATCTGGCTCAAAGCCAGACTGTCCAAAGCAGCAGACCCACTCTCCCTTCAGCTTCTGCTGGCACATCCCTTTTTGTGGCTATAGTGGCAAAGTGACGCTTGCACTAACCAGAGGTGTTGTACATGGGATACAAGGAAATTTTTTTCTCCCCCAGTACTGAGAAACGCTTGTCAGCCACCCCAAAACTATGTGCATTTCCCAGGGAAAACCCTCATTACACTTCAAGTCCATGTGCTCGTAGTGGTGGGAAGTATCACCATGCTGCTGCCCCCTCCTTCTCAAAGGAAAACTCTTGAGGTTTTCACTCTCTCACAGAGGAAGCTGAACTCATGACTTACAAGCATTCAGGTTCCTGTTCACTCACACACATAGTTCACTGCTTATGTTTGGGTCCTCCGGCAAACCCACACCAGAATACTACTGACATCTTATATCAGATATAAGTCCAGGGATGCTTTTATATAGACTGGTCCAGCAGTCCACCATTTACAGCCAATAATACTGGGGAAAAAACCCAGGAACTTCTCAAGTTCCAGCTTCCCCAAAAATAAGGGCTTTGAAAAGACCTGTGTCACAGTGCACTGCTGAGTCAGAGTCACACGAAGTGGTAGAGGGGCACAGCAGGCAGTTATCTCAGAATGCAGCAAATGTGTATAGACCTCAGTCCTGAGCAGGACCCAAGTGCAAGTGCACGTTGTCCCAAGCCATGGCAACAACAGTATGTGGAGAATGACCTTAATGTGCAACAGCCAAAGACAGGTTCACATAGTGGTAAAGGCCTTGGGGGAATTGTCTGAGTCTTGACAACTTTCCAGGTGATGTCAGCTTTGATACCCACTTTATCAGTTGGTCCTTACAGCAGCAGTGCCCAAAGTGCTAGCGCCCTGCATAGCCATAAAGCACTGACCTAGGTTTCGATTTGAGGTATGTTAGTCTCATTTTTTTCCACCCCAGGTTAGTGTGTCCATGACCATGTCAGACACACCCAGCAAATACAAACTGTGAATACCCTTTCCTCCCTGGGAGCATGTCTCACCTAAACCACAGTGCCTCTACAGAAGCGCTCCCCACGCTCCCTCCTGCAGAACAGTCCTTTTGGCAGCTCTGGCCACATCCTCCGCCACCCCAAGATAGCCAGAGCTATAAGTACTTAAGACCCTTCTCAACAGCTCAGGTCTGTTTGTGATATTCACCGCAACAGAGGAAGACAGGAGATGATGGTTTCTGGCTTCCCAACCTGGATGAGTGTCTTTATCACTGAAGAAGCCTAAAAGGTGGCACTGGAGGTGGCATGACAGCACGAGTCCCCGTGCTGATAGTCAGGGGATGAGTACACCCCAAGATACATGAGCAGATATTGTACAACCAAAGCCTGTGAAACACTGACCAGAGTAAACTTGGTCTCTATGCAAGTGTCCCTACCAGCAAGACAAAGAGTTACCAAAAAACCCCAAGCTAAATCCTCCACTTTCCAATGGGGAAAAGGCAGGGACCACACCCAGCCTTGCCAGAATCCCAGAGTTGTTGAGTTTGGAAGGGACCTCTGGAGATCATCTGATCCAACCCACCTGCTCAAGCAGGATCAGCTACAGCAGGCTGCCCAGGACCATTGTCCCGTCAGGTTTTGAGTATCTCTACAGATGGAGACTCCACATCCCCTCTGGGCAACCTCTGCCAGTGTCTGATCACTCTCACAGTAGAAAAGTGTCTTCTTGTGTTCAAAAGGAACAACCTGTGTTTCAGTTTGTGTTCATAGTCTCCAGTCCTGTCACTGGACACTACTGAGAAGAGTCCAGCTCCCTCTTCTTCATTCCCTCCCATCAGGTATTTATACACATGGATAGCCCCCCCCCAAGCCTTCTCGTCTTGAGGCTGAACAGTCCCACCTTCCTCAGCTTTTCCTCATATAAAGATGCTCTGGTCCCTTAATCATCTTCTTGGCCCTCCTCTGACATCTCGAGCCTGCACCAAGCACTGCAGTGAGCTCCACGAGAGCTATGGGTGTCAGAATAAAGCAGCATACCATACTGACAGGACACGGGACACAGATGGACTGGCTAGCTGCCAAGATAAGTTACTATGCCCTGCTTCCCTTCTCCGGCAATCTATGTTTTTCCACAGAACAATAATAGCTTCTGAAAAACCCAAACCCCCAGGATTATTCCAATGGTACTATTAGATAACTTGGACAGATGTTGATGGGCTCAAGAAAACTGATGCACATTGATTCAGTAGGAACTGTATATTTGAATATTACAAGCTTTAACTGCGCAGCCTTTGGTTGAAACTTATCAACCAAAAGACAGACAGAATGAGAGTTGTGGCAAATCTAAAGCCAGCAAAAAGCATGTATAACAACCCAGCATAAGGATTCCCCTAAGGGATCAGCATTAAGGATGTCCAGCAGTATCTTCCAACAGGCAGAGACATATGTTAAAGACGTAACAGCAAAATAAAGCAGGAGAATAGGCTATAGGCAGTATTGCTACTTCAAACAAGTCTCCACCTCTGCCAGCCCCATTACAGTCAGACACTGGTAACCACATTAAGGCCAACATGTACTTATACATTTGCAAACCAGAACGGGTCACGATTATGTGGTGCCATGGCTGCTAGGCATACCTGTGTTTTTAGGCCCATCTGCATACACTGGTCCTGGAGGCGGTGGAGGTGCATTTTGCCATCCATACTGCGGATAACCTTGATAACCTGGCTGGCCTGGCTGGTATGGCCCAGTGGGTCCGGGGGGATAGCCTGGGTATGGGCCAGGAGGACCACCTGGTTGCTGTGCATAGGGTGGGTAAGGGGCGGTCGGGCCCGGGCCAGGGTAAGGTGGAGGGTTTTCGTAGTTCATGTGGGATGCACAATCTGTCCTGCAGAAGAAGGAAAACAAACAGAAGAACTGGTTTGCTTTTGTCTGTTTCATCCATGACCACATAATTCCCATTTCAGACTGCTCTCCAGAAACAGACCTCAAAATACCTGATCAAGAAGTGAATTTATCTTTAACCCTACCACAGGGGCAGAGACTGAGCTGAAGCGATTTCTTTTAAGTGACATGAGTTCAGCAGCAGAGCAACTTGCTGCTTTCCAGTAATGCATCAGCTACTCACCCTAAGACATCTGACAGTCTTGCAACGGCAAAGCAAAACCACTCCCACTCATGCTTAAATTGCTTTTAAGAGAGATTTAGAAGTGATTACTTCATGTTTCTGTTGATATTATAAAAAAAAACATGCAGACATGTAGCCTGTTCCAGACATGTTTGACAGCCTTGACAGGAGAAAGAGTGAACACAAACATCCATTACACTTCTGCTAATTGTTACAAGCATCTAGACCAGCACTCTGGAGCAAGACTGGATATGAGTAATTTCCTGATGACACTGTAACCCATCTCATTGCCTATCCTTCCAGTAATACACAACATTAAGCACCCACAAGCAATCAGGACCTTGGACTCAGTCTCATTCAAAAAGCAACATTAATGACACCTCAGAGAGTTGATGTTCATAAAGCCTATCTAATGTATTACTCATGGTGCAGCCATCAAAACACAAGACTGTCAGAATAATGTAATTTTAATTAACCTCTAAGCAGCATGAGTAAGCAAACCATTTCTTACATTAGGTCTCTGAAGCTTCTCCCTGAGGAACAGAAGTGTCCTTAATACCATGTATTCAGGAACCATCCTGACTGAAGTATCTGTACTCTGCCATTTCCTTTTACCATTACAAGGTGCAGCAGGGTGACCCTTTGCAGCACTCCTCCTCCTGCACACCCCAGGCTTCAGCAACAAATACCAGGAGCATAATTTGCCTCTGCAGAGGTTCACTCCTGCCAGCACGGCAGGATCCTCTTTGGATGGTGTTGGAAAGGGCAAGCAGCTGGGCTAGACCGACCTGGATGCTCAGTACTGTGCACCCACTCTCAGGGATGTGCAGATCTTGAGTCCAGAGGAGACCATTTGCACATCTAGACTGAGCTCTAGATTGACACAGATTAAAGAATTTCACCTTTGTAACCCTATAGCAAGCCCAGCGCAGTCATCTGCCGGGCAGAAGCCAAGCAAGTGAGGCTTCTGGGACTACGTTTAGCTGCTGCAGTCCCCGACAGCGTTGAAGTGAGCTTTGTTTGTTTATGGCTTGCTGTTTCATCACCTCAGAGAGCGCTGACTGTTCCTCTCGGAGGAAAGGTCCCCAGGCTCTCTGCTCATGGAAAGGTCACTCCTGCCTGAGCGTTGCTGTCACGGTGCTCGCTGGGGCACAGGCACCATGGGGCTCTCCCACCCAAGCAGCCCCGTCCCACTCCCGCAGTAACAGCCAGCCTGCTCACACGCGATGGCCAGGAAAGCACTGCTGATTCCAAATTACTCCAAAGGCACACTCCAAGGCAACAGGGCTGATGTCTCTCCCACGATGACACCGAGAAGTCCTTCAGTCTCAGCAGGCTGGGTCTTCCCAGGCCTCGCCAGCCTGCAGTTGTCATTCACCTGAACTCATTCTAACTGCTCCTCTTGCTGTGCAAGCCAGGCACAGCCCCAGTTAACTGCTAAGGCAGTGCTGGTACCTTTCAAATGATATTTCTTAATGTCTTTGATAAGAATTTTAACTGTTTAACCAATGCCAGGGATGAGTGGAATTTTATTTTTTTTTTTTCCATTGCCAGGCTGGCCAGACCACTTAACTGCTCGTTTTAAAATGGACAAACACAACATATGTTTCACTGGAGGCTCTTTAACCATCATACTGCACTGCCATGCCTCCGCCAAGTCTGCAGCAAGGAAATTCTCCCTTCGGAGAGGCAGTGCAAGGCAAGCAGCAAGCCCTACGACTGACTGCAATGAAAACTAGACTAGAGAACTAGAGAATTGGGACATAATGGGCCACTAATGTTCATCTAACCCAGAAAATCATCCCAAAAATAGCAGTTCCCAGGGAAGAACAAGGCCAGAGACAGCACGTGTGTATACCTACATACCGTTGCACATGGCAGGGTAACCAGGTGGTGCCCAAGCCACCGGCAACCAGCAGAGCCCTGTGACCGCCCCCTGAGTTTGCTCAGCCTCCCCAAGCTGCCCTACAGCTACAGTGCCTGCTGCCGGCCCACCTACAGCTCC
>KZ506266.1:0-44369 GCA_002844005.1 Limosa lapponica baueri | reverse complement strand
CGTGGTCATATGTAGGGGCGTGGCCTCGCGGCCTGCCGGGGGCGGGGGTGCGGTGCGGTGCGGTGTCCCGGCCGGAGACGGGCTCAGGAGGGGCTGAGCGCCAAGGTGCGGGGCGCAGCTGGGTACGCGCAGGAGCAGCGGCGGAAGCGGGGGTCTCGTCTCCTGGCGGCCGGGGACCTCCTGCTGTGGCTCCCGCCCTCACAGCCCTTCCCCGCAGGGCAGCGGGTCGCGTCGCCGCGGCCCCGGTGCCTCCTGCCGACAGCAGGACGCGGGCGTGGGAGCGGCTCCAGCCCAGGCACTGGGAACGCAATTGCTGGGGACGCTTGCCCCGATAAAACGGGTCAGGGACACAGGTCAAAGCGTGAAATTGCCATCCCTGCTGCCCTGGGCCCCTGAGGGCCACCCGCGGTGGTGGCCGCGGTGAGGGCAGGCCATGGGGCCGGGGGCTGCAGCGGCACCCGGGGCTGGGGACCGGCGATGGCCCGCGGGGGGCGACCCCGCTCCCGCACTGCCGTGCGCGCCAAAATCAGCTTCCTCGTTCCCTGCAATGATTAGCAGATCTTAAACTGGGTCCCTAATGAGGCTCAGCCAGGAAGACGTTATTTGAATGAGGGTGGGACACGCTCCGTGCTCGGGCAAGAGAAAAGATAACGCAGCTGCCGCTGCTCTGCATGAGGAACCCAGCGCCATAGGTGCCTCCTAAACGAAACCCTTTGGCCGATGGGGGTGGGGGAGGCATCGGAGAGCGCTTCCCACGCAGCCGGCTGCTCTGGCAGAGGCTGGGGTCTCCTAGGTGCAGGGAGAGAATCGCCAGCCCGTTGCCCCCCAGCCGTGCTGCCTCCCTCACACCTGTCAGAGCCTCCCAGGGGGCAGTCACTCTGCAAAATGGGAAAAAACTAAGAGAACAAAACAAAACAATCCTCTGGGTCATTTCGTGCCACACCAGTGAGTCCAAGCGACTGGTGCAAAGGGGGCGAGGAACAGGCACGCTGGTGCAGAGGGGCCGAGGGGAAGGCACCTCACGCCTGGGTGCCGGGGGGGCTGCTGCTCCGCTCCTGGGAAGCTGCAGACACATTCTCTCGCTGTCCTATGATATTATTTACATTTGCATTTGTAAATGATACTGCCTGGCCAGGTACCCTGCAGCAGGCACAATAGACAGTGTTCCACTGGTTTACATGAAACTTGTCTTGTCCTTTACTCCAGTGCCAATTGTCTTGTTAAACATTAACTGAGAAAGCAGCTTGAAGAACACTGCTTGGCTTCATTAAAATCTAAATATAGCACTCGATACTTAAATCTGCTTATTACCCACTTTGCACTTACTTCAAATATTAATGCAGCCCAGGCGTTATCACTCTTTTTAGCCCTCCAACAGAAATTATATATTAATTTCTAGGTGCAGATATCGTTACTGTACCCTGGAAGTGAGGCTGGGATTTAATTTAGCTCCTACAAAGAGAAGACAAGCCAGCTGTCCCCTGGGACGAGAAGAGACAGGTCTCCTGTTGAGCGAGGACACGTGGAGGGTACGGTCACCCAGTTTCCACCAGGTGTGTCAGCACATCCTCAGAAGTTAGCTGAGGTGGCAGGAGCATCCTGGAGGTGTTACACGTGTAGAACTAAAGGTTCACATGAGCTCCCACACAGGCTTGACTACGCACCTGTGTCCAAATACGACGTGGCCCACACTAAGTCACAGCTGAGGGCAGGAAACTCCTGAGGTACACTAATGTGATCGTTCAAAAACGTTGTCTGAGGTGCTGGAAGACAAACCAGCTTTTGCACCTGTGAAAACGGTCCCCTTTACGCTTTTCTTTTACCAGTGATTTTCTCTCTTGCTTTGGCAGACACGGGAAGGGAGATGTGAATCCTGTTTACTTGAAAATCCATGCTGCCTGGAACGTCTGGTTTGGCAACATTTATGTCCCCCAGTCCTTCCTGGGCCCGGCAAACTCAGTGGCCCTATAATCACCACTTTTGTCTTTGATGTTTACTTCCTTTTTTTTCATTCTGATTGCCTGAAAGGCACAAGCCAGAGGGAACAACTTGACCTTGCAGAGGGTGGATGCAGAAGCTGGACCCACACAGCATGTCAAGCCGCAGAGAAGAGGTGAACTGCAAGAAAGGGAATAGCAGAGTGCAAGACCGGAGTACTTGCTGTGGTTGCTTGCCCCCATTCTTGCTGCCTTTCACACCTCTTTCCACACTGTCATTTGCTTAAACCTGTTGCAAAAGCCTTGTGAAACACCCCACTGTCTTGCAAGATGGTTCTGCGAGACTACAGTCGCAGGCAGGGCAGGGCAGTTTTGAGTTTTGCTGGCTATTGGTTTTGGCAGAGGTGCCTGCACGGCAGAAGGGATCAGGGAAGAGATCTTGGTCCATCTCCACACTCCCACCAGCCTGTGTGTTCATTCCTACTGCTGCATTAATATTTGAAGTAAGTGCAAAGTCAGTGGATCTGCACTCTCTGTGCTGAAATCCCAAGGCCTGCCTGGGACAAAGGTCTTTCTTACCCGTCACCTGTACTATCAGGAAATTTTTCTGACTTAATAAAAACTAGCAGTTTAAAAGTTTAGGTCCGTAATTTCTTTCAGGGACACAGATGGCTTTAGAAGAAGGTATTTGCCTGCCCTGCCAGGAACTGTGCCCGGGTGTCTGATTCGAATCAAATGAGCACTACTGGCTCTGGGAGTGATGGGGCTGGTACTCCTGATGGCAAACCACGGTCCTGTGAGCAGAGAAGCAGCAAAACTGCCAGGCTGCAAAACCCAAGTGCTGGCTGGTCCAGCCTGAGTCATAGCCTCCTGGCATGATGCTGTTAAACAGAGACAACATCCCTTCACACCTTGCCAGCCTCATCTGGGTGACTCTAAACCCTGTTCTCTGAAGTCTGTTATCTGTGACAGACAAGTGGTGGTTGTTCATCCCTCCTTCCTCAGGACGGGTTCTGGTGTGCCTCCCGCTGACTTGCGAAACCCTCCAACTGCTCCTTGTCTCGGTTGCCCCGTCTGGCAGTGAAATGGAGTATTACCAGCAGTATCTCCCTCTCTCCCTTCCCCTCTTCAAGGGGCTGGGGAGCACCTCATGCTAGAGCAGTGCAGAAGGGTTACGTTGCTCGCTGTGTCCTGACCCAGTGCAAGATAGTCCTGAAGCTGATCTGCTCTTCTGCCCTCGCATCCCAGGGCTCTGCGTCCTTCCCAAGCTGCTGCCTGGTACTGGGTCTCTCTGAAGACTCGAGTCTGTGCTCCATCACGCTCAGTGTCTTTGGATCTCTGCCGGCTCCATGCTCACCTCTCACTCCCACCCAGTAAAGTATGATTTATGCTGGAAAATATGATAGGAAGGCTGTTATATTTGGGTATGTGAAAATAAAGCATCATCAAGGACCAGTCTGATCACTAATGGAAAGAGAGCAGATCACCTGGCAAGGCCCTAGGCCCAGGGACCCCTATGGTGAAGGTGCCTACTGCAGAGGAAGCTAGAGCCATAGCTTTTCTCCTGCTGTATCTTTGGGATGTATCTCAAATGCATGAATGCTCCTGCACTCCAGTGGCTAGTAGAAGTAGATCATTTTGCTGTGCCTTAGTTTCCTATCTGCAAGAAAAGACCGAGCACAGGGCACCCCTGAAAGTGTGGGTTTCAACTCACCATCGTTTAGGTGAGGAAACTCGAGGCTGGGTGCTGTTGAAAGGCCAATGTCATTTGTGCAGGAGAGAGCATGCAGCAGGACCACCCATTTGAGTTCAGAAGGCAGATGTGACCACTTTGCTCTCCAGCTGGTGTATTCCCAAGGGCTGTCACTGAGGGATTTGGGCAGAGAATCCCTGGTTTCTCTCAGGGGGGTGGTTTAGTCCATTGTTCCTGCAGCCATCAGAGCCGAGGGAGCTGATAAAGGAAATACCTGTTACCTCCTTGACTGAGTGCTCTGCAACAGCTGAGGCAGAGCACATTTCAGTTCTGCTGACCCTCCTCCAGAGGTGTTTAAGCCACAGGAAACCAAGTCAGCAGCAACAATAAGCCATTCCTTGTGCTGTCGGACTGAGGAATAGGGGCTGAGCTTGACTAACTCCCCCCTCCACAGAGACCTACCTGCATGACCAGGAGGCTGGGACAATGCTTGTGGTGGCCTGAGTAGGTCAACTGCTGCCGTTGCAAAGAGTGTGATGGGAGTGGAGGATGGCATGTGTCCATGTGGACACAATGCTCCAAGCCCAGGCAAGTCTGGGGAGAGAAGGAGGTGCAAGATGAGACTGAGCACAGGAGGCTTCAGCGTGGGTTTTACCAGGGTTCTGCATGATGGCTGGAAAGGGAGAAGAGATGAGATTTCACAAGGGGATTATATCTTGATGGTTGCAGTTTTATGCTGTTAATAGGGAAACCACCACCCTGCAGAGCAGACCAGCTGCAGGTACCCTGTGGAAGGCAGACAGAAGACCATTAGAGAGAAGGCAATAGCATTGGCACTCTTGTAACAGTGCCCTGTGCTTCCTACAAAACATTTTATCCCAGAAATGTTAAGTGCTTTGCAAGATCTTAAATATTGATACTCAGAGCAGGATCACACAAAACAGAAATATCTCTCTCCCTCCTAAAATTCATCTGTCTGGGATGGCCCACAGTGGCATGACCCAATGGGCAGGGCAGGAAAGAAAAAATTGCCCTGAGCTCCCCAGCCCAAAATGCTGGGGTGCTCAGAGTAAATACTGAGCTGGGTTTTCCCTGGGACACCCAGTGTTCTGCAGGGACGTTTGGTGGGATACTCAGCCATTGCCAGGCTGTGGCTCAGCAGCAGTCCTCTCTGGACCTTGATTTTGTTCAGTGTTTCTCCATTAGTAGCTGGAATGATCATGTTTTTTGCCCTGGTCTTGGAAGAACTGGGCCTGACACATACCTGGAAAACAGACCTCCTCTGTCCAAGGGCTCTAAACGTTGCACACACGAGTCGCTTCAAGACCCATGACCAGTGTCAGAAGCTCCTTGTGCCACTAACCAAGAGGCTTTGACTCCAGCAATACCAAACTTCACAGTACACCCACACCATCTGCCCACAGCCCTTCTGCCAGCACTGCCGACCCCGATGCTGAAATCAGACCCTTGCAGAATTGTACCCTGGCTGCTGGCAGGGCTCTTCCCTTGCACACGTGAATCCCATTTGCACACTATTTATATCCCATGGGATAGCATGTAGGCACCACTCTCTATTAATAAAGGGCTATGCCAGCCCCTTTTCAGCCAGCTCCGTTATTGCTGTGGACTGACCTTCCAGATACCTCAGCAACAATTTAGCAGCTTGAGAGCACAGGGAAAGTCCATGTCTGTCTTTTTTGAGTGTTCTCGTTTGTTTCCTACATTGGCTTTCCACCTCCCAGCTGTGGAACCCAGGTCATTTCAGCCTTGTCTGTGCTGGAGAGACGTGGCATGGCAACCTCTGCACCTGAACTCCACTTTTTGGTGCAAATAGCATCGCTGCTGTGCTACCATGCAGCTCAGGAAAATCTCCTGCTGCTCACCACGCTGGCACAGAAAGGTGACGGAGGGAGGGAGTTGAAGGCTGAAATCTCTCTAGGAAATACTATGAGCAGCAGCTGAGCCTGGGGAAAATCCCAGTTGTAGAAAAGGCTCTATCTGAATGACCTTCACTGCCAGCTGAGCCGTTTATGTGTGGAGGAGCTGGCTGGGGCTCTGGGAGGCTGTGCCAGAGGGATCGGCTGCTCCCTGAGCAGTGTTTGCTCCACTGAGTCCAGTTACATGGCCTGGGTGCCTGGCTTCTCCTCTCCAAAAGAGCAGGTTGGGAATGGACTTCTTTCCTCCACCTACTGTGTGAGTCCCTCTCCCTGCTCATGGCTACCCTCAGATGGGACCCTGTGATTCCCAGGCCCTTTAGGGTGCCCAGTCCCCAATTCTGACATAAGACTGGGAGGTTTCATGAAAAAAGGCCAGCTTGTAGGGCTCTGTTCCCTGTTCTTACACCTGCATTTCTCTCTGCTGGGATGCTTATCCCTCACAGGGCCTGTCCTGTTGTACAGCCCCTTGTCCCACCTGGATTAATGGGATGACTCTAGAGACCTGTGCAAGGAGAGGTCCATCAGCTGAACCCAACAGCAGCAGCAAAGACCTCTGGTTTATGCCCAAGGACTGTCCCCAGCAGCAAAGGGGACTAGTTTTGTACCCAAGCCCCTCCAAGGTGCCTGCTGTAGTTTGGTTAGTGGAGAGAGGACCAAAATTTTCCTCCTCTGGTGGCAGGAGGCTTTCCAGATGTCGGGGTCATGATCACAGGCACCCATGGACTGGTGCAGCTAGGGTGAAGTGGCTCCAGGGTCCCCAGACCTGGCTAGAGTGCCACTCACTACCTTGCTCAGCATGCCAAGCCCTGCAGCTCATCAGAGCAGGTTTGGGAGCCCATGGACTGGGGACTTAATTCCAGGGGAATTAATATAGATTTGTGTTTGCTGGGAGCTCTGGAGGCATCTCCCAATGGGGTCCTGACATTAAAACATTCTCAAAAGCAAACCATGGCTCCTCCTCTGTTGTGGAACATGTGTAAGCCCTTGGCTCCATCCAGGGGTCTGTTTGTGATGTCTTTGGGCCCCAAACCCAAGCATGGCTTTGATTAAGCCTTTTGGTTGTGATTTATTGGGCTCACAAGTCCTACACTGCCGTGGGGAAGCTTGGAGGGGGCTGCAGGGCTGGATAGGTGGCATTTCGGTTGCTCTGTGCCTGTTGTGAGCTCTCTGCCCTCTTGGGTGTGCTAATGGCCACAGCGGTGCAGATGTCCTACCATGGATGAGGCTGAGCAACATCGGCCAGAGGTGCTGGAGCCTCTGGCATAGGTCAGCTCAGCACATAAGCCTTGTAGCTGCCGCTGGTATCCCTGTGTGGTGCCAGGTTCCCTTCCCAGGAACACCCAGGCCTTTGCATGTGCTGCTCCAGTCGCGCAGCTCCACACCCGGGCTGGCTGTGGCATTTAAACTTCTGAAGAAGGAATTTACACCTGCAGTCCTCGCAGCATCCCGCTGGGCCCCTCATGCCCCTGGCTGCGGGAGAAACTCTGCCACAGCCGGGACAGGTAAGGAGACAGGCTTGTTCTGCAGCGCAATGCACTGGCACCCTCTAATGACACAGTTATGAATATTCACTGGATGCCTGGGTTGCTCGCCCTTCCTGCTGTGCTGGGTGCTGACTAGTGCACTGCTCGCAGGTATTTTGGAGGCTTCAGTGGGCCAGGGCCACAAGCTGGGCTCCCCCTTCTTCTGTCCTCCTCTGCTCCAAGTCCTCAGCCTCAGCTCGCTGTGCTGCAGTTTCCCCGGGTGTAAACAAGGACTGTGTGAGACAGCAAGAAGGATTTGTGTTTGTGCATTGCTTCTGCCAGGTGTGATGCCAGTGAGGATGCTGTTTCCATCCTTCCCAGCCCCAGAAGCAAAGCCAGCTGTGGTTGCCCCTGCACCGCCGGAATGCGAGAGCTGGTGAGCTTGCTGCCAGGTTGTGTAACCCCAGCTTTTGGCCACGCTGCCCAGGCTAGCTCAGGAAGCCCCTTTGCTCCAACTCGCCCGGCCAGAGAGACACCAGGAGAGTTTGCCAGGTTGGGTCCTGCAGGGTGGGATCGCTCAACTTCATCCCAAATGATGCTGAACCTAATGAGAAACTGAGCTGCACAATAGCCACAGCATTTGGCTGCTCAGTAACACCGTGCTTTGGCCAATGGTCTGGGTGGGCTTCAGAGACTCACCGCAGGGCACTGCGTCCTGTGTGGCAAATCGGGGGGAGGCTGGGCTCCCCTGCCAGCTGCGCCAGCCCTGGCAGCATTGCTCTGAAAGCCTGATGGAGTTAAATTTGCAGTAGCAGAGTTTGATCTTGCTCAACAAGATTGGCTCAGCCATGCTCAGCAAGGTGCCAGGACCTGATGGCAGAGCTTGCCACAATGGCAGGCAGCATGGGGTGGTCAAATAAGATCAGCTCTTCCCTGGATGCTGTTTTAGGTTGACTAGATGCTTTGGTGCACTGGGTTTGAGTTTGGACATTTGGACTAACAGGGCATGTCCCAGTGCTCTCCTGCCAGCCTCATGGCCAAAGCCAGCATCTCTCTGCCTCTCTCCACAGGGAATGGCCCTGACAAAACCAGGACTGTGCATCCCTGTACAAACAGGCCAAGAAATCTCTTAAACAGTGAATCAACAGCCTGAGAAGAGCCAGAGCCAAGTGCTGCAGGGGATGCCTTTGCCTCTTGCAGCTGAGACACAGGCAGCAGAGTGCAGGGGAGTGAGCTCCGGTATGGGGATGGGGATGGGTGTGGGGATGGGGATGTGAAATGAATGGGGTGAGATGTGACTGCGGTGGGGATTGGAGTGGGTTTTAGATGGGGTGAGAGCCTTCTGTCGTGGTCATGGGATAAGATAAAGATGAGGAGTGGGATAAAGGTGTGGAGGAAAGGGGAAGGGGGTAGGACAGAGGTATGGAGGGGAAGGAGTGGGATAGAAGGGGGAGGAATGATGCTGAGATAGAGAAGGGGAGAGGCAGGGGATGGGAAAGAGTCAGCTCTTGTTCAGAGAAGCACACGCTCAGGCACCAGCTCGCACTAGCTTAGCCACATTGGACACAGCAGCCTTGGAAAGCACTGAATGCCTTTCTCTTCTGTTGTTATCCCAAGGGACTGTGCTGTTCAGCCAGCCAAGTGTACCAGCAGGATTTTATTTTACATTTATTTTCCTAATGGCTTGGGTGGCCTGAAAACTTGAGCAGTGAATTGTGACTGCTCAAGACTGGGTAAAAATCCACACAATGGATGTGCACTGCAGTGTAGCACCAGGGATGAGTCACTAAAATTGCAATTAGGGAAGAAAATAACAGTGCATTTACAAGCTTCTTTCCAGGAGCGTTGCATTTCTCCTGAATTGCAGTGACATTTTAGACTTGTTTATGGGACATTGCCCATGTCAAAAAATGCATAGAAGTGGAAGAAGCGGTAGCTGATATAAGGCAGTTTAACAGTTAAGGGACGAATTAAAAACAGCATCAATTTTCACAGCGACAAAAGACATGCTTTGGGAGGGACATGTAGGGGTGAGCAGAGGAAACCATAGCAAAACCCAGGACAGTGGAGCTGTGCCCTGACACAGAGCCCAAGGTGATGCAGGTGACCTGGGCAGAAAGAGCATGCAGGAAAGGAGTCCCCAGGAGAGATGGGAGTCTCACAAGTGTCCTCTCCTCAGCTATGCAAGTCTCAGCACCCTGCTGGAGAGAAGCTCTGCAGAGTGCAGCAACCAAGGAAGATGCATCACCCACAGATTGCAGTGTGGCAGGGAGTCCAGGAAAGCAAAAGTCAATCTTTTTATTGTCTTTCAGAAGCGCTATTTTATCCCTCTAGAAGGTCACATACTGCTTTGCAATGACCAGGGTTGTAAAGCACTGGGCAAAGGAGCTCTGCTGCGAACGGCATAATCTCTATGGCCTTGCACCAGCATCAGGTTTCAGCAGGTCCTGGTGACAGGGCTGAACGCAGCCCTCCAGTCCACATGGTGCCAGAGAGACTTCTGACCCCTGCAGTTGCTGTCACCTCTTTAGCAAGCTGCCCCAGCACTGGGAGGAGAGGCCAGCCATCCCCAAGGGGCTCAGCAGGGCTTGGGCACGGGGACTCCGCGTGTGTTCATCAGGCTTGGCTTCACTTAGGGATCAGTGACTGCACAAGAAGCTCTGTGAAACCTGTGGCCCCAGGGATTCAAAAGGTCACCTCCACCCCAGCAAAGAGACGCACCCACATTAGGACCAGGGCAGGGGAAAGCTGCTCCTCACCCATCCCCAGGCAGGCAGCAGGCGTCAGCCAGCTCTTGCCCATGGGCTCTGAGCAATCCTCAAGTTCATCTTGGATGTACATGTTTTTAATCATTCTAATTAAACACAGAGATCTTCCAAGGGGGAGAGCAGACAGCTGCTGCCATTGGGAAGCATGAGCCCTGCCTGCTTGCTGCCTCCGTCCCCAGAGTAACAGGACATAATGCTAGGAGGGAGCCATCAGCACAAGTGCCAGTTTCGTGTGCCCTGATGCTCCTGGGCAGCCATCAGGCAAGTCATCTGGTCCAGCCTTCCAAGGACAGACTTTCCAGTTCACACTGTTCCTGGGAAATCCTGGCAGGAGGCTTCTCTGTTGCTAGAATTTCTTCCCTCTAGTTTTCTGCCCTTTCCTAAGGACTCCCTTCTCCTGGAGCAGCATGTCTGGCAGCCACCATGCCCATACCACTGATGACAACCAGAGCAGCATGTCCATGGGTTGTGCTTGGTGCCAGTGACACCACGTGATAGGATATCTGCCAGCTACTGGCTATTTTTGGTCTGAGGTCTCATCAGTCCTTTCTGTCCTGGGACTCCCAGATGTGCTAGACCTGAGCTCCTGATGGAGCATGGTTTGTATCTCCATCATTAAGACCATAGGATGAAGCAGGTGCTAGTTAGTCTCCTCTGTCACTGGAGACACTGTTCTGGTGGTGGCATCCAGCAGCAGCTTTAGCCCCAGTGGGAAAAGTCCCTCAGTGCTACTTCATATGCAGTGCGGCTATTCCCAAATACTTTGTTCCATCCTTTGGGAAGGTCACTTTCCCAGAGAGGCCAGGGACCAGAGCTCCCTGGCTTCTGGGGGATGCCAGTCCCCTGCCAGCTGCTGCCCGGTCAGACTGTCCCCACCCCATTCCCTGTCTGACTATAGCCGTGGCCCACATGGGTCCCCACACGTGGTCTGCAGCCCCAGTAGCGCAGGGAACCTGCAGGTCTGGGCAGTGATGGGAACAACTGTGTCAATTCAATCTGAGGAGAATGACCCTGCATCGTGGCTGTCCCTGCCACATCTGCTGGTGGGTGAGCATGGCGTGGGAACTTGGGAGCCTCCCTGGGCATGGATGTTTGAGCCTTGTAAAAGTCCTGTTGAAGGATGTTGCTGAGCTTTGGTGCTTGCCAGGAGCTGCAGAATTGAAAATTGATTATTTACATACCTGACACTCATGCAGGGTTCACACCCTACAAAACAGCAGCACGGCATGCGTCCTCATCTCCAATGAAGTGCCTGTCTCAACCACAGTGCAAGCTGTGAAGTGGGGTGTCTGTGCAGCACTTCACCCTGATGTGCAACTTTTGGTTAATCAGAGTAATCTCAGTCTGCCTAATTATACCTTATCCTTGTCCTGAGTTCCCAGGAATCTGCTCCACGAAAGTGCTTTGTAGCTTTGACTGCAAGGCAACAGCAATTTGCTGCTTTTGGGAGCATATCGTAGTTTGTGAGGAGCTCGGTGGTGTCCACTTTTGAACACCTCCTCCTGAGACAGCCAGAGCCAAGCTGGGGACTGGCAGGCATGGCTGCAGGACACGATGGAGCGAGAAGCAGAGTGAAGATGCTTGGTCTCTTCAAATTAATTGACACAAAGGAATCATAGAATTGCCTGGGTTGTTCCAACCGTCAACTTAACACTGACAAAACCATCACTAAACCATGTCTCTAAGCACTATGTCAACCCGTCTTTTAAATACCTCCAGGGATGGTGCCTCAACCACTGCCCTGGGCAGCCCATTCCAAGGCTTAATAACCCTTTCAATGTAAAAATTTTTCCTGATATCCAATCTAAACCTCCCCTGGCACAGCTTAAGGCAGTTTCTTCTTGTCCCATCACCTGTGACTTGGGAGAAGACACCGACCCCCATCTCTATACAACCTCCTTTCAAGTAGTTGTAGAAGACTCAGTCCTGGTCAATATGGGGTGAGATGCCTGAAATAGCTGTCTTTTGGCTCTAGGAGGAGAAAATATGGAGGGCCCACATCTGGCTAGACAGATTTGGACTAAAAATACCCTGTCTGGCTGCTGATGACTGATGGCGGGTGTTGACGTGTTGGGTGTGTCATCCTGAAGGTTGGGACAGGGATCACAGAGTTCAGGATCCTGAGGAGAGGGAGGAGGGTGAAAAGCAACACTCGACTTCAGGATAGCAAACTTTGGCCTCTTTGTAGATCTGCTTGGAAGAGTTCCATGGGATAAGGCACTGGAGGAAGGAAGGGCAGAGGAAAGCTGGTTAATATTCAAGGATCACCTCCAAGCTCAAGAGTGGTCCCTCCCAACAAAGAGGAATTCAGACAAAAATGCCAAGAGGCCTGCATGGATGAACAAGGAGCTCCTGCCCAAACTCAAACACAAAAAGGAAACATACAGAGGGTGGAAGGAAGGATAGGTAACCTGGGAGGAATACAGAGACAAGCATGCAGATGAGGTTAGGCAAGCTAATGGCCAACAGGAATTGGATCTAGTAGGGGAAGTCAAAGGTAGCAAGAAGGGCTTCTGCAAGTACATAGGTGACTAAAGGAAGACTAGGGGAATGCGGCCCACTGTTCAGTGAGACCTGGTTACACAGGACAAGGGAAAGGTTGAATTACTGAATGCTTTCTTTGCCTCAGCCTTTACTACCATGAGCAGCTTTCAGGAAGCCCAGGGGCCAGAGACCAGGGGAAGGTCTGGAGCAAGGCAGATATACTCTTTGTGGAAGAGGATCACTTGGGTTAAGGAATACTTGAGCAAACTGGACATGCGTAAGTCCATAGGCCCTGATGGGATGCACTTTTGAGTGTGAGGGAGCTGGCAAATGTCATTGCAATGCCACTCTCGATATTCTTTGATCCCTCATGGCAATTGAGAGAAGTACCCAAAGCCTGCAGGAAAGCAAATGTCACTCCTGTCTTTAAGAAGTGCAAGAAAGAGGACCCAGGGAACTACAGGCTGGGCAGCCTTACGTCCATCCGTGGAATGGGAGCAGCTAATCCTGGAAACCATTTCCAGGCACATGAAGGTACAAGAAAATCATCAGGAGTAGCCAGCATGGCTTCACCATGTGGAAGGCCACACCTGGAGCACTGTGTCCAGCACTGGCCTTCCCAGCACAAGAGAGACAGGGACATACTGTTCAGCCTGGAGAAGAGAAGGCTCAGGGGGATCTCATCAATGTACCTAAATACCTAAAGGTGGGGTACAAAGAGAATCATAGAATGGTTTTGGTTGGAAGGGACCTTAAAGATCAACAAGTTCTAACCCCCTGCCCTGGGCAGGGACACCTCCCACCAGACCAGGTTGCTCAAAGCCCCGTCCAACCTGGCCTTGAACCCCTCCAGGGATGGGGCAGCCACAGCTTCTCTGGGCAACCTGGGCCAGGCTCTCACCACCCTCACAGGACATCTAATCTAAATCTCCCCTCTTTCAATTTAAAACCGTTACCCCTCATCCTATCACTCCACTCCCTCATAAAGAGTCCCTCCCCATCTCTCCTGTAGCCTCCTTCAGGTACGAGAAGGCCGCTATAAGGTCTCCCCGGAGCCTTCTCTTCTCCAGGCTGAACAATCCCAGCTCTCTCAGCCTGTCTTCACAGCAGAGGTGCTCCAGCCCTCTGATCGTTTTCGTGGCCCTCCTCTGGACCCGTTCCAACAGGTCCATGTCCTTCTTGTGCCGAGGACTCCAGAGCTGGACACAGTACTCCAGGTGGGGTCTCACGAGAGCAGAGTAGAGGGGTAGAATCACCTCCCTCGACCTGCTGGCCACACTTCTCTTGATGCAGCCCAGGATGCAGTTGGAGGTTGGAGCCCAGCTCTTTTCAGGGGTGACAAGAGATGATGGGCAAAACCTGAAGCATAGAAGGTTCCGTCTGAACACCGGGAAACACTTTTTCACTGTGAGGGTGACCAAGTACTGGCACAGGTTGCCAAGGGAGGTTGTGGAGTCTCCATTCTTGGAGGTGTTCAAAAGCCATCTGGACAAAGTCATGGGCAATGGGTCCTGCGTGGCCCTGGTTGAGAAGAGGGTTGGACCAGATGACCTACAGAGGTCCCGGCCAACCCCAACCAGTGTGTAGTTGTGTGATTCTGTGACTTGGCACAGAAATATCAGGGTGAGATTTGGGGCAGGTAGGACAAAGTAGGCTGGTGGAGCAGATGCTGCAGTGTGTCCTTCCAGAGGTCAGAAGACCTGCAGAGGTTCTCTGCTAACCTGTGCTGATTGCACCGAGGGCAGGACAGTTGCAGACCTTCTCACTTTGCCATTTTTGGTGCTGAACCAGGACATCCATGTGCGTTTCTTATGTTGGACTGTGAGCATTCACCATATGGGCACCAAGGTGTATGGTGTGACCTGTCTCCATCACCTGGCTGACACTTGGACAGCGAGCACCCAGGCTGAGCTCACCCAGGGGAGACCAAGTTAAGTCCATGACAGGTTGCAGAATAAGCTGATTTATTGTATGGGCCAGGAGAAATGGCACGTACTTAAATATATGCTTTAGTCTGTATTTAATCAGCTACACAGCTTCTTTGAATTTTAAAAACTGCTGTGTGCTGAGCTGCTCCTGTGAGATACAGACTGTTTGTTGAGCTGGCTGAAATACCAATTAAAGAGGTCAGCTTCAGGCAACTTTATTTCACAGTTCTGGGGCTGGTATTTAACACACACACACATTTCACGCAAGCATCTCATCTGAGCGCCAGGAACAGAGCACACGGAAATGCAGCATTGCCGGCCTTGCCCCTAACTTGCAAGGCCTGCAGCCTCCCTGCAGAACGAGAGCGCTTGGCAAAGTGGATTTTCAATCAGACCTGAAGGGTCACTCCCTTTCCTGTTCAACCAACCCACAGTAACCCATGGCGATGTGCAACCTGGACGTGACAGCCCTGCACCTTCTGCAGCAGTGGCTCAGATGGCCCTCTGCCACCTCGGGGCTGCCCTGGGGGGTGCTGAGACCATTTCCCGGTTGGGATTGAGGGGAGAGAGGAGAGCTGTGCACAAGGGTCCAGACCACGCAGCGTAAACACAGGGGTGCAGCCCATGCATGGTGGTGAGCGAAGAGGCTGGTGGTTGCTGCCCGGTGGCTGCAGGCCCCCTGCCCCCTTCTGCCCGGGGCAGGAGGGAGCCCCTGGGATGCTGCATCCCACCGGCATGCCTGCGACGTCTGCCCGCGGTCGGCGGGATCCCAGATGGACGGCTATTCCCCCTTAGACTCACTTTTACTTTGCAGTTCCCCTCATGGAGCAGGGCAGAAGGAGCCAGGATAAGCACGTCCCTGGCATGCAGCTGGGCAGCGTGACCTGGTGGGTACAAATGCCTCCTTCATGTTTAACTAAATGGTCAGGCTGGATTTCGACCCCATCCTGGGCATAGCACACGTTTTGTGATGTATGCCCCTTCTCCTCCACAGCAGTTGAAGCTACTGTACAGGTATCTCTTATGCTTTTTTCTAAAGAAAAATGAACGGCTCTGTAATATATTTTATAGAAATTAAATAGAACAGTGAGTTGCAAAAGGAGTTTCAGGAAACGCAGGGTTATAAAACCTGATTTCCTGCAGTGTCTCTGGGGGCTTGTTCTGTGCTTGAACTTTCACTGCAGTCTTTCCACACCGGAGGAGCAAGTTTAGGTTTCGTTCTCCTGCCTGGTCACCGCTTTTCATGCAGCATAGGGGAACTTAATCACCCTGATATCTCACACATCCAAATTTTGACTAAAACTGGCTGAAATATGAATGTGAGTGGGGAAAGAATGGAGCTGTGAGAGTACCCGCTCTGAGCATCCTCAGCTGAGGCGGCTCTCTGCTGTCGGACGGTGCCGAGAAGGATGAGCTGACGTGTGGGCAGCAAACGAGGCCAAGTGCTCAGCTCCCGCAGCCGCCTGGCCTGCAGCGGGAACGGAATCCGGGACACACTGACGATTCTGCTGCAGAACCTGGCAATGAAGGAAGACATGACGCGCCTGTGAGTGCATGGGCGGTAGCAAAGTGGGAACCGTCCTGGCGCCAGAGCGCAGATATCCCAGCGGATATCCCAGGGGGGTGCTGAGCAGAAAGGAGAGGGGGAAATCCCAGCAATGACATAGGGAGTTACCACCAGAGGGCACTTAAATATTGCTCTTGCTGAACAAATGGTGTTTCCTAGCGAGAGGCCAACTCTGGATTGCTTGACAATGTGCATCCAAGGCTGACTCATTGCTGGCACGGAGAGCAAAGGAAAGCACTCAAAAGGCATTTAAGAAATCATGCATGAATGGGAATTTACTAGCAAGATGCAGAGGATTCAACTTTTCTTCCAGACTTTTTCAGGGAGATCGGCCAGTGGGTCTCCACCATGACTGGTCCGGTGAAGTGATCATTAGACTTTGACCTGTGTGGTTCCCATGGGGCTTGGCACAGAGGAAAGGAGTTTTCTTACACCTCCATTCTGCTTGCTATGCATATGTCCTGTCTGCTACCCATCATGAGTATTGAGGAGACAAGAGTCACAGCCCTGGCAGGGATCCTGGCTTAGCACCTGCTGTGATGCTCACCTGGGTGCATCTATGCCCTGCTTTTTATTCTGGAGCTGGGCAGGGACAGAAATATTATCTGTCTTCTATAAGAAATTGCAGGGAATGGATAAAGAAGGAATTGGATAGGATTTCAAACCCAATTCTGAGAGCTCCTCGATACCCATGTGGATCTGGGCGCCAAACAAAGTCTGCAGATGTGAGAATCACACTACAAGGATGAAAGGGAAAACTTCCACCCTCATTGGAGCCAGCCAGAGCACCCTGTTCATCACCCACGTTGGTTTCAGGGAGGCACTCCGGGGCTCAGTAGTGGGAAGTGATGTTTTGGCTGAGGTCACACTGCTGCTGCAGGTCTTGCTGTCATGCTCGGAGATCTGCTCTGAGCACAAAAAGCTTCATGATGATCCTGGGGCCAAAGCAGCAAAAGCTGAAAGTGCTATAGGTGTAGGTGATGGAAAACTGAAGGGAGTGTGCTCTATAGAGAGAAAAAGAAGACTGCAGATGACAGAAAGCAGATACTGTGTTGGAAATGCTATTATTTATTCTTCAAATATCTGGAGAAAATGGGAGAAGAAGGGCCCCAAGGCCTCACAAGAGCATCCATGTGCACTGAGAATCTCTCCTGGGTGGGGCCAGGGTGCTGGGAGGACAGGAGCAAGGCTTGCTTTGGGATGTGGCGTATCCCAGCATCCCACCTGGTGATTCTCCTGCCTTTGAAGCAGCCAGAAGCCTGGGGAGGACCAGCAGCCCATGCTTTGCAGCAGGATTTCCCAAGATGCGTGATGTGAACCAATCTGGCTACAGGAATTGCTTCCAAGGGACATGGGACAGCAGCTCGTGACGAGCCACACACAGCACATAGGCACTTCTGTCTGCGTGGGATATGGGAAGAGGGGGTGACAGTGTGGGGAGGCCGCGTGGGGTCCACATCTGTTCTTCCACCACGACCTGCCAAGCAAATGCCCTCCTCGCTCCAGCTGGAGCTATCAGCTTTGCCAAGACTTGGTTCCTTCATGCTCTTAGCTTTGGCTGATTACTTGCAATTAGCATTAATTAGCGTCTCTTTTGACAGTGCCTTGTCTCTACTTCCCTATGCCTTGTCCTTGAAACATCATGTCGGGTGCTGGGCCCCCTTTTGTCCTGAGGCAGCTCCACCAATCTCGGCAGCAAAGCTGGAGGGTTATTTTGGGGCTGCAGCCTGTTGTCCTGGAGGGCCTGCCCGCAGGGGTCTCAATTTGCAGGGGGGCTGCTGCGCCTCAGCTTCCCCGGAGGCTCCCTGATTTCTTTGCTCTGCAAAGCCGCGGTGCTGGATGTGCTATCCCACTGCCCGGGTAATTTTGGCTTTTCCCCGGGATCAGGGTACTGAGAGCAGTGTTACAGAGCTCTCTGACCCCTGCTGGCAAAATGGGACAATGAGGGGGCACTGCTGGGCAGCCCTGCCCTTTCCCAGCCCCCTTGAGCCACCCTGAGCCCTTTCATGGGGCTGGAGATATAAGGGCAGGCTAATGGGAATGGGATGGCTGGCACTGCCTGCCCTGCTCCTGGCTCCATGGGAAAGACCCATGTAGGTCCTCAGGAGGTTAAATCCTGCTGGGAATTGGTGCAAGAGTGGTCTCGGCAGTGTGTCATGTTTACTGAAGCAGTCTTACCCTCTAGAAGAGCGCGAGCTGGGGTGGCAGCAAGAGGAACAGGGTGGTCTTAGGAGAGACCCCTTGCTGCTTCCCTGTGAGCAAGCCCAGGAGAAACGGGGAGGAACTCCCAACAGGGAAGGATGTGAAAAAAGAACATGCAAATATTATACATTTAAGCATTGGCTCTGCAGAGATTATGGAGAAGGGGAATATAAGAAACCTACAAATGATGATACCCCAGATGACTTGAGCAACTCAACAAGGAAAGCTGATTCACAAATTAACATGCCATTGGAAACCTCCACCCCTCATCGCAGCCACTCCGTCCCTCTGGTCTTGATGGTCACAGCCTGCCCCAGCTCTGGATACCTGCCATTGGGATGGCACTGGAGCAGAGGAGGACAGGACAGGACAGGGCGATCCAGCCCCACTGGGATATTGCATTGTCTGCAGGATTTCACCTTCAAGAGGGAGGCTGGTGCCTCTCCTGCCCTGGGAAGTTACGGCCAGGAGCAGATGGCCACCCAGCCCTGGCCCACATGCCAACATGTAGACGTGGGCCAGCTGCGAGAGTGGCTGTGGTGCCACGCCATGTCACGGGCTGGAGGAGACAGCTACATCAGTGGTTAAACCACTACAGAAAAGTCTAACAGAGCCTCGGCTCTGGAGTCCTCCAGTGCAGTTCCTGGATCACAGCTTTCTTACATTTTCCTGAAAGTTCCTGATACCAGACTGCTGTGAAAATGAGGGGCTGAACCCAAGATTTTTGTGGATAACAGTGCAAGCACTAAAGAATTGTCTACTAAACTCACTGTATTTTACAGTTGATTAATCTAAAGGCTGGACAGGAAAGTATTATCACCTCCTTCTCCCCAGGCTTGGAACCTGATTGCATCAAACATAAATCCTGTAAATGGATTTGTACTTTTCTCTGGGAACTATTTAAATAGGTGAGCATTTTATTTTAATCTCATAACCATTAAATGGTTATGGTGTAAGGGCTAGGTGGAAGATCTGGGCAGAAATAAGATGCATCACATTTGGGATGGGGCCATTTCGGTGAGAGAGCGAGGGTTGAAGCGATCACACCGCTGTGGTCTTCAAGCACCGGCGAAAAACCTCTGTGCCAGCCAAAAGCTGCTGGGAAGGAAAACGGAGGTTTTCCTTCCCTCCTGCTGGGAGGTGTTGGGGAGCTAAGCACAGGGATGTTGTGGTAATGAAGTTCCATTTGGATGTTTCTGGGTTTAGATACAGCTTTGGTGGATTTCTGCACACGTGCATTGGATTTGTAGGTGCGGTTGGAAGAAGGGGCGCTCAGGACCGCCCAGGGACTGCCAAAATCACCAGTCCTTTGTGCTCCGTTTGGATTAGAGTCTTGAAAAGCTTTGATGTATATTTTTTCAATACTCACAATAGTGTGGTTTGGTGCCTAGTAAATAGCTGTTTAACAGCAGAACACACAGCAGTCAGCTTCACTCATCCTTTAAAGGTGCTGAAATTGGAGAAAAAGATTTAAAAGGCAGAAAAAAGAACAGGAATAAAGAAAACATGAAAGGAGGCAGAGTCAGACCAGACCTAAGCACCTCAGGAGAGCGAAATGGAGCTGCGCAGGGTCGGGAGTGCACTGGGAGCAGAGGTGAGGGCAGGGAAGCCTGCAGGTCGTCAGGGCTCAGAGCAGGACACAGGAAGCACTGTGGGGCATCTCTTTCCCATCTCCAATGTTTTGGAGCACCAAGCCCCACATTGCCTCCATTTCCTCTTACTTCCCAGCCCAGGCTGAGCGCCTTGCAGGTCTCCTTTCTTTTTCTCTCCAAATTCACCTTGGGCACCCAATGGCCGAGCCTAGAAATGCTGGTTTTGCACATGGCTTGCTCAGAATTAGCTACTAAGGCGAGTGGAAAAAACAGGATTCTACTTCACTTCAAAGCTATTTAATCCCAATGTTCTTGTGTGGACATTAAGTGAAAATCACCACGTTGCTTTTGAGCAGGAAATCAGCTCAGAGTAGAAAGAGAAGCATATTGTAGCCAAGCTTCTGGGTTAGATGCTGGGACACAGCAGGGGGGCGGCACTCTGTGCCCTGGGACAGCGGGCTCCCGCCAGCCTGGTGGAGGGATGGTCCTTTTAGGCTGAGACAGCCCCGCAGACCCCTCAGGCTGGGGCAGAGGAAAGGTGTTGAACAAGGGACTGGCTGAGCCGTGAGCTGCTGATGGAGGGGCAGCAGTGTGCCTGCATTTCTCTGCCAAAAATAATTGCTATTAGCATTCTACTCGAGATCAAAGCCCACGTGCTGGACATGCGCAGGAAGCAATGAATTGTTCCCTTCAAAATGGCAGCGTCATAAAAAAAAAATTGTATCTAACTCTACTTTGCCCAAATGAGCAGGACTTTCGAGAGCTCGTATATGTGAATGATCCAAGAGGTCTCTGCTGTTACGCTGCTCAACAGATGGTTTACATTTTCTGAATACCTGATTCCCAGTTTGTGTCAAGGCTCTGTCTGGGCAGAATTACCTGAGCGTGCACAACTGAAAGGCAGAAGAGCCAAAAAGCCAGTTCTGCTCTGACTGAACCAGGGGTCCCGACCCATCTCTGCACCACAGAGGGGCCCATCAGGAGCATGGCTGTCACTGCACTGCCTTCCCCATCCTCCTCTTCCTCACCGCTCTCCTAAGAGACTGGGAGCTGCCCTGGTGCATCCAGTTTCACCCAGTAACGATGACTCCGGTACCTTCATTCAGGTTCAGCGATCCTGGCTCCGCGGGCAATGTCCATCTGCCCATTGCCCACAGCCAGGGCTCAGGCTGTGTCTTCTCCAACATCCTGCAAGGGAGAGCTTGGGTCAGAGGTGAGCACATAGGGCCAGGCCACCCATTCTGCTCACAGTGAGCTGTGGTACAGCCTGAAATTTGCTGTTTGATGCAGGTCGATTTGTTTGAAAGAGACCTGAATGGCATGTGTTCCTGGCAGGACGGGGCTGCTGCCAGACTTAGATGTGAGCGGGGGTGCTGGCCAAGGACACCTGGGCCATCACACCAGGGAGTCCATGGGCACATTTGTCATGTGAAGTGAAAAAAAGACCTAGAAATTTATCCTGCATCTGGCTTCCTGACCCATCCCTAGAAGACCGAGTTCTCTCTTTCAGTTAGGGGATGGACAACTGGGAGACAAATAGGCCACCAGTTCTCTAGTCTAACGTTCATTGCCTCCTCACCACAGGGGCTTGGTTAACATCTGGGCTCTCCTGAGAAGCTCAGAGTTGTTGGCTATTCAAGCCATACACCTGTCATCCCACTACCCATTACAGGCAAAATTAGGGCAGAAGACCATGTTGCTTGTAGGGAATGAGTCTGCGTGAAGGACTGCAGAGCTCAGGAGACTCTGCCCAGCATGCTCCCAGTTCAATGACACTGGTAGCTGAGTGGTCTGAGAGCAAGCCATGAGTTGGAGCTCAGAGGGTCTCTTTCCTGCCTGGCATCTCCTGCTGCGGCCAAGAGAGGTGCCAGGTTTGTGCCAATGTATTGGCAATGATGCCTGATGGCCTTATGAATGACAAATGTCCTGGGATGGGCAGTGGTAGTTGCCAGATGTTCCCACCAGCAGTCCCACATCTGGGGGCCATATGCCCACAGCTGTTTCAGGAGAATGGTCTGGGTAATCCCTTCTACTCCCCAAAAAGCCATGGGTGGGCTGCTCTTCCAGCCAGGGTCTGCAAAGGTCATGCCAGGAATCCTTGTGTCCTAGGACTGTCTACACTTGGGTAGAGACACTATGGCCCAAGGTGGCACACGGGCAGTCCCCTGGCTATGACACCAGGAGGACTCAAAGGTATGTGTTCTGGCTCCAAACAGGGTCCTTCTCTCAGAGAGACTTCCCGGTGCTGCTCCCATCCGTAGCTCACCTTTCCCAGGTGCACTTTGCTATCGTCCAAATGATGGTGCTTGAGAAACTTCTTTAGGTTCATGAATGTTTAGTCCTCGGTAGAGCTGCAGATTTTTAAAACCAAAAGGTGATTTCTAGGGGTGCTTCATCTTCCGGCCACTCTCTCTTTCTACCCTGTTTTATCCAAGATTCATCTGCTACCAGAAACTTCTTCTATGAAGGTACCTGTAGAGATGCTTAGATCAGCTCTTCTCTCTGCACTAAAGACACTGCACTTAAGCTTCCCAGTGTGCCGCACGTGCACACCTTCAATGGTGTTTTATGGAAGAGCTGCAAGCTTTTATTAAAATAATAGAAAACCCATGAAGTTTTTTTTGCTGCCAGAAGGTGCACAAGGGGGTAACAAAGTGTAATAATAATTTTTACGTAAAGCAAATTAAGCTGGTATTTAGTTTACTAATTATTTGCTATTGCCATATCCACTGTTACTAATTCCATCACCGAGAAGCTGAGCCTTGCTGAGAACTCATCGAATTGCAGGCTAAAAATGAACCGAGGGAAGTCCACCACAGAAAATGCAAGGATTAGGAGCACTTAGTGCCATGGGACATCAGGAAGGCCAGGAGGAGAAGCAGGGCCAGAGAACACCAAGGCTGGACACAGGGATTCCCTAAGCCCCTGGTGCTCTCTGTGATGGGACTCCCAGCTCACGCCGCACACGACGTTACTTTTAGTGTGCTTAGGCCTAGTGTTTGGCTAAACGTGTCTGCAGCTCCTCCGAATCACACCTCCACCAAAGGTTTTGTCTGCGGGGTTTTTGGTACCCAGGAGGAGCCATACAGGAAAGGTCCCTGAGGGCCAAGCTCCCCATTGCTCAGGCAGGGACGCTCCTGGGTGTCAGATCTGGCACCGTGCAGCCCCGGGCTCAGTCCCTCCTGCCAGCCACCACCATGACTCAGCCCAAACATAGGACCTCCCAACAAGCAGTGGAGGCCCATCTGTCCCCAGCAACCCCGGCTTCACTCTCCATTAAACTCCCTTCTTGCAGCCACTGGTTAAAGTGATGTGTCAATCACAAAGTCTTTGGGGACATCAGCATCTGCTATGAGCCAGAGCAAAAACTTACAGGGTGGGGGGACACCACCACCCAGAGGGAAAGTTGTTGCTATTGCTGCTAGAGGTGATTTTGGTCAAGAAGGAACGTGATCTTCTGGCTGAATGGTATTATCTTGGGATAGGTTTAGCGATTGGCAAAGTGAGGGGGAGCATGAACATCACTAGCTGGTGAAGATAAATCTGATCTCCCTCACTCAGAAAAGTTTCAAAGATTCTGTAGCACGAGGGACCGCTTGCTCTCAGGGTAAAGCAGCTCCTCTCGTGGCTACGGGGAGCCCAGCAATCACATCAGGCCACCCACTGCCCTTGTTACCGTTGGGAGGCCGTTCTGCCCCTCTGCTGATGCTGCAGTGGAAAGTGTCGCAAGGTGCTTTCCCGTGGCCATTCCTGGAAGAGAGGGCTGAGGGAGGCTCACTTTCATGACCAAGGTGAACAGACTCAACTGGAAATGCTTTGCAGGATGCAAACTGCAGTGAAGGTTACAGCTGTAGTTACTGTTTGTGTCACCCAGTAGGGCAGGGAGATGGCACTTCAGAACATCTCCCGCCTTCAATTTTAGTACAATTCAGTTGTTCTGGTCAATCCTCAAAGCGTATGCTCCTTCCCTCAGGCAGCCCAGGTGTGATGGGTGCAGACTGACCCATCTGGGTCTGACACTTCTGGGTGGGATGCACAGGGAAACTGAGTGGCTGTCCCGGGGCCTGGGCTAGGCTGGGCTTCGGTTGTGTTCCCTCTTTCCCTCTGTGTTTCAGGGCATCCTTGTTGAGGATCACGGTCTCCCAGGCATCCATTGGCATTGAGGGCTCAGCGTAAGTGCTGCCAGGTGTCTGCTGCACTGCAACCTGAAGAGAGCTCCCCACAGCAGCGTCTGCCTGAAGCTGCCCCAGAAGCAGGCAGCAGCCTCCAAATACCCTGGCCAACCTCCAGAACGGCTGGAGACATTTGTGCACCAGCTTGTCTGGGAGGTGCAGAGCAATGGCTTGCCAGGAGTCACGCTACCTTCCTCCTTGCCCGACAGCAGAAATCATCATCCATCTTTGCTACGGCTTTTGATTCCCAGGACAACCTAAATGCTGGGTGAGTTATCAAGTAAAATACAGGAGACAAGCCTCTCCCACCCCTCCCGTGGGTGGCTACAACAAATGATCAGGTTGGTTTCCTATCTGAACAACTATTTGATGTTATCTCCAGTGTTGCTTCTCCTTTTTAAGCTCCTCTCTTTCGCCACTTTTGGCATCTCCATATTTTAGACTTGGAGAAACAAATCTGGGGTGAAATAAACCAAATTATGTCTTTCCAGTTACCATGCTGTGCTGGGTTGAAGAGGAAGCTGTTTGGAGACAGATGAAGTTCACGTCTATGCCTCCTCATTGCAATTATGCATGTCTTGAAATTAAGAGCAGTTTCCGCTCCAAACACCCACACGGCAGCACTGGAGGGAGCTGTTAGTCGGCTTTCGAGTCACCTTTCCATAGTGACAGCAAAATTACCTGCCCTGGTTTCCTATGTCAGAAAATGCCATCTCGTGGCACTTCTTTTTTCCTGAATAACCCACTTTAGCCAATTTCCAGAAAAGATGGCAGGTTCTCTACAGTGCAAAACAAGCCAGCGTGGAAGGAATTGCTTTGGTTGGAAGCCATCACTAGAGGCAAAGCTGGTTCAAGATGCTCCGTATCTGAGTTACTGGCGTGTCACCCCATCAGTCACAAACAAATGTAAGCAATTACTAAAACCACAAGTTTGTGATCATTGTTTTTCTCAGATGTTTCAGTTTGGGTTTTAAGCATTAAAATGACAGGAGGCACCACCACAGGCAGCGGGACCAGAGCTGCCGGCACGTCCCTGGAACGGTCGGGCTGTCCACCTTGTTCTCTGCCAGCTCCCATATTAAACCATCATCCCAGCTGTGAGGCTCAGCGGTGGGCTGAATCATCTCCTCAACTACGTTTGTAATTCCTCATGCTAAATAGAGAGTGTGGGGGGTGAGGGTGGGAAATAAAGCTATTGAGGAAATATTTTCTTCCAAAATAAGGGTGTTGCGTGACTCAGCAAGGTGCAGAGCATCTGTTTCCAACTTCTGAAGCGCCAACCATTGGCCAGGTAGGTATCAGCTGGCAGGTATCAGCTTTGAGAAGCATCTGTCCCAATTAAGTTTCCTGATGTTCCTCAGATAAATGTAGCCATTTTACCAGTGTGCTCAATTTCCCCCAAAACCAGAAAGCAAATTACTAGGAATATATCACTCATAACCATGTGCCAGCTCTCAGATGAGAAAAAGATGAGTATAAAGACGCTATTGAGAATAAGGGGAGAGCAGAGTTATTTCCAATGGCAGCAGCGTGGCGTGCAGCATGGTGTGAACGGCGAGCAGCTGGGGATGAAAGGCTCAGGGAGAGCTGGGGCTGCACTGCAGGGCCAGGGGCTGGAAACCTTGGACCGTTCCACACCATCAAGGGCGGGAGGAGTGGGGTGGAGGAGCAGGTGGCTCGGGAGATGCTGACTGTGTGCGTGCAGCGGGGTCTGGGCTCATCGCTGCCTGCACGTGTGAAGCAGCCGGCAGAGCCGCCACGGTGTGAGCACGCCAGGGTAGGACGGGAGGGCTGCCCTCAACATCAAGCGTGAAATCCACATCCAAAAAAATTTCAAATAGTGCATAATGTAAGCGTTCGATGAGTTTTCTAACCAGGGATCTGGCACCGAGAGCATTAAATTAAACATTAGGTGACTTAGCATGCTGTACAAGAAAGCCTGGGAAATGAGAAATGTGGGCACAGATTGCATTATTTATAGTTTCATTTTTTTTCCCAGTTTTGCATACCTAAGAAAGCACAAGCCTATGCAGTGCTTAGAGGAGGACACAGTGTGGCCAGACTCTGCATTTGCAACCACTGTCTGCTACTCCTGCTGGTCCTCTCCCATGATTTCTCCACCCAGCCCCTCGCTGGCTGCGCTCCTGCTGCTTTCCCCCCGCAGCCAGGAACCCCACCAGCCCTGCCTGGCGCCGGGACGGAGCCCCCGCGCAGGGCATCACCCACTCCATCCCCCAGCCCGGGAGCCAAAGAGCTTTGGGAGCCACGTGAGCCAGCTCCCCCGTGTCAGAGAGCAGCCCCAGTCCTCTGCTGCTCGCAGTGGGTGGAAGCCCCCTGAATTTGCCTTCGGCCTCGGTGATGATCCAAAGCTTCTCTTGACTGCCTGCGGACCTGAGGGCCCTGAGCAGGGGCAGGGGGCAGGGAGCATGGGGCTTTCCCGCAGCCTCGTAACAGCAGAAAGCAGGACCAAGCCACGCTGGACCTGAGCTTGACAACTTGTTACCTTGAAGGATGATGTTTTACTTCTATTCCAACACTTTCTGCTAAAAAAAAAAAATTATATATAAACATGCACCAGGACTCAGACCAGTGAAAACTGCAGCTAAGCAGTGCAATTTGCCGCAGGGCTTCCAGCTGAGAGCATCCTGCTCTGTCTCAGCAAGGGAACCAGTTGCTTGGGATATGAAGGGGCAGTCTCTCATGATGTGGAAGGGGTTGGAAAACGCTAGCTAGCACTCCTGTCAGACCTCGCAGGGAGATGTATGCTTTGCGTATTCCTCAGAATCTAATTTAAAACACAAGGATGCATAGAGAAAAATGTGCTTTGGAAGATTTTAAAGAACAGCAGAAAGTAAAAAAGCAGCTGCCAAAATTAATTTCCAGCATTAAAAATCAGCACTGATGAGAGCCATCTTAGATCAAATAATTTATTTAGTAATTCCATGTAAACACTTCAGATTTACTAGCAAATACAATGCTTGCTGTTCTTTTAAATAGATCATTCAAAAAATAAGAATCTATTATTAATGGCAGGTTGACTAGAGATCTCCATACTACTGTACAATAAGGGATTTGTTTTCTAATGGATTTAACATCTCGATTTTTCTTGTTCTGTGTTTGCTTTACACAAAGCCCAAAGGACACGCGTTTGAACTGCTCCCTGACGATGCCACTGTGGACCAGGGTGTTTTGGGGAAGGTACGCAGGCAAATCCTCCCATCCTGGCATTGGTATAAGCTGATGTGAGAGTGGGATGGCAGAACTTGCGTGAACACTGTTCACAAACACACACCTTTTCGGTCAGAAAACAGAAAATGAAGGGTGGAGAACTTCTCTTTGGGATGTATAAAAGCAACGAACTCCATTGGCATTTACTTATTAACACAGCAGTACACATACACGTATCCACAGTCTTGGAAAAGCATCCTATGAGCTGGAGAAAGCAGTGGTTCTGAGGCTTGGTACACCAGTGCACTAAAACCAAAAGAATGATACCTTCTTACATAGTCAAATGAAAAATAAATATCTTTATTTTCTGCCTACTTTATTTCAGTTTTCAAATAAATTTTAAATAAATCTGTACAAAGTATACTGTTACAGTATATATTCTTAAGTTAACTGAAATGCCTAAGTGTAACAACACTACAACAAAGCAGTATAGATTGGCACATCTCTAATAAAGATTAACTTTTACACTCAAAAAATACCAACTCCCGTGAAAACCCTTGATATATTTTTGGTATTTTTATCCAAGTTATGTTGCAAACACATTACAGACCAATTCTCCCCTCCTGCCTTAAAATGAAAATTACTTCTAAAGTTTTTGCAAAGAACATGAACATCTTTATGCTGTTAAAGGGACACCATCAGACTAAAAGAGAGAGAGAGAGATTTACAAAAAAAAAAAAAAAAAAAGCAAAAACTTTGGTCAAAAATTGGCAAGTTTTAGACCTTGTGCACTTTTACCCATCTCACCAAGCTCCGACCGCAGTCGGTGCCAGGGATGGCAGGACGCGGCGGCACCGCTGGGCATCCTCAGCGGCCGATTTCCGCCCCACAGCTGGCTGCAGGGTGCGAACCCTTCCAGCCAAATACCCCACCCAACAAGAAAAGGATTTTTCCCTTGCAATTAAAAAGGAATTAACACACATGCGCTGGGGGTGAGCTTTGCATCCCCCCCCCCTCCAACCCAAGAATCTAAAATTGATGTGACAGTGTCCCTTTGCTCAAAATAAAGACTTCCTTGCTATACATATTAGGTATTGAAGCAAACTTGTTCACAGGGTGAAAGAGCCAGGTACACCGCAAAATTCAAGTTTTCAAATCCAACTGCAGTTGTTAGATTCAGGAGCTCTTGAAACCTCTTAATATTTTGTTTAATATAATTCCAAACTGGGAATTGGGGGATAGGTATTACAGATTAAGAGCGAGAGTTTTCTCTCTTAATCTTTCCAATGATACATTAAATCAATGTTTACATGCTGAAAGTTAATCTTACATTAGAATGTAATGCAATATTGGCTGCAACATAAACCTATAAATAAATCAACTACCATAGATTAAACTCTGTTAAATATTTCTAAGTTAATAAAATATTGACAGTATTATAAAATTACAGTATTTACAATAAGAAAAAATCTAGACTAATATATACCTTTAACAGATCTCTTCTCCAATTTGGGATTGCAACGGAATTATGAATATATGAACAATTTATTAGAAAGTTGCATTGCAATTATCACTTTTCCGTTAGAGCTAGAGAGGGTAATCTATCACTGCCTCTGAAAAAAAAATAAAGTGACTTCTGATGGTAGGGTGTAGCTTTTGGGTACCAAACTGGTAACAGGAGTCTTCCGCAAGACGTCTGAAGATAATGTAGGACCAGCCACAATTGCTCAGATTAAAGTTGTATTACAGAACTGCCAGCAATCAGAACCACCCAGGCTGCAAAAGGGGAGGAAAGGTAGTTTTCAGCTCAAAGTGCACAGCTGGAAGGGCTCCCCTCATTCTGGACTCGAACTAAGGCTCAGGAGCTTGGATCTGCACTCGAAAACTTCAAAAATCTCAGCTTTTGGGTTCATTAGGAGGAAATTAGCCACTGGTGCTCCTTAAAGGGACATAGTTAGGTTGCAGCTATGCCAAAAACACTCTTGCCAACCTCATACAATAAAACCAGACTAGGCATTTGAGATCTCTTTGCCTTGATTTTTGGGAGGTTGCGTTTTTTGGGGGGTCAAGGCTGGTTTGGGGGGTTTTTTTATTATTATTTTTCTTTTTTTTCATTTTGTTTGCTTGGGAGAAAAAAAATTGACTGGGACCTTCTATTCCTCATCAGCTTCTCTGTTTCTTGAGTATTAGCATAACGCTGTTGTGTTTGGGTCGCAAACACTTGCAGAAAAAAAAAAGGAGGCTTCAATGCTCCCAAGTCGATTTGTCTTGGTATGAACCAAAACTCTGAAAAAATGATCTAAAGTGATTCCTGCAATTAAAAAAGTGCCAGCTGCTTTTGGGGTCCCAAACACCTAGCAATGTCCTTTTAAGGATCAGACCTTTTACTTGCCCTTTCCCCCAGCCTCGGAGGAAGAGTTTACAACGAGTTTACGAAGGGCAATACTCAAATTCTCGCCCTCCTCCCCACATCACACTTGCTTTCTAGCAGTAAATGAGAAAAAAATGGGTGGGGAAAAAAAAACGTATTTTCAAATTCCTTTCCCGCCCTTCCCTCCCCCATTCCTGCTCGCTGTAAAACAGAAATGGCATTTTTTACATATATTTTGGGATAAATTATTTTCTCAGCCCCAAGCCTGAAGATGCTTGTGAGAGACCTACCCGCAGGCTTCAGACAGATGAAGCAATTTATGCATTTGCAGGGGTTTCCCGTAGCGGGCAGCCAGGAACACCTCTGATCTTAAAAGCAGGCTTTAAAATGATAAAAGAATAATTTGTAAACTCGGGTCTACGTTACCAACAGAAGGCTCTAGGTCCTGCGGGCTCCAGTTCCCAGAGATGCAGAGCAGGAAAACTAGAAAGAAAACTCGGTACCTTTCAATCACCTGCCGGGATGTACTGGGAGGGAGCGGGGAATGAGAGAGACAAAACGACAACTGACCTTATAAACAAAGGTATGTTTAGGGCTTCTGGTTTCAGGAATAAACCGATATTTACTGGTAAAAGTCTGCCAAAAAACAAAAACAGAAACACAGGATTACTGGTAAATATTGGTTTATATGGAAAAGTTAAAAAAAAAAAAAAAAGAAGTCACCGTGCTCCTGATCTCCATGTGCTCCTGGGCAGGAGCTGAGAGCTGCCCCATGGCATCCCTACACTTGGTGGCACCTTTGGCACCTGGACACCTCAAACCAGAAGCCTTGTATCGAGAGGAAAGTCATGTTTCTTTCCTTTACTCCCCTTAAACTATGCGTTTCTTTCTGGATTCCCCCCCGCCTCCTCTGCAAGGCTGGTCCTACAGGGGTTTGGCTCAGGAGATGGGAAGTCTTCTTCTGAAACCACTTGGAAATGGATTTGTACATAATATGGTATCTCATCACCTAGGCTGCTGGTGCCTGAGCCTCGTCCGCTCCCTGAGATACCATAAAATATACAAGACTGACTGTATATTTTAAAGAAAGCATTTTCTTGTAAGTGGCATAAACCCATTCATTTTATTTACATGCTTATTTATTTCCAAAAATAGAGTTGGTCCACATTGGACAAGAGAAATCAAGAAGCCATACAGTAGAAGAGTTAAAAGTCCAACATTTAACCAAAGTACAATGAAATTCCAGAAGTCTGTGGCTGACTTGAACCACAGAAACATACACATGAACCACACAGACATTTGTACATAGAGCATTATATTACCAATAATATTTGCAAACATGAGGTCAAGATGGCTAAAAACCCAGCAGAACCGAACCAGGGGGCATGGCTGAACAGAAGCAGGTGGTGAACGGCTGTCACTACCGCAGAGAAACACCACTCTCCACAGACTTTGCGTCACTTTTTGTTGTTTCTTTGACTGAGAAAGTCCTAATTTCTCTGCCCTGGGGGTCAACATCGAGGACAGGGTGAAAGCCAGCCACGCAGGGGCAGACCGAGCGGCTGGGCGATGCGAGGACAGCGTCACCCGCGCAGGCACCGGGTCTCCTACAGCCCGAGGCGTGGAACACGGTGGGGGCCCCCCCGAGGCACGGGCAGCCCCCCGGGCCAGCTGTGCCGGGGCTGAGATCCCCTGGGGGGACAAAAGCCCAGCCTCAGAGCCGTGGGGTTGGATGCCGGAGCAGGGACAATCTGCGGGGCAGGACCCCGTCCCGTCAGCCCGGACAAACTGACTCTACCCGCTGCTACCTGGCCTTAAAGATCATCTGGAAAAGAAAAAGTAGGTATTTATACCCTCGTGGTGTGCTGTGGGGAGTCCAAAAAGGGTCTGGATGGGTTTGGTCTTAAAAACAAGCATTCCCCTCCTTTTCTGTGGGCAATTTTTGGCATCAGTAATTCCAGTCCCGTCTACCTTTTCTGGAAGACCACAAATAATCCAGCCTGAACAGACCTATGGTATTAGAGGGTGTTGCACCGGACAGATGAGGGAAGTGACTTTTACTCAAGCAATTGAACTTTTTTATTTTTTTTTTAAAAAAAAAAAAAGCCCAGAGGCCTGATTGATAGCAGAAGAAAAAAAAAGTGGAAAAGACGCATTATCTCGCATTATGGCCTGGTTTGTCTAGGTATTTCCATGAACTTCACCATGATAATATCTCAGTGTCTCCAAAGGATGGAAAAATAGATTTAAATCTGTATGTTCTCCTGTAGAGAATCACAGCAAGCTAAAGGGGGAAGACAGTTGTAGCACTCCTGATACTTCTACAAACAAACCCCTACACAGGATAGAACCGCATTAAAAGGGTATAAATTAATTTTCCTTTTTCAAGTCATCTTTGACGCCCACAATATTAAGCCTAGTCCAATGTGAATGCTAGTATAGAGCTAATTTACAGAATACCAATGATAATTATCTCTACCTAACAGGATTTAAAGGCAGGTATATTAAGTACATTTAGAAAAAAATACTATTACCAAACTGTCAGACCTTTGACAGCAGTTAAAACAGAAGTAGCCGTGCAGTTTTCTATGTGGACAGACAGCCTTTAGCACAAGTCACTATTATCATCTGAGCCTCTAACAGACAACTTTATCTTCTGATCTGTCTTCTAGAACGTTTCTAATCTCAGATGTAAAATACATTTTTAAAAAGAGAAGGGCCTGACCCCGTGCAGTTGGGTACGTACAACACTCCCCAATGAAACTCAAAGCCCAAATTCCTAAAGAGAGAGCACAAGAGATTTTTTTTCTTACATCAAATAACTATCATGCAAGCATACGACGACGTTTTTATATAAGTACTTCAAAGTCAGCTGGTATAATTTAACTAGAAGTGAGCAATCTAATGAAATTAGTATTTCTAGGGGGAGGGGACAAAGGTTGTGCCACTGACAACCACCAGATTACCAGGGACAAGAGCACAGGGAGACCGCGGGGGTGTAATGAACTGTGTTACAGGGGCATTCACACACAGCAGCCCCTCAGACCGCAGCACCTAAATCTGTAAGACACAGTCATTATCTATGGCAGTCTATACACCTTCACTTCTTTTGCTTTTGCTACCCAGAAACAGACATTCTTCTTCCTGAATGAGCAAATCACTTAAAGCCTTGCAATATTGTTTGAACATTAAAAATTGCTTTTTTTCCCCCTGTCTATTGCCTTGCATTTCCCAGGGCAAGCCCCCACCACTGCACGCTCACAGTACCAGACCTTACCACGCTCTTTCGAATTTTCCAGTAAATTGGTCGGTATAAACCAACCACTCTGCTCTTTCAGTTGCCAATTCTTGTATTTAAACGCTAACTCTAACCGAGAGTCTTGAGGCGCCTGCAGTTAACCTGCTCCTATTGCAAAATCCGATGATTTATCAAAAGCACCTACTCCTTGATACAATGAACGACCGAAGGCAGGGAAGGTGGGAGAAGCAAGAGTATTTGCCAAGACTTCTAGACTTTTAAGAAGCCTAAAACTACAGTAGAGCAGCAAAGGGTTACTCAAGGTCAGACCAGTTAGCTATGGGTCCTCAGAGGCCCCTTGGGAAGAGAGGTAACACAGGTCTGCAGGTGTGCGCGCACACACGTGGACAAGTCTCCCTCAAGAACAGAGCTAGACAAGACCTGGGAAATATTGACCGGACCTCTCTCCTTCCCTTTCTGCCCATTGTCAAAACCAAAACTTTTTGGGTTTTTCTTGGTAAAACCAAAAGAAAACAGAACATATCCAGAACACTAGTTGCTGAGGCACGCTCTGGGATCTGGCAGACCTGCAAGTCAAGCTCAGGGTAGGAATTTGAACTGGAGGTGTCACACGACAGGAGCAATCTCAATGCTATGCTACCCAGTATTCTGGGCTCGTTTCTCCTCTTTGGTCAACCAGGCTTTGCAGCCTGGACCTAGATGTGCTCACCAGAAAAGGTCAATGAAAATCAACCCTTCTCCGCTTGGCAATTTCGGTTTTAACTAATCGGTGTTTTCCAGAGGAAACTCATTTGTTCACAGTCTGAAGATCTACTCAAGATGCAGGCCTGGAAGCCTTCAATCACCGTCTCCAACCAGACTTTTGTCTACCTTGTGCTCCCCAAGCGATCAACATCAGCTGCAACCAAGGAAGGACTCCATGACATTTCTCCTCTCACTACAAGCATATTTTTTTAACACCTTATTGGGTGAGCATGATAAAAACCTTTTAAAACATCCAAATAAAGATCAGTTGACTCTCTATCTCCTGCTGTTTGTCAACATGCTCAAAGATTCTGGCAGATTACCCAGAAAAGATTGATCACAGAATAACAGAATGGTTTGGGTTGGAAGGGACCTTCAAAGACCACCTAGTCCAACCCCCTTTCTTTGTAGAAAGTATGCTGCTTTCACCCTATCACATACTGAAGAGTGACAGCACTTCACTTTCTCCTTCTCAAACCAGAGTTCAGGGTTCCTGATCTGCAATTCCCAGTGCCCCATTTAATGCTTTAATTAAAAAAATAATAATCAGATAATAGGATGTTATCTAGTCATGGAGAATACTAAGCTATTTTTTAACAGCTCTATTTTTGCTAGTAACTTCAGTGTTTCAATCTCAAGCTCTTTTCAAACTCCTGGGTACATCTGTTGCTCTTCCTCTTGAATTTACTACTTTGCTCCAGCATCCTCGCCTCAAACACTTGAGTTCCTGGGGGAGGCTCCTTATCTTTACCATCCAAAAAGAGTAGGTGATGGACAGGTAGGCTTTCAAACATGCCTTGTGCTCCAGAATGATGCGGAGAAGTCACTTTAGCATGAAGTAGTGCAGAAAATTAACTGTGCCTTCAGTCCTGCATGCTCAGTTTTTCTCCCTGCCTTCTCTCTGATATACTTAAGACAGGGTTTACTCCCTAAGGCCTTCAGCTCTTCAAAGCCACTCCTAAACTTCTTAATTTCCAGATCATGGGTTACCTGCTGTGCAGCATGGCTCTTTCAGTCTACTTTGCAAGAGCTGGGCTTCTGTCTTTTGATAGGATCTTGCTGGACTCCAGAAGTCCCTTTCTTTACAACTATTTTACTTCATAATTGATTTCCACTTCAGCTCTGAAGCTCCTTCATGATAGAGCTCTGCCTAACTTGGGTATCTGTAATCTTTCCAGGTATCTATGGGGCTGCCTTGACAAGTCTAAGGACTTTATTTTTTCTGATCTTCTCCCCTGCAATGTTTTATAACACAAGACTCATTTTTAGTGCAATGCCTTCTACCCCTGAGGACGCTGAACCTGTAATTGTACTGTGGTCACTGCTATTTAATGACTCAACAGTAATTATATCTTGAACCAGTTCTTACATTTTATTCTTAAATCAAGGCTAACTCTATACCAGCCTGTTACAAGAAATGATCCTTTAAGTAAATCAAGATGCCAGCCAGCTCCTTCCCAAACAACCTGGCCAGATAGCATTGACATAATTGAATTTACTTTTTCTCACAGGTTTATGAAGATGCATGAGTCTGGTTTTCTCCCAAGTCCCATGAAATCCATAACCTTCTTCTTGTTTGGAATAGAAAATTTCCTAATACCTCCATATCATTAAAATACGGGACTTACATCCAACATAAATTTGACTGTGTGGTCATCACTACTCCAATTTCCTCTCAGATTTTACGGCAGCTTTTTAGATCTAGTGTTCCTTCACACCTTTATGACCCAGCATGTCTATTTGGTATAGCTGGATGACAGGTAATGCATTATCTTACTGATTTTCATCACTTCCCCACCATGATTCAATCAGACTGGCTATGCCAAGGTCTTTTTACACCACCGAGCAGTCTACAACAACTATTTTTGTCTCATGTTTCCACACTGGTAAACACACGTTTTTCTTGTTTGGACCACATGCCCATTTCTTATCCCAATCTGCAGTCCAACAGCTGGTTGCTCTTCCCGCGTACACAACTCTGCTCTCAACCTCCTCGTACCACGCACCGCAAAGTCACCCCTTGCCCTCCAGGAGAAACGGGCACATGTTTTTGTTCCTGGCATTTCCATTCAGCGCCTTCCCCAAGCCCTGACAGTCTCAGCCTTCCACCAGCACTGTGTTGAGTCCATCCTCCCAAAACCCTGTCCACTTTCTGTGCCATCAGTCTAGGGAGGCTTCGGATGAAGTGGAAACCAGCCCGTGCTGCGACATCATGACTCTTAACTTCACGTACTCATCATAACCTTTCTACCATTTTCCCAGGCATGCCTTAGGACTTTAGGAAGAGACACCACAATGTCTTAAATTCTGTCTTCTTCTCAGGCACCCAAATTTAGCTTCCCAAGTGTCTCATCTTCAAGGATGACAGCCCCAGGCTTGCACCAAGAACTCTGATATCTTCCAGGATCTACTTGACCACTCAACAAGCAACTCATCAGATGGACCTCCTAATCATCAGGAGCAAAACCTGTATTTCCCACAACTAAATCCTCTGCCATCCAAACCTCTCAGAGCTACTTCTCCAGCTTCTGGAGGCATCTCCAGAACAGAGAACAACTCCGCAACCAAGTCTTTAGTATGAAATTATAAATAGTCCCTTTAATCCTATCTAGTTGCAAGTCAAGTTTCCAAAAGCCAGGGCAGCCAGTGCCAAGGTGAGGACGGACCATGACCATCTGCAGATGATTTAATGCCATCTCTTCTCCACCAGCTCAGCAACTCTGGCCTCAAGACATCTTCTGGAGCTTGGAGTGCCTCCTCTTGTTGCATGGTATAGTATTTTATCAGAAGATAATCACTCATAAAGTGTGTCCTCTGGACTCATGCGTGCAGTTCCTAGTGCAATTAAGCCAATGTTCTCCGATTCCCATAATTAAGGTAAGATTTTTACTTTATGACCATATAAAGTCCATCTTTAAACTAAAAATAGAGTGTTAACCGATTCTTTTTTAAATTACTTTAAACCACCAATTAGAGACTTTCATTGGACAAGGTAAGTCACATATGGCCTTGCAGGAGCCTGCAAGGACTCATTTACCAGGACTTTTATTGACAGTTGCAGCTCAGAAGCCAATTATTTTTTTTTTCAAAGATCGAATGAGCATCTGAACACAGCACTGTCAAAAGACCTATCCACAAACCAAACTGTTTGTGTGCATGAAAGCAGAGATGAGAATTACATGAATTTGCAGTGCTTAGTTCAGAATTATTAATGCTAGAAAATAATTCAAAGCCTCTCTTCCCCATTTTGCTCAGAGACCTGCCTGGTTGCCCTTCAGCGGCCCTTGCAAAGGTGATCCTACTGTCATTTATTATTTAAATAATTTTTTTAATAAAAAGAAATTTTGACCCCATTTATAAATCTGTGCCTGACAAGACACTGGCTTCTCCACCTCTGGTGCTGCTTACACAATATTTTTCTTAACTTGACCTGCCCACACAGTTCCTGATAAGCCAATGCTACATTGCCAGCTGTCCTCAGCATCACTTGAGTGGGAGGTTTAAATACCAGATTTCACAAAATCCTTCAGCCACACTTCCTAGCCCCAGCATTTCTTGAAGTATGGACAGACCAGCAAGCCATCACAGTTTGCCTAGAAGGGAGACAGCTGGACCTACTTCTGCTGGAGTGGCACAGGAGAGAAGAGCTGACACCTGAAAAGCCAGTGCCTACTTCTTGATCCCCAGGGGAGTCTTGAGGACTCTGGAGCAGCTGATGCTGACATGCTGATGCTCACTCCCGAGGAGCTGGTGGTTTGAGCTCCTCTGCCCATACTAAATGCCTGAGCAAAAGGCAAGCCCAGGAGAAGTAAATTCCAAACCTCAAGAGACCACAAGCCAGCAGCTTGCATCGCACTCACGAACTGTTGTGCAACCACAACAGACCACGGACAAATAAAACATATTCCCTAGTGAAACACTACAGCAAACCCAACCCGGAGGAGAGACACTCCAACCAAGGCAGCTAACCTTCAAATGACAGTGCTGCTCTGAGATGTCCTCACCAGACAGGTCTGCCCAAGATGTGCAAGCGCCATCCTGCACTCTGGCACACGACAGCGCACCTTTCTACCCAGAGTGAGAAGAACAAAACCCAAACTGGTCTTTGACCGGGGCCTACATACCAGCCGGGGGGCACTGTGCCCGGTGATCTGAGCTTGGGTCACACATCAAGACATTCACCAACAACAGAAAAAAACGCCACTGCTCATTTTCTCCACTCTCGACTCCCAACAATATAAATTACCCAGGCATCTCTCTTATCTAGATGTGGTCTCCAGCCTGCAGCTTCACCTCAGCAGCGGCCGCAACAGCACAGCTGGTGACACAGAGGAGCTGCAAACATGTCAGTGAGGGTCCGCCCCACAGCAGACTGGCAGCTCGTGCATCCTCGCACGCCAGCCCCCAAAGCCCTCTGCCTGTGCTGGCCCAGCCTAGAGCAACTGCGCATCGGCCCACGGGACGAGGAGGTGTCTCTGAGAGCCCAGGCTCATCTCCTGGACCTTCCCGCAGGCACGGCAGTGCCCCCTCGCTGCCGAACCCACTGATGTGCGTCAGGGAGACACCATCTCTTGCACCAAGATGGTCACCCATGGGGTTTGCCGCACCGTCTCTGCACCAAACGAAATCTAAACCCATTGGGGTCACCGTGCTCATAGGGATCCAGATGCCATTTGCAAGCCACCTTTACGAGCTGCTCTCCATAGAAATCAAAAAGCTGACTGGGAGGACATTTCAACCTGTAGAGGTCTTGCCTGCGAAGTTGTCTAAATCTCCGCAGAGCATGCACTTCAGCTTCCCAAAGGCACGCAGCGCATCGGCGCCCACAGCAGCCGCCTCCCTCCGAGGTCTCACTAGCCAAGAGGGGCGCATCCTTCCTCCCTGCAGGTGTAACTCACACCTCTCACCTCTCCCATCTGCAACACAAAGAATGAAGCTTTTCTTCACTTCCTGCATATTTCAAGATAGTGTTTCAAGAAAAAAACCCTTCTGCACCACAGCCAGGAAGGCTCAGCACAAACTCCCACTGCCAGCGCTGCAGACGGTCCTCTTTTCACTTCAGTCTCCTACATGGCCTAAGAAAAGTCTAAGGTGTGTATTTTTGCAAAGCTAACGTCAGGATGGAGAGCAAACCAACTGATGACCAGCAAAGCCAAGGAATTATCTAAGTTAAGACCAAATTACCTGCTGGGGAGATAAAGGAGATGCCCGTTTGAAGCAAGCACTCTCCCAGCTGATGGCTGATCCAGAGAGGAGCAGAAGGCTGCAACACATTGCGAACGTAAGCCTCAAGACAACGAGGTGCAGAAATGGCCAGCAGGCCTGTAGAACACAGGCGGTCTCCTGTTTTATCTAGAGCTGTGTCTACACGAGCAATCAGCACAGTCAGAGCCAAGTTTGACAGCAAAGGAGTCACTGGTCAGGACCTGAGAGTCTTTATTATCTGTGTTTTGGGGATTTTACCCTCCCGCGAGTTCTATCTTAGTCTGACGGACCCAATGGCCACTGCTTGGCAGAGCTTGTCTTTTGCCTTGGTTAAACCCAAAAGGAATCAGGCCACGTGCTGTGAGACTGCTCCACAATAAAACCAAGGCACGCTGCGCAGGGACAGCAGAGCACCTCGCTGCAGAAGTGCACACCTGAGCCAAGCTGCAAAGCCACCACAGGCACCGCCACGGCCCTGGGGACATCTGGTGCGGTGTCCTGGTCACCCAAAATGAGACAATACCTACATGCAGGCAAAACCCACAGCCAGCCTGAGCAGGACAGCGTCTCGGCTGGACACGCTGCCTTCCAGAGCAAAAAGGCTCAGGACCAGATCCCCTCTGCAGGTGAAGGAGAGCCAAGACTGCTCGTCTGGCTTCAGCCACGTGCAGCCCCTGCAGCGCGGCGAGGCGCCCAGCAGCGCCGTCCTGGCAGGGGAGCTCAGCCCCACGCTCCCCTGGGATCAGCTGCCCGACACCCCTCGGCCACCCACGGAGAAAGGTCTGCCAGAGCTGATGGCACCTGGCTCTCACACGCTCCTCCGCCAGTGGCACCCCCGTCCCTCCACCCTGAACACCGGGTCAGGACCTGAAGCGCTGCAAGGGTGGCAATGGCCATCCACCTCTGCCAGCCCAGCCCTCCCACCTCGCTCTGAAAGCCTCTTCCCACCCTGCAGGTGGACACCACCTCCTCTGCTGTGACTGCTGGCAGCTCCTCCCCTAGGACAGACTCTCTTCACCTGGCTCGTACCCGCCTGAGGCCACCAGCTGGGCAATGCCTTCGTTAGCGACACCAGCACCATACCTGCCTGCCTGCAAACCCGCTCATCCTTTCCCTCCCAACGTACTTCTCCAGTGGTAACTTTCACACCATCCAACGGGCAGTAAAATATCCAGTGTACCATTGGAGAAGTGACTCTGTGAATCTGTGAACCCCTAAAAATGGATCATTTGGCGTTGATGTCTCCTTGCTACCTACAGCGGTTCAGACCTGCACTAACCACAAGCAGTGCACGGCCCCCTAAAGCCTCGGAGCCCACCTGCGTTTCGCAAGAAGTGGGATGCGTTGCAGACCCCCGGCTGAGTCCCTCCCCCCTGACTGTAGTGCTGCTAAAATACAGTCCCATTGCGAAATGCAATGCTTTGAAAAGACAAAAAGTAAAAAAGTGGGATAGGCAGGCTAAGAGAAACTCCCCGAGCTGAGCCAGGGCCAGCTGGGCAGGGGGGCAGGCACCCCACCACCGGCAGGAGCAGAGCAGCCCCCACGGGGGAACTTGAGGAGAGGAGCATCCTTCCCTGCCGCCAGGTCATCACCCTCCCAACATCAACACATCCCACTTGTGAGAAAAAAAGATGCCACGAACTTCAGGTCCAAATATTAACCTCTGGTTAAAACAGGCTTTTAAAAAACTTTGTAATTTTGAAAGTCCGTTTAGATTAATCTTAACTAGCTTTAAACTCTGTACGCCTATCTCCTTGCCACGTTCACAACCCACACACATTTGCGGTGCCAGCGAGCTAAATCATATGCAAGTGAGCAGAGTAAAAGGAACCACAGGCTCGAAAAAAGCTCTGGGCTGAAATTATCTTTCATTGTTGCAAGTGGCACAGGAGATGGCAACAGCAGAAGGCATCAAGAATAAAAATGGAACTTGCTTGTTTACCTTGTCGGCTTTGTCAAAACATTTTGACAACACTTTGCATATAGCCTGCTTCTCTCTTCTGCTACCCAAAATTCAGATCCCTTCACCTATCTTCACGCATCATAGAAGGAAGCCAAGAAGAGTAAAACTTTTAGGGAGAGAAGCGAACGAGCAAAAAATACGAAGCTCGGCTTGAGAACTTAAAACTACGCTGGATTCCTCTTCCAAATAGTCCACACACCAACACGAACAGTGACCCTTCAATTACACAGGCTGAGTTAGCATGGAGCAGACAGCCAGCAGAGGAGGGCAGTAAGAAAATAAAAGGAAAGTTTGGGTAAGCCTGACAAAAAGCAAAGCAAAACAAAACCAACCAACCAAAAAAAAAAAAAAACCACCAGAAAGAAAGAAAGAAAAAAGAAGAAAAAACAACAACAATAAAAACCAAACCAAAAAACCACATGCAAACCAGGATTTTAAATTTGCATTTAAAAATAAAAAAGTCTCATCAGTGTTGCTTTAACAGTGAAACTCTCCAGTGACTTAGGCTGAGCTCCACCTCTCAAAAAGCAACCCAAGCCAGTAAGAAGCATCAGGTTTTTGCACGAGCAAATTGCACATTCGTGCAAGAAATTTGCTTTCCCTGCCTTCTTTCCAACTCACCTAAGAGAGACTCGTTTTCTACCCACTGAACGAGCAAAACCCAGGAAATCGGTTGGTTCTAGTTATACTTGGAGTTTTCATGTTTCACGAGAGCCCCCCCCCAAATGTAAACCTGTTTTAGCATTCTTGTACATTAATGTCAGGATTCTCCATTTCTAGCTCCCACAACTTCTGCCACAGAGAAGTCAATCAGATTTGGTATATGCCCTGGAACGGGAAATGGGAGGTCTGGGTTTAAAGCAAACAAGCAAACAAAAAATAATTAATGTCAGTGCTCTGCAAGGTGTTGGATCCAAACTCGGTGGATCTGCTGAAGTCTTCAATCCAAAACACTTGGTAATTTAACTTAAAAAAAAAAAGAGAAAAGAAAAAGTTTAACCTGCTGAACTTAGAGAAAAGCAGAAAGTGGCAGACCTTTGAGGAAGGGAGACAAAGTGTGCGGGTGCAAAAATGCCACATGCCGTAGTTCATCACCTTAGAAGAAATCAGAGTTTTGCTTGGTTTGGTTTTTCTTAAGTGCCAGGGAAACGTGCTTCCCAAAGGGTGGCTTTAGAGTTTACAGGCACCAAGGTGGAAGCATGAAGTGAAGACATGCCAAAAAAGTCAGGTTTTCATAAACCCTTCTTGAAAAAGTGCATGTGTTTTTAGTAAAAATGCATATCTACCAAATCTCCACTGACCACGGGCCACTTGCATACGGAAAGTCACATCAATTTGCAGCATCAATGCTGAAATTTTTGCCTTCTCCTTCCACCCACCTCCCCAATTTTTTTCCTTGGGAGACATACAGCGCCACTGCATTAGAACGTACAAGAAATGAAAACAGTGAGTACAACTGATATAGATCCATTGACTTTTTATTACAAATGTACTTGATCACTTGGCTTCAAAAAAGTTTAAATCAACCCCTATTTTCTGTACGCCAGTACAAAGTAAAATCTATTTTACAAATTAAATACCTAAAAATTTGACAAAAATATTAAAGTTTGATGGAAAAAACAGTTATAAAAATCTTAAATCCCCTTTTAAGAAGGTAAGAGATAACATCCCCTCCCAACCCCACAGTCCTGTTATACAATATTAATAGTCATTTTTTTTTAGAATAGGTAGGTATGTTATATCTTGCTGTTAGCATACAGTCACTCTAATAGCTTTATCTGTATATACTCCAGTTAGTGCATGAATGCCATCTGATTGAATATGATCAACTATCTTTAACTGATCCCTAATTTACATTTCATAGCTTGCATAGTTTGAAGGGACAAAGGTTACACTACAGCTAATCATAAAAAAAGGTGGTTACAGTGCTATTTTTAAAGGCAACAAAGTAATTGCTCCCAAAAAAAAAAAAAAAGAAGTTATCGGTGGGTTCTGGGCAGGGGTTAAATCGCTGGCAGCTCTCTGCCCCGCGGGAACGCGTCCCTCTGCCCGGGCAGCCCCTCTGTGCGCACCGTCACCGTCACCCGGCTGCGGCCGCCGTCGCACCCGCCACGGTTCAACCCCTGCGAGGGATGTGCAGGACAGTGACACTGTCAAGTATTTTTATTATTTTCCTTTTTTTTTTTGGCCAATTGAATTTTCCACAAGAAGGTCTCCCCGCCGCACATGGCTATGCCCGGCTGGAAGCCGAGTGGCCCACGGGCAGCCCATAGCCGAGCTTCTGGCCGGTGGCCCGCGGGCCCTGGCCGGCTGCAGCCCCGAGGCCCCTGGCACCGCCAGCCCAGGGCTTGCGCCAGGGGGCTGCGGCCAGTCCCTCCTGCTCCGGGCCGCTGGCTGCGGGGATGCCTCTCGCGGCCGCATCGCCAGCCCGACCACAAAGAAGAGGCGGGAATCAACAGCGGCTTGTTCTGCTTTTTTTTTTTCTTTTCCTTTTTTCCTTAACTTCTCAGAGACAGAGCAATTTTACTTTTTCTTTTTTAAAACAAAAAAACAATAATAATGACTTTGAATTTGGACTTGAATTGCCATTAGCATAAAACCACTTAAACGGCGGTTGTATTTCAATGGTAAATTACTTGACAGTGTCCCTTTAACTTAAAAATAAAATAACGTCAGTATTGCAATGAATTTCAAGTTTTCTTGCACGTAGTCATTATAAAGTAGTTTTTATCATGCTCTTGGACCTATTCTACAAGACATTTAAAAGCATATCATCAAGGAAAATATAAGGCATACTTCTTAGGAATTAGATATCTTGGCACATTTGAGCATACTGTCTTATTTTAAAACAACACATATGGTCAAATATACCTATAATGTTCGTCTAACATTAAATAGGGTTTTCTGTACTTTGTTTCAAATACTGAGATATTAGAGCATTGGTAAAGTACCGAGCACCTCCGGGGAAAAAAAAAAATAAAAAAAAGCAAAACAGAAATCAAAACAAAACCAGAAGCGAAATCCTACAAACGTTTACAGTCATTTCAGTCTTTCATTAGCATAATTCATAAAGTCCTAGAACGTACATAACGTGCGTTAAAAGAAGAAAAAAAACAAAAACCAATCCAACAAAAAACAACGAAACAGGCAGAAGAAAACCCAAAACGAGACAAAAACTGACCACGAGTTCTCGGACACCGTTCACCAGACTGCCAGCGGGGCTGTTACGGGCTGTACTGGTCTGACTGGAACCACGCGCTCCTCCAGCCAGCTGGACCCCGGGCAGGATGAAGGGGGGCGCGGGCGAGGAAGACCCCGGGTGGGCAGGGGGGGCACCGCCGGGCTCTCCTCGCCTCCTGCCACCCACTGTGGGAAGAAGCAGGAGCGCGGGAGCGTGTCTCCGGCTTTGGGCAGGGCAGCGGACAGCAGGACCGAGACAATCAATCAAGTAGCAAAACCAAAGCAATTAATTTCCTAACTAGGTCTAGCAGCACGGAGAATGCAGTCCCGCACACATCACAGCTGAAGTACAATAATCCATGGAACTGCCCATCCAGACCCTCCGACTCAAAAGCAGGTTATCAGACAAATGTTTACATGCAATTGAGAACCATTTCAAATGTCACATTACGCACTCCGAAAGCTTATTTTACTACTGGGAAATAGGAAAGTGCACATTAAAGCAATTTTAAACATTTCCAGTGATTGTTTAAAAGAAACAGAAACACCTTGCTACCAGCATCTCATATTTTAACTTTCTGTGAACACTAAGAGCAAACTTCATTAAAGGGAAATAATGCATGGTACAATGGAAACAGCTTGTTTTGACACATACAGTACATCTCAAAATTAAAAAGAGAAGAGAAGAGAAGAGAAGAGAAGAGAAGAGAAGAGAAGAGAAGAGAAGAGAAGAGAA
>KZ506265.1:251852-275479 GCA_002844005.1 Limosa lapponica baueri | reverse complement strand
TTTTTTGAGGAGCTCGCTGTGCCCCTTTCATTGCCCATCTGGCTCCCTCCCAGCTGCTCCCTGGCTGACTCTGGGCTATTCTGCTACCAGCGTGGCGGGAGATGCTGCTCCCTGTTATCGCCAGCTCTTTTTCTCAGCGTTGGTCCCCAGGATTGCTCAGGCCGCAGTCTGGCCTCACTTACGCTGATTTACTTTTATGGGGTTCAGTCAAAATGCTAGGGATTTATACCGCTGAGGCAAAGAGCAAAAATTTAACTCTTCGGCTGGGGAGCGCTGGAAGCGTTTCAGGTCCGTAGGGAGTGTTTTCTGCCAGCCCCGGTGACAGCCCTGCCGGCCCCTGTGCTAATACACAGCCGGTTCTTACTGTCACACTCCCATTGCCTTGTCCACACTCGTTTTACACGCCTCACAGAGCTTTTACTTTTTTTTCCCATTTCCTACCAGTGTCATTGACATAAGAATATTAAACTGAAATATACTGAGACATCACTTCTTTGGGGCCGGTATCTGCCATCCTTATTCATGGCAAACAGTACTTCATTTCCCAAATAGCTTAATCCTTTCAGTGGGGCAGCTGCAGAGGGAAAACTGAATCCACAAAAGGGCTTTGACATAGCTACGCTTAAATTGTAGGCCTCCTGGATTACCGTAGCTGGAGATAGGAGTTAGCCAGTCTTTTCAGGGTGCATGGAGAAAGTTAGACATCACAGAGGGGAGAAAGCACAGCTCTGGGTTTCTAACCAGAAAAAAATATGTTTATTCAACAGCTAAAGCAACCCGATGGATGAGGAACCAATCCTTGGCACCGTGGTGGGCACCTCTTTGCTTGTGGTTCAGCCCAAGAGGATGCTCGAGCCTCGCTTAATCATGTAGCACCTTCACTGTGTAAGTAGTGTCCCCATCAGTGAGAAACTCTGCTTCAATATCGTGATTTTCTAGAGGGAACCCAGCCCCACAGAGTCCTTGTTTTGACCCAACGAAGGGGAAGTTTCACTATATGTTAGTGTAGTCCTTGAAGGTGTGTGCTCCTTCTTGAAGCAGCCCCAGGCATAGAGCAAAAGCAGGTCCAGAAATGTGACTTGCCATGGTGTCACCATGGGGCAGGATGTGGGCAGTGGCAACCTCCATTTCCATCCCTCTTTGAGGCTGCTAAAATATTTTACATTAAAATAGTTAATGTGTATATCCAACAAAATTCTGTTTGTTGCCTGTCAAGATAATGTGTCAGAACAAAGTCCTCTGTGGACTCCAAGCACCAGGTAGCAGCTGTATGAGGATTATTTTCGGTGTTAAAGGTCTGAACCAGGAGGTAAACACAGACCTGGCTTTAAAGCACTAGGCTGCAGGTAAGGTTATCAGGTTGGCCTTTACAGTTCATGCTTCCAAGTCCAAATGTGATGAACCTCTCGTAGCAAACTGGCCTCAGGTGGCAGGAGCAGGTAAAGACATCCCCTGTGGACCAAAATTCATAGAGAGGGGAGAAAAGGCTACCCACCAACAGGCAGTGACTTGTGAAGGAGCTGCTCTTGCTTTCAAGGAGAGCTGCCCAGAAGCCTGTTGAGCTGTGTTGATCTGTACTGACATCAGAGAGACCGACCTTGCCCCTTGACTACGTTTCTAATTCCTCTGCTTGCTCTTTCTAGGGGAGGAAAGTAGGGAGGAGAAAACCTTGCAAAGCTGAAATGAAATATTAAGTTTCTCATTCTTTCCAGGTAAACGCATGCCAAATCTCGCAATGATGTTGGCAGACTCCCAAAGTTGCAAAATAATGAAGAAAATGTTGAGTTTAGGACTTTGTGCCCATTTTAGCAACATTCCTTGTAAGTGCAATTAAAGCTGCCACCGATTTGACCTCAGGAAACACAGCAAATGTAGAGATACAATGGAGAGCTGAAAAATAACCTAGAAAGGGTTTTGAAGTATCATCTTATATCTGCAATCTCATTCCTAAAAAAAGAAAAAATAATTAAATTATTATTTAGGGGCCATGGGAGCTCTAGTCTGCACATCCATGGTTGGTCAGGGCTGGCAAGCCCAGGGTGAGCTGTGGTGCCCATGTTTAAAAGTAGCATTGAGCATCTTTGGGGGGTTTTCTACACTGGTTTTATCTATGGAGATGTTACTTAGCACTTGATGTAGCTTTTGTACACGTGTGGACCGCCTGGGAGGTTATCTGCCTATTGCCCAGACTTGCCTTACCATAAGGGAGACCCTAACCTTGTCTGCAGGATGGGACAGCATCACTGCATAGAGAAGCATAAAGGTAGTTTAAGGACACTTAATTCTTGCTGCCACTTGCTATTACCATTATTGATGGATGCTGTTATTATAGGGAGAGGCCTCTCAGTGTGAAAGCATTTTTGTTATTCTTTGGTCTCCACTATCATATTTTTTGCTCCTGACAGATGCAACTTTCCTGGCTCCAGAGGTAGTGAAAATAAAACATAACGTATTGCAAAAAAGTTATGAAAACAAAACAACTGGAATTCCCATATCGTAACCCTGTTCTAGCTATAATAGTCTGAAACCAAAGTTTTTGAGCTCTTATCCTCAAGGATATTGCACAGTAAGGTACAAAATGTTAGAGTAAAAGCTAAGAAGCAGCATGGTCCTGGGCGTCACTATGTGGCCTTATAAAGACCTATAGATGAATTATTTCAGTGATTTATTAATCAAGTTTCTTTCCACCTATAGGCCAAAGAAAGATATGAGTTGCCTGAAAATCTGTTAGAAACTGCAGTGCTGAGAAGAAAATGAGTCTCCTTAGGACATACCATGGAGGAGGAGACTTGAACCTACTGCCATGGGTTTCAGTGGCAGGCTGAGACCCACTGAACTCTGGTTGTCCCCCTCAAAGTGACACAGATAAAATAGACCGGGAAACCAGAAGTTTATAGTTAAATGGTTGCTTCTTTTGGGGCCAGGAATTGCAATCCTAATGACATGATTACAGCACTGAAAAATGATCTAAAGTAACAAAACAGAGGATATTTACCTTGTGGACAGTTGTGTTTTGTTGTATATTTAAGAGAAATAACATGTTTGGCTGAGATACTTTTAACACATGGCTTTTTTTTTAATATGTAAAGGTTTCCAAACAGAATGACTCATAAGAGCAACACTCCAATTCCCGTTTTGTTAGCTGCCTCCGTAGATGAGCACCGAGCTGCTGGGAACATAGGAGCCGCTGCAAACGTGGTACTACTTATTAACCAGCAACTTTAACTTTTAGGTGCTTCAGATTTATTGACATTTTCATTTTTTTTTTCTATGGTTCTGGTTGTGATGTGATTTGTGCCAATGAGCAGGAGTTTGTTATTGTTTGACTGCTAATAGCTGAGAAACATATTTAGCAGGGATGAGGGAAACTGGCTGGGTAGGGACACAGAGATAAGGCTGGTGGGGAATTTCTGATCTTCAGGTCCCCCTGCCTGCTGCTGCACTTCACTTAATCACTTTTGAAAACTTAGCTAGTTACAACTTGAGATAAGTTTGGCTTCCTGCTCCTCCATTCCTGGAGTGAGGATGCACCACAGCCTCAGTTCTCTGTTGTTTGAAGAACCTTCTCTTAATTTACATTGCAAATGGCTGTATGACTAATTTATACCCACTTGTTTTTTCTTTTTCCTACTTTCTCCTCTCCAGATCGCTCTTTAGCTGGAATAACATTTTCCCTTCCCTCATGTTTACAGACCAATAAGTTCACTAACAGTGATCCTGTTTTCTTGGAGCTTCAGCTAACTGAAGCTATACTTCATCTAAACTTCACCATACGTTGTATTTCAGAGCAAACTCTGCGAGCCCTCTACCTTGAGATTTCCACTTCATTCTGGAAGTAATTCACTTGGCAAACCCTGAAATGGCTCTGCCTTTTTTACAAGGTTACGTTAATAATTAAAAGTTATCAGCTAATAAACTCAGATGTATCTTCTCCTTGTTGCCTCCTGCTCGTATTGGGTAGAATGAAATTTAGTAAGTTTGTGATAGATCACAGTTCATAAAAGTTTTCCTAATTTTTCATGTGTCTCTGGCTTTTCTACTTCTGGCTGGAACCAAGGACAAAAAATCCCTTCCCCTGAGTCTAATCTTGGAGTCCCTCATTCAAATGAAGTGTTCATTCAGGTCAAAGGGACTTTAGTCAGAAATGGAGACAGTCAGCAGAGATCTCTGTTAACCTTTCTTTTAAGATATTGTCTGGAATCTGTGTCCATGGGACACTGGAAGCAGCTTCACCTATCTCATCCCAGGAGCAAAGGGTAAAGCAGTTTCAACATTGTTGATTTCTATTTATATACATTATAATGATGGAAAAGGGATAATCGTAAAATCTTGTATAAAATGGAGAATTCCTTTCCTCTTTTTTGTATGTATCCTCCACCAGGAGCTGGGAAATATGTAAAGCTCTTTCCCATAAAAGGGGCATTTCTGATGCTTCTGCAAGGTGGCCCTTCTCCTGTTCCCTTTATCTAAGCTTGTTCTTTCTTGGTGTGGTGGTGTCTCCCATGTGTATCTCTAGAAACAGAGGCCAAGGAAAATGTCCCGGGCAAGAGCAAAGTTGAGACTTGGGCTTCTCTGTTTAAGAAGCCAAAACCTCTGTCAACTGTAGAGGGACAGCAAATTCCCTTTTCATCCCCCACCACTAAAAATGTAAAAGAGAACTGCATTTTTTGTTCTTTAGATGGAAGAAGCCATGGAAGAGGATAATAGGGCCTCGAAGAGATACTGCAGAATTTGGTTTAGGGTAAGTCCCAGTAAACCCAAAACAGGAAATGGAATTTAATAAGGGAGTTTAATAAGATTCACAGATTCCAGAGCTTCAGATAAAAATCTCTCTCACTATTTGCTTTAGCCAAAATCAGAAAACATCTTCTAAATCATAGTCATGATGGTAGAGTCCTGAATAAATTCCTTTTGTGCTAACTTCAAACTGTGTTAATACACGTATAGCAAAAACATCCCTTATGTCAGTAGCTGATTCTGGTACTTTTGTCTGTTGACTTCATGAGAGTTAGGACCACTAACTCTGAAAAAAAATTATTTGAGAATAAATATATATCTCTAAGTGAAAAAAAAAACCAGCAGTAAAACACAAAGTTGAAATTACTGTTAAACAAAAAAAGACATTAAAATTACAGTAAGTAAAAGAGACTAGACTGTTAGTTGATATAATTGCGTGGAAGAATGCTTGAGAGTAACGTGGATAGCCTTCTCAGACCTGGAGTGAAGTCTTTGCAAGGGAGCCATGTCTCTGGTGCTATTTTGGTAACTCTTTCCTGGCGCAGTGGTTTTCCAAAACTATGGTACTAACACCAGCTAAGGATGTCCTAGGGGGACTCTGTCACTGGTCACTATGAGTCTGAGCTCTGTTTGTCCTACTCAGAGGGAAAAAGGCTCACATTTTTTCCAAAAATAAATTAAAAAACCTCTATGGGCTTTACCTTCAGATCAGGTGAACTGGAGAAGGTTTGACTGCTTATCTTGTGTGAGGGATCACCCTCTGTTATCACTTTGTCAAGCTTTACCTTCACTTTGCAGAGTGAACATGACTATGTGGGAAGAAGAGGGAAGATTCACGCCCAGAAAACTTCGTTCTTACCTCGTACTAGTTTTATTTCGTGTTACTTCGTTGAACATGCTGGGATTGAGATCGGCTGTACGGTGAGATGAGCATCCCTTCCCTAACATTCAGCACACTCAAAAATGGCAGTAATAGGATTAGCTGATCCACTTTCTGCAATGCTGACAAAAAATTAATGATGCAGGGCCAGTATTCCTTGGCTACCACTTAGGTCCTTTTTAATTGATATTTGAGATGAACAATGATATTCAGCACTGAATAAATGGGCTCACGTATTACCACTGTCAAGTATTTACTCTCAGCTCACCTTCAATCTCTTACTAATTAATGGAAACACAAAATATCACCTTGCTGTGCTCTTATTTTACTGTGTTAGTTAATATTAATTTGCTGCATGGAAAATGGTTAATGGTAAAGAGTGTTAATACTTTTGGTTGTCAGAGTGGTTTTCTAGCAGGACATATCATTGATTTTACTTGCAGATCTTATGGCAGTCAGGGTGTTTACAGTCTGGGATGTGACCTTCAGCTGCCCTGGTAAGTCACCTCTAGTACACTCAGGTGTCAGCAGTTTAATACTGAGTGGGTTAAATCTGACTTTCAGACCTCGTAATTTGCTATTTACTGTTTTGCCTTTCATTTCTAATGACCTACTAAAAAGATCTACAGGAAAGTAGTCATTGCCTTTTGAGTTACTGTAAGTACCTTCAGAAAAAGTTGGTTGCTCACCACTGGCCTAATATACAATTCCAGGAGAAAGGTGGACCTCCTGTTGTCACCCTAAGACCTTCTATGGCAGTGGACTTCCCCCATATAGGATGCAAGTCCGTACTCTAGAAACGAGGCACCTACTATGAAAGTTGTGTTAATATTAATTAAATTAATTTTGGGGATAGTAGTACCTCATCTTTCCCCCAAAGGAGGATCCAGTTCTGTATTTCAGTACATCAGCGGACTGTTGAAGCCAGTTCACCCTCTCTTAAACCTTAACAAGGCCTTGCAATAACTTTTGCAATCTTTGCCACCTTACATTTCCTTGGTTCCCATGTCTCTGTGACCATCATCAGCCCTGATAGCCCACGCAGTCAACGTAGAGTTCACATCTCTGCAGGAAGAGCTCCTCTCCGCATTTTGAGGACTAGCTAATTGGACTGCACAGCTGATTCACTTCTCTGCTTCTGCAGGTTAATTTTTCAGTTTTAAATTTGCTATCTGATAAGGCTGGTTGTAGTTCTGAAAATTAATTTGGACAGTAACTAGTATCTGGTTCATATCCTTGAGGATTAATACAGATTGAGTTACTTACAAATAGGTATTCCCTACTGTTATACAGCAATTGTTTAAAATATTTAAAACCACAGACTTAATAGTTGTATTTGAATTCTAGCACCTGGTTAATTCCTACTAAGCTTCAGAGAGTTTTGTCCCAATTTATTTAACAAAAATACCGACCTCAAAACACAGCAACAATAACAAACCACTAGCAAACCATAAAAATATCTGACTTGTACTGGGTGTCAGAGAAAAAGTCATCTTATTCTCTCTGATGTGTAATCTATTAATGTAGAAATTTTTGGCTGACTCTGCAGAATCCCTGAATGGTGCTGGATGGGGACAGATATATTAAGAAGAGCCAAGCAATTTTTTATATCAACACATAGGCAGCAGATTTGTGTGTATTGGTAAAATTATTGAAAGTGCTGCAGTAAAGTTTAGTAAACTTTTTACCTTCCATAATCATGGGCTTACCTGGGTCAAAAGCATTAGTCATGGATATTCATTACAAACTGCAAGCTCATAAAAGACGGCATATGGCAGTACTGAATTTCTTGCTATATAAAGTTAAATTCATAGTAATAACATCTGTGCAGAATTTAGAGTCCCAACAATTAGAGTGAGGTCAATGTACTGAGGCAAAGATTGATGGCCTTCTGCAAATCTTAAATGACAAGTTAAATAGGTATAAAATAAACAAACAACTTTATTTCTTATTAAAGACCAGACAACTGGGGTGTGAATGCTAAGTGCTCAGTAATGAGGGCCAAGAGGAGTAGTATAATGCTGTGGGTTGTGTTACTGGGTTGTAATTTAGGAGCAAGGGGTGCTATATGGAGCTCTTGCCTGCCTTTTGTTAACGATATAATACAAACTAATAACCACTGGGTAGGACACTGTGAAACACCAACTAATGAAATTAAGCTGTGCTCAGACTGACTGAGTAAGGTTTTTAAGTGAGAAGAGGAATCAGGCAATGTTTCTAGCAATATCTTGGGCTTTGCTTCAGCACCTGAATCTTGTTTCCATATTTATGCTCATTTTTCAACAGTTTTTTTTAATAAGCATTGGGTAATGTACCACTGCCAGAGATGCAGCACAATTCTGAATATATGCAGGGAACACTTCCATCGTACCTTTGGTTCTGAGACGTTTGGGTTTTTTAGCATGGGATGTAATTTTTCTAAAGCCATGTGTGATCTTTGACTTGCTGAAGTTTTCAGTGTTTGCTGCAGCATTTGGAGAGAGAGAGTGAAATTGTGAGTGGTGAGTAAACCCAACATAACTGGCAGTTGACCCCACCGTTCATCTCAGTTTGTCTTTAGTGTCTGCGTGTGGAGTTTAAGAAGTTCTTGACTTGTCAAGCAGGAAAAAGTAATGGTGAAAACTGTCTGTTTAAAAAGGTGGGGTTTAGTAGCTACTTACCCTACAAGTAAAACTTAAGGTTTTCAAACCAACATGGATTGAAAAGGATGAAATTATGCCTTCACTTCCAGCCTGCATGTCCCTTTGTCCTCCTAGTGGTTTGTGGCCCTCAGGGTCATCATCTATTGTGGTTCTACTGCTACGTCTTCTCCTATGTCTATGGCATGAGCTACTTTAAAAGAAGGAAACAGTAAGAGCACTCTCAGAGCAGGGGTATCACAGAGATATCTGTGTACCTGTTGTTCATCTAGATGCTTATGCTTTCCCACACCATAGCTGGGGTTTCTGCTCATGGTTTTCCACAATGATGCACACGAATGACTGTAGCAACATTTCCAGCTCTACAGCAGGGGAGGGGGAATAGGAAGAAAAGGGGAAAATTGCTCAGTTGTGAAGTTGGAGACAAGGAAACTTGTGCTGTTTTTTTTTTTTTTTCCCACGCAGAGGAAAACATGCAAATGAAGTGTGAAACAGAAATTATTCTGAAAACAGGCAGGAACAGCATCATTGAAAGAACAGGGCCATCCAGGAAAATCCAAATCCAGGGCACAACTGAGAGAAATCGCAAAAAGCTGGGACTATCAACAGCACATTCATAGGAAAGGGCGCTATTTAAAAGGGGAAAATTGATGAAAAACGCACCTACGATTTTTTATTTTTACTTTCTTATTCTAGACAGATAATTTGGAATATGATAAGCAGACCAAGCTAGTATATAATTTGAAAAACATGCTATGCCACCATTTCTCAAGAGCCAAATCCTGCCCTCATGTATGTCCGGTGTATCATGCCGACTGACAGCATTTCATGCGTACACATGATTTAGTCATAGAGTATCCTGTTTCCAAAGCAGGAAAAAGACTGAAGTACCTCGTTGGAAGGAAAATTTGGGCAAGGAAACATATTCTGCTGACCAAAAAATAAAACCATGTGTGAATAATGGAAGTGCTGTATTGATTATCTTTAAACCAATGTATTTATCAGCGTCATTTTTTACTGAGGTTATCCTGGCAAGCTCTTTATTACCATAAAGGAAACTCTCGGTTGGCAGCTCTGTGTAGCGGCCATTCATTTTAAAATGAGAATTTAGTATCTTCTGGCGTTGTATCAATCTCCAGTAAAACTCCAGAAGAACCTTATGTATAACCTAACACTAAAGATTGCTTCAAAATTTGGAACAATAAGTACATTTCTTAGTTTCAGAGATGAGCCTGGTCTCTTTTTTCCCTCTTGTAAAGAATAATAACGTCTTACTTAGAAGAACCTGCAATGTTTCTGGCCTGCACTCATAGTATCTTGTACAGCTAAAACACTGGATTTTACTAAGCAAGGAGACTTTTCTTAGCTTGGGAGTCATCCAGGGAAAAATAGGTATGCCGTGGAAGTATGCAGGAAAGGCAATAGGTGACGATGTTCTTTTGACTGCACTTCCCAGCCAAGGTCGTATCATGTTTCTTGGATACCAAGGAACTTGGAACTGAGGAGTTATCTGATGGATTTACAATTTGGAAAGGTTTTACCTCAAAAATCCTGATGTGCCAAAAGCAAGTAGTTAAAAGGAAATGTCTTTGTTTTCAGAAAGACTCTGCTGGATGTGGGTGGACTCAGTTTCTGGAGAGCTCAGCCACTCGTGCTGGTCGCTAATGGGGACTTCCCCAGGGCATGGCCCCAGATCCTACCAACCTCCTCTGAGAAGGACCTCCTGGTTAGGTTAGCTCCTAACATTACTAATGCCTAAAGCAATTTTGGTGGCAGGACTGCCCCAGAACTGGGGAACAAGGTAGACCTGGAAACTGCTGAGCAAAATGGGGACCACATCTGCCACTCCTTGTCCTGTCCCCATCACCCATTTGTGAGCTCACGGGCAGCTGTTACTGGGCCCCAGAACACTTCTTGCAGTGCACAGATTATGCTCTATGTTGTTTCCGAATAGGGATTTTCAGCCTTTGATATTTTAGGGAGAAATTTTGAAAAAAAAAAAAAAGATCAATTCTGATTTGCAACAATAAAAAAAACAACCCACAACTTTCCAAATGACAAATTAAACAAAAAAAAAACAAACAAAAAAGGCATTTCAACCAGCTAGAGGTGTAAATCCCATTACTTTACATATTTACGCTCAGTAAAGAGAAAACAACCTTGGGTAGAGTAAAGGTGTTGTCGATTTGTGTGTAGAAAACAGCAGTTTCCTCAGTTTCATTCTATTACCGTGCAGTTTTCATGTGAGTTATTAGTTGCATGTTGTTTCCATTCCAGAGAGAATGGTGTTTCAGTGGCTGGTAAAGCCCATGCTATGTGTGTGTCCTGAGTATTAATTAGTTATTACTCATGAGGATGTTGTTCCAGAGGAGACCAGGTTTGACTGTGGGTAGCAGAGAAGTGCTCAAGGTGGTCTTGAACCAGCAAATTCTAATGCTAATAATATCATACAAAGGCATGTACTAGGACTCATTTTTATCTATTTTCAGAGGTGTCTGTACTCTGACAGCTACATACCGTGAGCTGAGAGGAGTCTGGTCAGCGCCAAACATGATCAGAAATAGAAATCCTGACCTCAGCCAGTAGTGACTGGAAGAGTTGGGGCTGGATGTCGCACAAGAAAGGTTTGTGTGCTCACAGGTTTGTGGTAGAAAAGTTTGCCAAAGTGAAAAAAAAAGACAACCTCAAAAATGCTCTCTTGCTTATGCAGTTTTGTTGTTGTTGTTTCTTTTTATTTCTGAAAAAAGAAAAAGAGGAAATAAGTATTTCCAGATTGATAATGATAATAATAATAATAGCATATATAAGAATATGTAAGTTTATATATCATTTAAGGTATTATATATCCATATATATGTATATAATAATAATATATATGTGTAATCATGTCACAGTGCCCTGTTAGAGAGATACATTCCTGGCTTCCGCGCTACTCAAAATGAGTTCAACCTGTGTGGCCTTGAGCAGAATGGCAGACAGGCATATTTTTTATTTCTGATTCCAACTCTCATAAATTCTTAACTTGCTTAGAATTTTCCAGATTAAATGAAAAGTTACCATAATTAGAGATTTATTAAAACATGAGTCCTTGACCCAATAGAATATAATAACTCATTTGTTTCAAATAAGACCTATTTAATTGTTCCATCGCTGGCCTAAGCAGTCCGTGCTGAGGATTGGAGGCCTATCAGGGCAGCGCACAGTCATGTGTATTCTCCAAATCCACTTGCAAAATGCTCTGTGAAATTTTTGATCCCCAAACCATTATGCAGGCAGAAGCCCCTAAAACAAAAATGTGTCATTTTAATTAAAAATTAAAGTGCTGAAAGCCCTTAGTATTCTGCACTACAAAGCAAAGACTATTAAAATACTATTTTTATACATAAGGCTCTATTTTAATTTTTTGTGAACAACCTTCTCGCTCCATATCTTCAAAAACAATAGTTATTGATTTACAATCTTATAAATAAGACTGTAAAATCTCGTAACATGGATCTATAAATAGATATTTAAAAAAATATGAAAATTGCTCCCAAGTCGAGTCCATATATGGCCCTAGTCAGCAGAGGGCCATTTTGCAGAGGCATATAAACAGCAGAAAATAATTTCTATTGAAAATGCAAAGAAATCTGATACTATGCACTGCCACAAACAATGCAGCCATAATTAAGGAATTACCCATTCCTCCTCCCCGTATTTGAAATAATCCTTCTCTTCTTCTAATTGGCTGGATATAGAAAACATATTACTATATTTGGGTCCTGTTTCCCTAGTATAAGAATAGTCCTACAAGGAATTCCCAGTAAAACAGTGTTGCAGTTCTACAGTATATTAAAAAAAAAAAAGACATAGGAAAGTGTTATCCAATGGGCAGATGTTAACTTAAAGTGCACATTGTTTGGAAAAGGAGTTAATTAACAACTTATTAATTGGATAGAAAGTCTGAAACTGTTGTACTTCTAGCAAATACATAATTTTCTTCAAGTATTATTAAAGCGTTTTTGTTGTACCTATTAAAGATTCTTGTCTCTAAGTTAATTTCATTATGCTAATAAGCTATCATCGTTACAGAACCTAAGCTTTGATCCATGTTAATTGTCGTGATCTTCAAAGACAAAGTCACCACTTACTTTAAATGAATTTTACATCTTTTTAAAGAATCACACGGAAATTAGGGGAAGTAATTAATTTTTTATTATGTGTCTCAATATTTTTAAGGGAGGAAGTCAATGGTATTGGCTAGAATTCATTTTAACATTTAACTAGGGAAAACAGCATGAGGCAAAAAAACGTTCAGATGCAAAAGATTAAAGAAAATTTGAAACTGGGACCTAATTTGTCTTGATAAACTTTGGTGTTTAATATGCTTCTTTTGTTCTCAGTGTGAAACTGCAGGGTTTTGATTTGTAAAAACTTTTTGAAGAATTAATTCTTTCTAATTTTTATTCCTTTCTTTGCTTTCCTTTTACTGTAAGACAGAGGAGTTGACCTTCAAACCATAACACTTTTAAATATCTATGAATATACAAGGTTAAATCTATTAAAGGTCTGAGATTAGCTGTTATACACTTGCAAAGTGTGTACCTTCTGCAGCAAATTTTATCTTTTAGTGAATGATTACAAGCTCACATCAACCCTACGAGTTTTAAGCAAATAATGGAATATGTGGAGTAAGTGATCTATTCCTCTTTCCTTTAAGTGTTAGTTATTTTAACCCTCTGATGTTATACAAAGCTCGGTTCTGAATCAGTAAGACATTTTTCAATTTGAGATCAGGACCTAAATGTTAGTATTGTCAACACTGCTATGATTGCCTATTTACAGTTTCCACAAATTCTCCTTTAGCTTTTTCAGACCTCTCTTGTAAAGATGCAGTATGGATGTTTTCTAAATAAGAAAATAAAATTAAAAAAAAAAAAAGAAAAAGGAAAAGGAAAAAAAAAGAAAAAAGAAAAGGACAAAACCTGTATTTGGTTTTCCTGACAAGGTTCACCATATAAAGTCATGCTATATTGAAACTGTTTTCTGTCATATTTGTAAAGGACAAGCATCCTGTTGCCCTTGCAATGAAAAATAGTGCCTTTTTAAAACAGCAACAGACAAAAGTAATTTAAGGATAGTAATAGCGATTGAAATCAAAAGCCAGATTACCTCCCTAGTTAGCAGCGTGCAAGTATTGGAAATGCAAGTAAACATCAAGTTTAAACTGGACCTACACTGGGAGGATTTCTGCAGCAGACAGGTGGTGAGCTCATTGCGGGGATTTTTCAGCATTAATGCTGTACTCATTTAGACTAACACCAGGCTTGTGACCCTCATCTGGATTTAACCTATGACCTGTCAATCCAGAGACATACTTTCAGATCTCGACATCAGTTTTGATTTTTTTTTTATTTTTTATTTTTTTTTTTATTAAAGCATAGATGACTTTAATCATTAAGCAGCTTTCATAACTGGAACATATACATGTGCTATTCCGTGCTCTTTGATTTGTAATCTAGGTTTCTGCCCATATAATCCCCAGTGTCTAAGTGAATTCAGCTGAAGTTCAAAATTCTTTGATTGAGCATGTAGTAGCGATTGAGCAAAGGATTGCACTGCTTATCTGTGGGACTTTTCACTTTTTCTGGCAGGGCTTTTATTGTGCAAAAAGGTCTACAGACATGGGGGTTGTTTTATTATTATTATTATTATTAACAACAATATTATCATTATTATTTTGGGGCATTAGTTTCATAGCCTAGCATGCAGTTTCCTGACAAACCAAGATTTTGTTTGGTTTTGATATTTTTTTTTTTAGATGCTAATTTTAATTAGGTTCAGATATAAAACTTTTGCACTTCAATTTTGATGAACTTTTGAAAAAGCACAGGTTATGGTGGGCATGGGACATGACACGAAGACATAAGCAATCATGTTGTAGAGAAGCCAGAGCTCCCTTATTGCTGATAACTTCAAGGAAGGTAGTGGCTCCTGCAGTGCCCTTCCCTTGCCTGAACAATTGAAAGACACAATTTTCCCTATCTCATCTTTTTTTTAAATATTAATAACACCCCATAAATGTTTATATAAATGCACAATTCAAAAGTACTCATCCCAGCAGTACTGTGCTTGTCAAGTGGGTAATTTTTTTCACCTGGCAGTATGATGTTGTAAGACTCAGTTGTCTTAACTAATCCTGGCTAAAATGCAAAATTCTGTTTTGTAAGAAAATTTCTGGCCAGCTCTAATCTTAACCTCTTGCATGTCTGTAGCTTCTAAATCGATGTCACAGTTGTAATAGCTTTGGAAACCCATATGTTTGTAAACTAAATAAACCTTGATATTCAAAGGAGATGAAGACAAGAATTACATCTCTTGGCACTGGTGCTCTGAGCTCAATTTCAACTCGTGTTGGCTCCTCATTTTTATGCCCGTAAACTACGCCAAATCTTCCTTATCTATGCAAACATATTAACACTGACTGTTTGCTAATGCTGTGATGCATCAGCCACTTATCTTCACTTTTGACCCTAATGTTACCTAATAACTTTGAAACTACATTTCTTGATAGTTCATGGGGACCGCCTTCGGTTTCTCAACTCTCTACTGAGAGCTGCCTCTCCTAAACTGACTAAATTAGCTCCTCGCTGCTCTCAGCCAGCTAAAGCAGAAAGGCTGCCAAATAGTTTCCTGCTCAAAAATCTCTGTATCCCTTCTGTGTCATGGGCCATAACCCTGCAGCTCTAGCATTTTTTCCCAGGTATTTTTTTTCCCATTATATTAAACTTACATGGTTTGACTTCAGTGATGCAACCCCATATCTTTCCAAAGTTGCCCCAAACCTCCGATTGCCCTATTTTCTTATTTTTTTAGGCAGGCTTTCGCATCTTCTTAAAACAAATGTTTATTATAATAATAATGTGAAAAAATTCTGAGCTAAACATAATCAAAAAGGCACCCTAAGTACTATATATAAATACTGATAAGTGTTTCTAATACTGCCTACTAGGACTATTAATGCATAAAGAAGAAAATAAATATTTGTCATCAGTTCTATCTGGCCAAAAGTCTTCCTTTAGGAATAGCATAACATATTCCTTTACAGTGTATAATTGCCTTAATTATTTTTTGGCCTATCCACAAAAGCGGAGTTCCATCTCTCTCCCCATAGTATCCGAAGAATATGCAAATTCTGTTAATTCCAGCTCTCAGAATAAAAAAGCCTAAAAAGAATCTCCTTTAGCTATTTAGGAAAGGCACAGAAAACTTTCCTAAGTGTGGCTGTTGTGTATGCCAAGAACTTTCTTATTCATGGAAGATGTCCTCAAGCTCTTTGCTATTGTTCTGAGGTCTTTCCCCTCACCCAGGCTGGCTTCTCAGCATTCCTACAACTGCTCCATTCTTCCCGACGCCTAAGAAGCCAATATCCCCCATCCCATCTATAGTCTGGAGCCTGCAAACATGGAAAACTGAGTCAAACTCTTCAACCTTCCAGAATCTCAGTTATGAAGCCAAGGCATGAAACGTATGAGCTTTTAGGGTTTCTATGCTCTTTACATTAAAGTTGCAAGTTTTAGCACAAGGGGATTGAAGAGCTTGTATCACTTCTCCTGGCTGCAGATGTCTGGAAAGCCAAACGGTGAAGGTCTTTGGGAGGCTGGCTCTCCTGAACTCTGTTTCCAACCTGCCCTTAGTCTGATACAGCCGAAAAGGACCCCAGAAGCCCTGAACACCACAGGCAATGAGCCTGCATGGTGTTTAGGATTGGTCTCTACTGCGAAATTTTCATATTGCAACTTTTTAATTCACTTTTTTTCCTCCCCAGCTATTCCACTTTTAATGCGAAGCAGAGCCGAGACTCTGTGACCACCCTATGAGCACAGCGATCTGTAATGCAGTTATAGGAAATCATTCCCTTTAAACTAGATACTGAGGACGTGATCCAAAACAGGATTTCCAGTATTCCACAGCCTAGATGACAGCTAGATTGCTCTGCCTGTATGATCCAAAACAAAACTGAAAATAACCCCATTTCCCAATTTGATAGAGTGAGAGTATAAATTAAATAGGGTCAAAGAGAAGCTTTGGGTGTTTCAGATGGTGGAGGTGGTCTGTGTAGCTGGATGTAGCTTGTTCAGCTTGGTCTGAAACTCAGTCTGTGCGAGGGATCTGTAAGGATTTTGCATCCTGGTTGTTTTCCCAAAGGTACATCATGGTCATCTCCATGGCTGCACCTTGACAAGACCTGTCACTCATGGGCAGGTTCTTACATTGGACAGATCCTTACCTAGATCCAGCATCTAGAGCTTATAATTTTTCATCTTAAAAACTGTGACTTGTATAACCGGCTAACTGGGTATCACTCCTTTTTAACATCTCAGAAAAGTTAATGGAATTCTGAGAAAAAGCTCTTCGATTTTCCTGTTTTCCGGAGTGGTTGCTTATGAAAAGAAGTTTGACTTGAGACTTGCTGTGGGAACATTATTCAAGCACTGGTTAAGTGCCAGAATGTGTTGGGAAGAAAGAGTTTCCAGAAAAATATCACCCTGATTAAAACCTGATTTTACTGAGTTTTCTTTATGCAAAGGGTTACCAGAATAGTAAGACAAAGTCATTAGTCAGATTTTCCTTCCCTTACTTGATCATTACCAGTGATGCTTTTATTGCCGTTACTTGAATGATTATTGTTACAACAAGTCATCAGCGAGCTACTAAGGTACCGCTCTCCTCTAGCCTCGCTTCTCACATGATATGTTAAATGTCCTGTTGATGCCTGTCCTTGTTTGGCAATTTTTCCACACCACCCTTTACTTCTTTAAAATAAATTTAATTGGGTATATGAGGAAAAGATGGAAAGAAAGTCGTAATGCCAACGGGGTTTTTTTCTCCCCATGTTATGTTGCTCATGAAGTCACCAGTGTAACTATCAACAGAAAACAGCCCGTCTTACGCTAAAGGACAAAATTAAATCATCAAACAGCAGAGAACAACAAAAAATACTGTTTTGATAATTGAAGGGATTATGTATAAATTTTCTCTTATAAGGTCATTTGTAAAGGTCGTATGTTTAGGTTGGTTCTTTTCAAAAGACGAAACTGTGGGCAACTCATATTTGATACTGGTTTAGTAAGATCTTCAAAAATGGCTGTGGGCACACAACTGCTCTCTAAATATTGGGCTGAACAAACATCCACCACGGGATTTCTGTGAAACGTGCCTTGTTTTTCATCTTAGCCATGGATGTGGTTAAAACACCCTACTGTATTCTGCGAGTGCTGTACTACTCTTGGTAGGAGATCATAAGATGTTGGGGTTAACTGTCAGATGCTTTACTCTTCTAAAGACCTTTGCCTTTTAACTAAATGCTTGCTTATCTTTCTAATTTAACATAGTCCCACATTCTTTTTGTAGTAATTTTGGACTATCTGATAACATATAATGGAAAACATGTTTATGTCTTCCACTAGTTCTTGTTGCATATTTCAAATGCTTAGAACAACAATTTTCAGAAGCTTTCATTAAGGTTAATTTAAAAACTACATTAAATACAAACAGATTTTCTCACAAACAAAATGCAATGTGTACTTAACAGACTTCTGTATGTTATATTTGATAAACTACCTCATATAAATGCAAATTCTGACTTTCTGCCAGAACCAGGTGGTACGGAAAATATTTCTATTAAACAAATAATGCTGGGAGAGCAAACTTCAAGTTACGGTATGTTACACTGAGAAAGAAGATGTTTTCACTGAGGTCAGATGTATATTTATTTTATTTCTTCTAAGTACTTTGCTGCTTCTGCACTAAAGATGATGCAGTACAGAAAAGGCAGGTACGTGTATGCGTAAGATAAATATCCATTTTTCACCTTTTTTTTTTTTTTAAATGTTATATATGGCTATTGCTGACTCCTTTTGCTTTACAGAACAGAGGTACAGGAAGGCGGCATGCTATGAGCTGAACTCTGAAACGGAGCCAGCAGGGTCAAGAGGAAGAGGAGTGACCCTCAAACCTGGAATCATTAGGTAGGATCTGAAAACGGAGCCTTGTATGCTTTTTTTGCTGGGTGCCAACTCATCTTGCTGCAGTTGGATAACGTTCATTTGGAAAAGGCGCCTGAAAAATTCAAGCTGCCAGAGGCGACTCTAAAGAGCGTATGATGGAAACAAATTGAGTCACCACCAATGTGGCTAACATTGTTGGTGGAAACTGGGACACCCGCATGAGCCATTGTTCGCTGTACCTCGTCTGGTTTATGTAGCTCACTGAGTTGAAAGCTGGATCTGCATTAACCTTGTGATTCGAGGGGGATTCATGCAATGTGGTTTCAATTGTCTATGGATGCTTTCAGTTCGTACTGCGCGCTGCCAGTAACGATGGGTCCTACTGGTCGCCTGCATTCATGGTGGTGTCTTCAGCTCGCCCTGATGAAGCTGTGGTGGGGACTGTTTCCTGATGTGGTCACTTTTAGCGGGCTGCTGCTCTGCAAGTCTGCTAGGAGAGGAGTTTTTATTCACTCTTCCCTCTGCCCCGATAATAGCTGCTGCATAGAAGTTTTCCCTGAATACATTTTGCTGTGGAAAAGAGCTTTTTTTGTTTTTCTGGCTGGTTTCTGTCCTGACTTGGTCTGAAGCTGCCTTTGGTGCTATTGTGGAAGTATCTGAGGCTGTGATTTATTCTCTTGAGCTCTGCTCGTTTGAAGGTTGTGCAGAGTGAGGCTTGTACTGGTTTTACCACCTATTTCCATCCTACTGGTGTACACAGCTCTTGTCTGTGAGCATTTTTCTGTGGGCATGGCGGTGATGGGACCTACTAAAATAGCGAGCAATCACTTCAACTGCCACCAAATTACAGCCATGCCTGAGGCAAATTACAACAGCTTTCTGACAGTGTCACCATGCTATCTTTGTGACAGAGATGGAGATAATGAGAATTAATTAATCAGTCTTTGATTAGAAAAAAGAGGAGGGGGAAATCTTTCTGCTGTGATTCCACTACAAAATACATGAAACCGGTGCAGTTTTTATTTGATGTTCCTTCTCAAAAATGGGGCAGGCATTTGTAATGCAGAGTTCGGGATTGCATGGCCGCTGTCTAGGTTACCCCTCCAAACCCACCGCCAAAGGACCAAAAAGGTGAGAGGTCCTCATTTTATGGATAAATATATGTTGAACACTACCGCCATGAGGCTGATGCGGATGCTGTCATTGTCACAGTGCAAAAACTCCCACTTATTCAAAGGTTTTGAGTAAAATCCAGGTATGTTCTCCTTGACTAGAGTCAACTCTTCCTTCTTTGCAGTGTTGGGGGCGAAATTCTGTGTTGCGTTCTTTAGACTGATGGCTAAATCCTAGAAATTGGTCCCTTATGATAAAACATGAACTACATGGTGCCAGTGTCTGACTGGAATTACAATTATCTAAGTAGATTCATTTGTATCTCTTTCATTGCAGCTTTTCTCTGGGCACAAGCTTTTTCTGTGGGGCATGGGAAGAACAAAATTAATCTTATAAAGAGGAAGGGGTTTACACTGAAATCGATAGTTACAGAATTAACTGGGCAAATGACTTTTTCTTAATTCTTTCTCTTCTCAGAAGATGCAGTTTTGATGGGTACACAAATCCAGTGGCTGCCAAAAAGCTGATATCGAATGAAATATTCCATCTCAGCTGTGTTGACCTAGTCAACAGAAAACTGAGAGTGTAAAAAAAGTCAGTTGGAAGTGAAAAAAACTATTTTGGTTATTAAATATGAGTAAATTAAAGGATAATAATGCAATTATGTTTAAGAAAATGTTATCACTTTTAGAAAGAGTAGCATGGCTCTCTTGGGCAACTTTTAAATATGAGCCAAATATGTAATTTTATAGCTTAGAGTTAGATAATATGCAAACACAGGGTGTTTGCATTATTTCAGAGAAACAGAGCATTGGATTGCAGAGGGACAAGAAGTAGGTTTGCCACATTGCTGACATTTTTGATGCAGTCGCAGTGGCTGGATTGATCTGCAAACCCCAGGGCCCAATTCACAGGCCAAGTTCATTTCCCTTTGTGTACCGTCAGTGCTCAGAGCTCTCAGATTTTCGCTTTCTGCCAGGCTGAAGCAACCCTATCAGTCCTTCCTACCACCAACCTTTCAACTTAACTTCAGCTGCTCTTTGGCTGCATTTGGGGGATGCCACCCAAAAGATGCTGCAGCACCGCGGTGTGTTCCCAGCCCAGCCGAAGCACTTATCTCTAATGACAGCGGTAAAACCTTCTGACATGCAGTTCACAGAAATGAATTGTACCAAGCGCATCTATAAAAGCCGCAGCATCCCTTTAAAGAGAGCATAATGTCATCATTTTTCAGTGGGTATCTTCTCTAAAGGCAAATAATCACTTTTCCCATTAATGATCTGTAAATGATTGGACTGAATCTTTTCCCCTTCATTCAGATTTCAACAAAGGTTAGGAGCAGAACATTTAAAATGTGTGTGGTGTATCTTCCTGCTGCAAATGTTGGAGGCACTAGAGTATCTGACAAAAATCTTTCTTCTGTGTCCTGGGGACTCTCATCATTTTTACTTTTCCCTTTCGCCCATGACTCCAGAAATTTGGCTGGTCCTCTAGTGCTGTTTCTACAGGCTGCTTAGTTTCTACAGGCTTCTACAGCTCTTCTACAGGCTTCTCAAACCCTGTTAGCACCAGCTCCTTGTACATATTAGGTGCAGTGAATAATTCATACACCAAAAACAGTGGCAACACCAGAGTGTCCATCCTCTAAGTTGTATTAACCACGTTAATTCAGCGGTGTGGTAGAGGTACACTGCTTTGATCAGAAAAGAAATATTTCATCTTTATGTTAATGCAAGACACAGGTTGCCAACTGAGCTACTATGCATCAGGTGATAGCAGATGGATTTCATTATGCTGCAGATAACGTTTGTGGCCTAGAAATTTTGGCAAAGGAAGGGAAGGGGAAGTTCTTATAAGAAGAACACAGGTAATGGAAAGAAAGCCTGCCTTTACAAGCCTAAGCAAACCCTTTAATGCTGTTCTTCCATTTTAAAACACACATATTTTGTCAAAGTCCATTTACCCTATGGACTTACAGGATTATAAAATTAATATGTATATGTTCATGCCAGCCATCAGCCTATGCAATTCTATAGCTAGTATGTTTAGCATCATATACTGTATATTAAACCACTGTAGGACAGATGCAGCATCAACACCTGGGTTATCACTATCTCCCATGGCAGGTACTTGGACTAACCTCAAGATACTACAACAGACGGGTAAGCCATTTGGCCGTTTCCACCTTCCTTCATAGGCTTCTCATTCAGAATATGTCATGCCTTTTGCATTTGGGAACTTTCTCCTGGATTTCTTTTACTTGTTGACATAGGAATTTCAAACCATGGCATCTAAATTCCAGGTCAGCATTAAGAATTTCATTTCCAAGCAGTTCCTTTGTGCTGTTTATTAGCAAGGACCAGGTCATGGCTATTGTAAATTCTTTTGCCCTTATATGTTTCCAAGGAGTAACCAAAATCAGAGTCTTGAAAACTGAAGATTATTTTATCAGGATGTTGGATGTTTCTCTCTTATTTGTCATTGGCCTCTACTAATTAGCAGCAAGCTCCTGTGTCAGATACAGCTTGTATACATCTAGTGATTCAGTGTCTTGAACAACAAGGGCCAAGTTTTGAGTGTGTCACTTGCTTTATGTTACCTGAGAGCAACTTCCAAAAGTTGGAAACATTTAAATGCATTTAATTATTTTCAGGTTGGTTATTTCGGTATAAAGCTTTACTTTTAATATTTTCTGGCCTGTCCAGTAATTGTACTCATATACAAATTCTGATCCCAAACCACAGTTTTCATTTTAATTTTTTTTCTTTTAAAAAATAAGATTCTGCTTTTGATTGCCCTATTCTGTAAAAACTGACTTGTGTGTAGTAGTCCGTGCTACAATTTTGCGTATTTATGAATGGTTCTACATAAAAGGAATGAAAATAACTAATTATAATAATACCACTAAATGCCATGGCTGGCTAGAAAGTGGAAATCCCTTCCCATTACATATTTTCTGTTTTTAGAAAAGAAATTAATCCAACTCTTGGATGAAAATTTAAAACCACAACATTTTTCATACAAAAGGATTTCCAAAAATATCCTATTTTTAGAAATTCACAGTGATTTTTCAAGTTGCTGATAAAAATGAAATTGATTAAAACTTTTTAACCAATTAACCAGAAAGCTGTATTTTAACAACACAGAAAGAAAACTCTTCAAAACAACTGTTTTCCTAACAACCTTTCCCTGGAAAGGATATTTTCTATTAGAAAAGCAATTTCAATGGAAAAGTTCCGATATGGTCTACTAGTTAGAGCATCTGGTGCACCCAGCTGGCCTAAGGTAAGATCAACTATGAGTATGTAGCAGCAGATATTTGCCCAACCCGTTGGTTCAGATCATATGTAGACGAGCCATCGGTGTCTCCAAGAAACTATTCCAATGCCTGCCCTGGATGTCCTTGCCATGAGCCAGACCCTGTCTTTGTCCAGTCTGTGGCAAAAAGGAGGACTGGGACCTTCCATAGGCTCCTATGGATGAGAAAACAGCCCGTTTTGCCGTTAATGTCTAGCAGAGAGACACTGTATTTTATGTCATTAGGATTTAGCAAGAGGTGAGACCGAGTGCTGTTTAATCACCAGAAACATGAAGACTAACCCAAGCATGCCCTGGGTTCTCTGGAGGAGGTCAGCTGGTGGCAGTGAGGCATAAATGTCTAAGTCCCTTCCAGACGTCCTGCCTGCTTCTGCCTTGAGCCGTTAGAAACAGATGCAGGAGAGACTTTTCTACTGAAAAAATACTTTCGAGCAATCAAAATGTTTGGGGGGAATATTTTGATGGGAAAATTTTTATTTTATCACTTTCAGTAAACTTGTTTTATTTTTTTTTCCAAGAGTTAAAAATCTACAGATCTGTACTTTAAAAAAAATATTTTTATTTTATTTTATCCTAACAACGTGGGACTGGCAGGGACCCTCTGAGCGCTGGGTTTCACACCCACATCTCAAACAGCCTCTGGGGCTGCTGTTTCCTTCCTTCCCCCGTCCCTGTGCCCTCGCGGGACGGCCGCTGGAGAGCTTGCACTGTCAGGTCCCTTCATCAAGCTTCTCTCGAAGCTCATTAACTGCCAGATGATATCCATTCATACTTCTGTTAATAGCAGATCTTCTCCCCGCTTCTTTAACCCCATTGGTTTATTTATAGACAGAAATTGCATCTCAGCCTTCATTTTATTGGGCTGAGCGTGCCTAGTTATTTTAATCTCCTCTGATAATACAGGCTCTCTCCTCCTCACCTACAAGTCCTTCTTTGCAGATGTTCCCATCT
>KZ506265.1:238570-251282 GCA_002844005.1 Limosa lapponica baueri | reverse complement strand
GTCAAACTTGGGACATATTACAGAGTGGAGGGAGAATTTGTGGACTTCTCATTATAGTTAAACGGGAACAAGTGCAAAAGAGGAGAATAGGGTTAATGATTCTTGGAATTTGTCCTTATCCACTGAAATAAAACTACCATTTTAAGTCACACTTCTTGCACCTTTGTTTAGTTAAGACTTGCTGCAGTCCAGCAGTAATGGGTTTTACAAAACCACTTTTTGCATTCTTAAGCAAATACACTGTTAATTTGAGAAAACAATATTCAAAGCTCAATAAACATTGGTAAGTATAGCATGTTATTTAGTCACATAAATTCTTTTTAACATACTACTTTGATTCAACAGATAAAAATAATTCAGAATTAACTTGCTATACTCAGACCCTAAATGCACGCACAGTTTCCATGGAAGTCAGCATGTTGTAGGGCAGAATTTAGTCTGTGTGTTTAATTCATCTTAATCACTATTATTAATTCATAAGTACTGTTTCCAGAAATGTATTCAGTTAGTTTTACATTAGTCAAAATCAATTGTATGTGATTTATTTTGATCATTCAAGATTACAATTTTGATGTATTTGCTCTCATCCTGTGTGTCAAGGCAGGCAAAGAGAAAACGCGCTGCTAAGGAAGAGTCACCTTCTATCCATTCGTTTTATTCCTTATTTCCCTTCATCAGGAATTCACATATTCTTTGGGGCAAACCCAGTTCTGGCGGGCTCTCACAGAGCAGGATGATGAGGTAAATGATGAAATGCCTTCAAGAGGTCTGGCTGGACCTGGAAGCATGATGTGGTGGTCATGCTGGGCTGGTGCTGGTAGGTGGTATGGGTTCTCTGTCCACACTGTAGCTAGACACAAACATAGGAGAGTTGGCCCAAAATCTGGCTCAGCACAGTCTCTTGTCAAAAGTGGTTTAAATTCAGATCTCGCTTCATCTGGACCAGCAACTTTCTGGAGACTGGTTTCAAATTAAGGGTTTAGCTTCTTCTAGACCCCTACCAATTGCCGTGCTGCAAGAACCATGATATCCTTCTGCAGACTGGGGGATTGGGACAGGTCTGTGATGCTTCAGACACGGGAATCACTTGATACCTGATCACAACAAGTCTTTAGTGCCTTCTGTGATTTTGGAGTGAGCACACAGTGTTGAGCACTTCTCCAAGTGGGGCTGGGCAAAAAGGTGATACATCCCACAAGGGAGACATCTCCCACCTTTGGCATGGGTGTAAAGCTCTGCATGTCAATTTGCCTTCTGAAATAGATTTGCAGAGTTTTTTAATTCGCCAGACCCTGCCCCAGATATCCACCTTGCAGCAGCTCATCCCAGGAGTTTACACCAAATTTAAGATGCACTGGTTTCACTTGGGAACTGGAAAATAGTATAGCCAGAGACAGCTTTGCCTGGACCTCCCCCCCAATTTTGGACATGTAAGGGGAGGGCTCAAGCATATCGACGCTTGTTACGTGCTTCCAGCTTGCAGGAACAGTGACTAAAAGTATGTCTTACTTTTACAGGCAGCTTTTCTGGAGATTCGTGTCGGAATAACTCACAGAATGGGGCCCTCGGATTTACAAATGTAAGTGGCGACTTCAGGTCAGCAGAGTGAATAAGGGTTTTGTTTGGCTGTTTTTCTTTATCATTACGTTCAGCCCCGCTCACGCTGTGTCTCCAGTTTGCACTTACTTGTGCTTGTTGCCAGCTGGAAACACCACTAACGAATAACACTGGATGTTAAAGTCCATTCAAATTCCTAGCGTGATTATATGCCTTCTGAAGATGCTCATTAGCTTCCCTGCATATCTTTGTCTTTCCCCCAGTCTTTCCAGTTAAGTATTACCATTTTGAAAAAAAAGCACTCACATGTTTGTCTCTTTAATGGCATCTCCAGCTAGAGACAACTCTCCACGGTGAAGAGAGAAAAAATAAAATAAATAAAAATCGTGGTCACAAAACCCCGGTCATTAAACCTGGGAGCCACTCGAGAGGAACCTCCCTCGCATTGCACGGCGCAGGGCTGTTGTACAGTGAGCTTGGTTGAGCCGAATTCATAAAGCTTTTGTGGAATTAAAACAGCATGCTCCGTACCAAGATGCCTTCACTTCCTGTGCCTTAATGTTAAATCCTATAGTACTGTGGAACTTATAAATGATTGAGTTATTTTTAAACCACTGGATGTCTTCCAGTCACTCTATTTCACACTGGATTAATTATGTAAGAATACTGACTTGTTCGTCACTAATGTTACAACTTTTAAAAACAACATGCTGTTTAAATTGAAGCTTGGCAACTCTTGCCTGAATCCCCTCAAATTTATGGCACCACACCCATAGCATAATAAAATCTTTAGTGGTCCTTTGTCTTTTAGCTTGCCTTCTATTTTTTCTCAAGGGTGTTTTATGCTGGAAGATGCATACAAAAGTTGTCCAGATGTTATTTGTATCAGAGCAGGGATTTCAGTCCAGCTATCTGTGGTTGCAAATGTTTATTTTAATGGGTTATTGTGCAATCCTTGCTGTGTGGACCTCAGTGGCCTTATATGTATGTTCTCAGCCATGCCAGCACATTGTTTTTAGATATATTATTTTAGTCCAATAGCACTGTTACTGGTCGCTGAGGATTGGGGGAGCAAAAAATGTAACACCTGTAGGAGCAGAGAGGGTATTTTCGCCAAGCTCAGCGCGGCGGCGGGGTGCAAAGTGGTGGGGCTGGTGGGTGGGAGCTTTTCCACGGGCTGAGACAAAGAGCTCGGCTTGGTCACCGCGGAATGCACCGGGAGAGTTTAATTTTACTGTAGCTGTTGCAACAAACAGAGGGGGTGGGTTTATCGTAGATATTTGGGAGCCTAATAAAATCTGAACCGATGTTTCCTTGATAGGGGAGTAAATTGTTTATCTCGTAACTAAAAACACGCGGTGTGTGCGCCAATTAGGACGGCGGATTCCAGCTCATTAAAATAAAGTTAGAATGCAAGTATCATTATGGGCTGCAAAGACTATGAACAATTGCTGGAGGAGAGTGTCTGCCGAGCTCGGAGCCTTCCATGGGGCCTGTAAGCTAAGCCAGGCAGCGTGTAGTACTGAAGGTCCATCTGCAGGCTCTGCTCTACCTGCCTGGGTTGTGTCCTGACTAAGGTCTTTCACAGCAACGATTTTAAAGCTAAATTCACATGCCAGAAGTGCCCAGACTTGCATTTTCAACAAACATGGGCAAGCAAGATGATGGCAACTAATGCAACGTGATGACACTCATTTGTACCCGCAAAGAATCGAGCCCATTTAACCTTTAAGAGAAAACAATTATATTTTAATGTTGTTTCATGTATTAACAGTCACATATTATTTTAGTGTGCTTAATTAATATAGATAAGCTTAAACCATTACAAGGTAGGTTAAATACCCATAATTTCCTTTTTTGTAGGAATTTGTGTGTAATTTACACTGCTGCGTTCAGCTCCCAACATTCCAAAATCACGCTTAAAATAATTAGATTTAAAAAATACAATTGGAATTGTTCTTTGTCTTTTTATTTTTCAGCCTTAAACATCACATTTTGAATTTCTCGATAATAAGGACCAGGGGCTGGTTTTTAAAAGCAAAAGTCAACGGCTTTAAGCATCATACGATTCCTGGAGCTTGTTCGATGGTGCCAGTGAAACGGGTACCATCAGCAGCGCAGACCCTGTTTGCAATTGTCCAGCCCCACTTGTTTTCAACGCTGTTCAATTACACAGGGCTTTTCCATAAGGAAATTAGTCCAAATAACTATCTTATTCTCAATTGAAGGTATCATGTCAGTCGTGAGTGGCATCAATCCCGGCGTGAAGATGGTTTAATTGGGAACCAGTGAAAGCAGTTAACAGATGGCCTTTTGTAAATCTGGGGCTGGGATGGACGTTAAATATTTGTGTTCATGAGGTTATAGAGTTAGAAGAATATGGGATGTGGCCTTTCTGGTGAGACCCCACGTGCCCTGCGCGTGATGCATCTCCTGCAGTAGGTTCTGGTGCATTCTCCCTTGTGCCAGTCCCCAGCAAAAAAGGGCCAAATATTTAACCTTGGTGCTCCTCCATGCCAGGGTGGAATAAAGACCAAATCCTTCCCGCAGAGCCCAGGGCAATTCACGTCAATGAGATCCAGCTCTCCTTCTGCAGCCGCAGACCCCGGTGCTCCAGCGGTCGCTCCACCTGCGGGTCAAAGCGCTCGAAACCCTGCAGCAATGCCTGGGAAAAAAAACAAATCCCCAACTCAGGTCTTGGCAGCCAGCTAGGAAATCAATTGCTTCTCATTTATGTTCTGTAGAACGTAAATGTATTTGTAAATTTGAAAGCAGCTGCTGATGCTCAGCAGTAAACCGGTTTTGTTTTACAAAATCTTTGCTGTTTGGTCTTAAACTAGTGAAGTTTTCGTGTGTATCCAGCGCTTCTCTTCACATTTCAGGGAAGATTTTGTCTAGCTGCCTCTGTGACATATGGTAATGCTTAGTGTGTGCTGTATGGCCTGGAGCCATACCACTGCAGCCTGTATGCTCCTCAGATCTCCCAGGCTAAGGGAATCGGGACGAGGCAGTGTTTGAATGCTAGGGAACCTCCTAGAAAAAAGTCAGAGTACAGCGTATTGTGACGGTACGAGGACAAGATGTTCCTCCCTCCGGGCTGAAGCAATTCCCCACACGGGGCTAAGGTGACGGTGTGCTCTCCTGGCGTTAGCCTTTTGGATGACGCGCATTATAAAATAGACCACTAACGCACCGTAAAAGATCTCGCAGATCTTAGCCATGGGAAAACAGCAAACAATCCCACTTCCCAAGGTAACTTGGAGGAAGTGGTGATGCGGAGGACAGCACCATGAGACCTCATCTTGTTCTGGGGGGGGAGAACGTTCCTGTTACCACCTTCCTTTACAGGGTGCAGTTAACCCTGCTGATAAATCACTGCTTTTTTTTTTCACATGGGCTGTTCCCAGCCTCCCTGGAAGAGGAGGGAAGGAGTGTGGCTTGTGGTGGGGGAGAGGGCTATGGGTCTGGCGTTGCAGCCTCTTCTTGGCGATGTTATTAATTTGTTCTGGGACCTTGGGAGACTCATTTAACCTCTCTTTGTCTCAGATTCAAACCTCTACAAGCAGTTATTATAACATTTGGCTGCATTATGGCATTGTTGAAAGGCTTAATTAAATTAAGTGTTCTGAGATCTTTGAATGAAAGGTGCTATCCAAGTGAAAGCTTGTTGATGATGATGACTCTAAATTACAAGGCCAAGTCCTTCACAAGTTTTACTCAGCCCTTGGTTAGCGAAAGTTATTTTTAAATACTGGATTTGATGTAGCATTAAAAGTGTTTTGGGAGTGCCATGTGTGTAGACATGACATCTGACCCTCAGTGGGAGTGATTTGTCAATGGAGGGTTTTAATGGTAGGAACCAACCACACATCATTCACATACAGGCAAACATGTGCTGGTCGCACACAATTTCTTTTTCTTTTCTTTTCTTTTTTTTTTTTTAGAAGTTTATTTGAAAATCTTAATTGGGAAGAGTGGTTAGAACTTTTAGTTACTTCAGGAGAAATGCTGTCTCAGGTGGGAAATAAGAAGGAACTACTTGAAGAAAGTAGTTTGCAGGCATCATGGCCAAAAGATATACAAACGGATGTCTTCTGGCTTAAAAACTGTGAGTACACCACTGGAAGGAAAGCATGTAAAGTATGGCGGGGCTTCCACTAGTTAGTATCTTACCAACAGCAAGGAGGCAAAATTCCAAAGTCCTCTTTTAATTTGTATTCCTTTGTTACTCATGCAAAAACTCCTGTGCTTTGGCAGGAGGGCTGTAACCCTAAAAGTCTTCTCCTTTTTTCTACCACACTTCTCTTCACCCGTTTCTTCAGCTCAAGTTTCCCTCTACCAGAATCCCTGACACACTCATCCTCAGCACTTTTTCCTCATTTGGCCTCTTTTCTTATGAATTTGAAAGACATAGTTTTCTTAACTGCTTTTATTGGGAAGCGTCATCCCCCCAGTATTGCCATACCAGTAACCCCACCAGGCCATTTCCCCCTATCTCTGTTGCCATCTTGAGCAAGCTACCAATCCTTCCTAGCCTTTCCCACCAGCTTGTTTTCCTTTTTCAGAGTTTCCCCCTATTGCACAAACCCCACCTTATCAAAGTCATCAGAAACACAAGTGTAAAGACTTTATCAGGATATTTTATATGGGCTAAATTTTTTTTTTTTGTGGGTACCATAGGCATAGGACCACATCTAGTTTCAGAGTTTGGGCTTGTTAAAGGTCTGCTTTACAGCCTATAATATAATGAGTCGGAGACTTTCAATAGACAGGAAGGATGGTATTTTGGTTAAAGCCTTCAGGAGATCAGAATTCAGCTTCTAGCTCTGCATGCTTCCTGTGTGGTTTTGGGAAAGACACTTTGTGCCATAATTCCCCATCTGCAAACTAAAGATGATATTACATCCTGTTTCTCACCTTCTCCCTGCAAGCTCTGTAAAGCTGCAGAGGCTGTAAGCACTGGAGAGCAAATACCGTCACTTTTATATGCAGAGCTTCCCACAATAGCGTTTCACTCTCAGCTGAAGACTAATGACTACTGTAGTGCTAATAATAAATAATAATCGTAATCATACATAATACTTTTAGCCTTACTTGCACTTAAGGTTGATTCTTCCAGACTTCCTGGAAGTTTATCTTGGGACCAGCCTGAGCAAAGAATAATCATATCAAACTGTGCTAAATAAGGTGGATTTCTTTTCTCATATATTTTCTCTCTATTTACTGAAGGAGAATGAACAGAGACTTAAGACCATCAAACTCATTTCACCTTTGTTATATTTAAACTAATTAGTCTCAGAGATGAAAAACACATTTCTCAGATTCCAGATAATCTTAAACAAAACACTTCATGCTGATTTTATTCTGCTTCTATCTGTGCAAAGATTAAACAAAACCCACAGTTGGTTTCATCTGCCAGGCTCTAAAAAAAAAAAATCATGCCATAGAAAGAGAGGGGGAAAATAAATCCAAGGCAAGGTTTTTGCAGTGCTATGAGTTTGCTCATCCTTAGTTTATCTTCTGCAAATGAGCATGTATAAAACAGTCCACCTACTGTTCTAGTTGCTACGATATAATGCAGTTCCACTGAATGATCCTGTTAACCTAACCTTCAATTTGCTGGGATTTGAACTCTGAATTACAGCTTACTAACATAGTTTAACAGCTGGTACAAGGGCTTCTTTTGAATTTTTAATCACATGAATTAAAGATTGCTGGAGATGCTTTTCAGACCTCCACTAGCAGTGATCCAATGTACAGAAAGACAAGTATAGGTAGCCCCTGGAGGATTAAGAGCACAAAGGTACTATGGCTTGTGAAGCTATGCTGCACTCTTTGCTTTCCAAATTAGGAATACTGGTGCAAATTATTCATACGAAGATAAATTCACATTATGGCACCAAACGGACCCCGAGACATTTAGCTTGATTTTAAAAATCCCCTTTTTAGCTTGCATTTTCATACACAGCATGCATCTCACAGAGCGCAGGGTTTGAAGATAAAGCTTGGTTTAGCAAACCGTTTCTTTTGTTCTGTGTATAAAGGGAACACAGACACACACACACACACACACACAAAAGAGAGAAAGAAATATATATAGACTGATTGCAACTGATATCTGGAATGCAATGAAAACAAACATGACCGTCAGTGGATGTTTCAGGGTGGATGTAATCATTTGTTGCCGTCGTACAGTGTGTGGAATGCGCGTGTTTAGATTCTGCACTCTTCGCGTCTCCCGTTATTTATTCCAAGGAGATCTTTCTTATTGAGGATATTTCTCAGGGAAGGCAAAAAAAAAAAAAAAAAAGAAAAAAAGGCAAAAAATGTAGTTCAACTGGAAGCTTCTCTACCCTAACACGCCAGCTGATGAGTGCTGTGAGAACTTGGGAAAACAGACCCTGCCTCCCAAGTTCACTAGCCCTGCAACCCTGAAGATCAGCATAATAAAGTTGATGGAGTTGTTTAAACAAAGTAAGTAGAGGATGGAGGTGGGGGGGCAGGAGGGGAGAAATAAAAAAAAAATTAGGGCAGCATGAACAAGAAAGCACGTTGCTTCTTAATTATGCTGTGTTCTCTCTCTAATGGATTGGCCTCCCCACATGCTCTAAGTAAAGCAACTGGCATGTGGCATCTTCTGCAGCGAGAGGAGCGGTGGCAAGTGTACAGCTGTTCGTGCTGACACACAGGTGTTTGATTTTTGGATTCGTTAGCCAGACAGATTTTTAAGGGTGTACAGGGGAATCATCTGCAGTTGTTCCGCAGAAAGTGAGTTGTCCAAGAATCCCGGAGTTAATTATTATGTAAATCCCACTCCAGAGCCAAGGCTCGGGGCTGGAATCGGAACCACGGCTCCCCTGCTCCCTGCGAGATCTGGGTCGCCGTCTGACTTCTTTCCTTGCTCTACGCTTTCCGTTAAGTGCTGCCTGTGAGCTGGCAGCCGATGGACAGCCATGAGAGCAAAGAGGCAGGAAGGTCAAGTGGAGATGACAGGCAGCGGCAGTCAGGTCATTGCCACCCCCTCTCAGAGGGCACGGGATCTCTGTGAAGACAGAAGTGGCCACACCAAATCACCAAAGAGGTGATGCTCAAGCTGCAGGGATGCTTTTTGCAGTCCTGGGGGAAAACTTTAAGATCAGCAGGTGAGGAGAAAGTTCAGACAGAGCTTTGGCAGCTTCCTGTCCTTGTATGAACAGTAGTTGCTCCTGCACTGGGAGCTCACACCTGCATTAATAGTACTGAGCAACGCAGTGGCTTTGGGCAGTGTGTGGTTGGGGTAGATTGTGTTTGGCTGGTAACTGGGAATACCATCACCTACCAAATTCCCTCTATGGATAGCCAGTGATTTGTCCTTTTTCTTTTGCAAGACTCTTGAAGTAACTGCGCCTCAGTTTCCCCAAATAATAAGTTATTTGATTTCATTCAAGTGACAAATATTATCGAAATATATCGAGTGCTATATTTCCTCTAAACTACTGTTATATACGAGCTGTTATATGTTTAATGCTCAGCTGTTATATGTTTAATGCTCCATTCAGAGCTGTTAAATGAAGAAGCAGAGGCGTCAAGAGGAACCAGGGGAACCTCAACATGAAAGGTTTTGATGGGCTGCAGTGGACAGGCCAAATTCTCCTCCCTGTTCCTCCAGGGTTCCTGGGGTGTATCAGAGGGCTGCTGATGGGTCTGTTCCCCACCCGCACCCAACAGCTCAAGGAGGGAAAAATGTTAAAGCTACTTATTTGCCCATTTTTTGACACAATTTCACCTTGCAAGAAATCAAGTTTTGTTTTGTGTGCTCTGGGACCCGGGGGCTTTGGACTTCTGTCAGTAGCCCCACCGGGTGTCCATGTCTCTCTGCTGCCACCATGTTAGGTGCTGACCTCTCAAGGTTGCATGGCTCTGGTGATGGCTGGGCATCGCTTTGACGGGCGGCACCAGGAGAGCAGCAGGAGCAGCAAGGCCAGCGTTAACGCTCTCCTGGAATTCCCATTTGAGTGATGAAACCGAAGAATGCGGAGCAGCTGGGAGCGGGTCTCAGAGTGCTGATAGTGGGCAAGCTGGGGAGTATCACATTTCTCTCCTGGGAAAAGGCCTTTTTCCTCCTAGAGTTCAGTCTTTTGTTTTGTTTGTGTATTCTGCTCTTAGTTTTGCTCCTTTCCCCGTAGCTGACAATGGGAAATAAATCAAATCCATCTCTTCTTGCTCGCAGTTTCCCAGGGAGGAGGAGAGGAGGAACACCTCAGCCTTTTCCCCCGTGACTCCCAGCCTTGCTCACTGATCTCGAAAGCGATGTTCTCCCTGGCCGTTCCCGGCCCGGCATCGCTACCCAGTTCCCGGGGTCTGGATATTACCATCCGTCACAGCCACTCCGGTTCCAGCGACTTGCTAAATGTCTGAATTTCCCTGCTGGCTCAATGAACGGTTTTCAGCTTGTGGTACATTATATAGCTACCGGGTGAATGGGACTGAGCGTTCCCGTTTGGCTCCGAGTGCCGTGTTCACCTGAGCTCGCTGGCAGGATGAATAGTTCACCGCAGTTCTAGTGCTAACCCCCTTTGTGAACTAGCAGTGAGCCATGTACCTTATTACAAAGGCTGACAGCTCCCTGGAAACTTAAATCCACTCTTTCTCCTTTCCCTACCATAGGGAGCTATAAAAGAAAAGGACTTGGTTGGTAGGCATGTAATATAACAAAAAAACCTCTGTTGTGGCAAGATCCAGACTCCCCAGTAACAATGAGGATTATGCTCTCGCATCGAAAATGCAGTTGCTAGTTTTAACTGCGGTACCTTATTACGGATTCCTACGGTGTACATTTATGTCAGGGGCTCGGATGTTTGACTTAAGTCAGGTCCGGGTAGAAAAGAAAGCTCGGCATCTTCTGTTGTTTTTTTGTTTTTTTGATACGGAGGGAAAAGATGCAGCTCGATGCTGTTTTGATGTTACCTTCCCCCAAACTACTTCTCAGAGAGCTTTAAATAGCCTGACATTGGCACTGGGCAGGAGCTGGCAGAAGAATAGATTTTTTTCATCTGATGGCTCGCCAAAGTTGTGTTCAAGAAGGAGAAGTAGAAGAAGAAGAAGAAAAAAAAAAACAACCCCCCCCAAACCCCTCTTGCATGCCAGTCATTCATTGCCTGCCAGTTCCCATGGTCCTCCTATGGATGGTAGCCACATAACTATTCAAAGTACAGTAAACACTGAGGAAAGTGAAAAGAAACTCATGAAGCAGAGAAGAGTGAAAGGAAAGTAGTTGGATATGGGATACATGGTAGTAAGAGTCACTTGGGGACCACTTCAGGACGTACCACGAATGCCCAGCTCATTCCACCTGGACCAGTGCTCTAGGGAGGACCTCATTTCTACCGAGTGGGGAATTCCAGCGATGACACAGCAGCACCCATTGTGGGGGTAGTGGGGAGGCAGCAACAACTTTCTGGGGTATCAAAGATAGAAAAGAAAGGTGTCTATGAATGTCATTCAGCTACACTTGGGAAGAGTAGGATAGTCCTTTACATGAACTAGTAGTCCTAGGGGACTTGTGCCATCGCACTGCTATCTTCTTTTCTGCTTTTTCAGCCTCTGGAGTGGAGTAAGTGTTTTTTTAATATATAGTTATTTATTTTATTTTTATTTTTTATTATTAATTTTTGTTTGTTTGTTTCATAAACCAGGGAAAGAACAGAAAAGAGAGGAGGTGAAGTGTTATAGTTTCCCTCCCACATACCTGATGTAGAACTTGAAATCATTTTTATTACCTGCAGGGTAAGGGAGCTGTAGGTAAAGATGTTCTTTTACAAGACCACTTGTTGCAAGGGAAATACATGTTGCCTTCGCTGTATGTAACATATTTAGCCTCTGTGGGACAAGGGAGGTGGTGTACCAGAGAAAACATACTTATGTCAGTCAGAACACGCTTTTTATAGAGAGAGGGGGGGGGTTATCACTATGGATTTCTCTGATACAGTTAAGCACAGAAGTGCCTAGATGGGTGAAAACTTCCCTCCCCGCACGTGATATAATGTGTTTTCTGTATCAGTTCCCCTTTAATACTTTCTTTCAGAAAAAACTGTTTTCTTTGACAAGTTGACTGAAACCCTACAGATTTATTTGTGGTTTATATCATGAATTACACAAATAAAACCGTACCGGATTGGATCTGAGGATAGCTTTTAGCTGACTCAGAAGTAGCATATCCTGATTAAAAGATAATGTGAAGTCTCACTGCCCTGGGACAGTTCAGGGATGGTTTATTTCTCTCTCTCGAGCTCCTTGTGCCTGAGGTTGGTACCTAAGAAAGACCCCTGGCTCCTTGCCACCACTGTACCTTTTGCTATTTTTCTCCCTGGTGCCATGTGAAGAAAGGGTCTCCCCTGCATTCCTGTGCATGACACGTTGTCCCCCTTTTTTTGCACTCGTGTAAAATGAAAATTCCAAAGGGCATTATTTATTGTATCAAGTTAAGTCTTTATGTATTTGTTTAGGAAAGAAAAAAATAAACAAAACCAAACCAGTCTGAAGGAAGAGAAAGGTGCTCTTGGAGAAGAGGAGTCTGAAGACGAGCAATAGGAGCCTTTAGGTGGCTGGAGAGATTGACTCTTTCGTGAAGATGAGAGGAACTGAAAGCCGTAATGAAATATTATACTTCCCTACAGCCACAGAAACTCTTCGTACTTGAGCAGAGCAGCTTTATGAGCAACGTGTAAAAGACGGTGATAAGCATCTGCACATATCTGAGGACCGCTAGACTGTGAGGATTGTGGTGTTCTCCAGAAAGACGAGACCCTTGGAGCTGAGTGATGTTAGTCCGGTGCGGTCAGAAGGTGGATGGCCGAGGGTCCACTCGGGTTTGCTTGGCCACGCGCTCTGTGTTTGCGTAAACAGGAGAAGGTCCCAGGGAGATCGCGATTGTCTCACCAGCTCCCTCACCAGCTTCCAGACCCCTCTCTCGTGCAGCTGCAGCCATGATTCATCCCTGTTCCCAGGCTCTCCTCGCCAGTGAGAGCGCAGCAGGCACCTGGTGTGCTAAATAATCCTCAAGCAGTAGGCTCGGAGATCATTAACTCTTCAGTCCCCAAATTAGGGTATTTTGCAAAGCACATGCCTAGCCGTGGGATAGGATCCCACAGGAAAGCGGTGGAAGCCCGTGTTTCTC